>OZ018401.1:60651561-61209007 GCA_963969585.1 Drosophila helvetica
ACATGTAAAATGAGTGACAGTAAAAGAGACAACAAAAATTACAAAAATTACAATAAAAGTTCAGAAAGAGAGAAGAAGAGCGGAAGAGCGAAAGAGCAGGGCGCCACATTCACAGTCGGGGGGCTTTTAGAAATTGAACTCTGGTTTTTCTTAATCAATGAAAATATTCAACATCAGCAAACAAGTGCGCATGAGTCAGCGATTTATTGGAAAATGCACTTGATCATTAAATTGAAAAAATAAAACCAACAACATTTGGGGTTTTCAAGTTTCCATCAAAAAGAGCAAGAGCGAGAGAGCTTTGACTCGCTCGCTCTCTCTCTCTCTCTCTCTGGTCTGAGCTGAGCGCGCGTCGCTGCCACCGACTGGTGGGCTGTGTGCTGCCGCTCAGTCTATCACTGACAATCGCGCGACTCGCCCGCCTTGGCTGCAAAAGCTGTAGCTGTAATCGTACGCGCTGCTACACAACACACAAAGAAAGAGACATTGCAAAAAAGCTCGCTGCTGCAATTGCCAAATTGTTGTTAGTGCGTGTGGTCGAAAAAATAGCCAATACACGAGTACCAAGACAGCGAAAGACAGCCCCAACCAAGGGTATTACGTGTGGAGCGTCTGTGTCTGTGTGTGTGTGTTTATGTGCTGCGAATCATTCCAAGTAAAACTCAATGGACTAAAGGTCAACATTATTTTTCTAGGCGATAAAAACAAAGCGTGCCGCTATATAGATTTCAGTGCATGTGTGTGTATAAAAAAATATATGTAGCCAGCCTATATAAAGACATGTGAAATGGAATTAACAAAATATACATGCATATACATATGTAGACTGGGTGATTCAAGCAAAGTTCACTGTTAAATATATTTTTAATAAAATTATAAAACAAATCACGTCACACAACAAGCTGATCTAGCTAATCTTTTCATCTCTGGCACTCCGGCTTAGTCATGTTATGGTTTTCCTATACCGATAGATGTAAATTATGTTAACAAAATGTATAATCTTGTCAAATGATCAGTTTTTCCCCTCACAACCGAAGTTAACTCGACAGAGATCAGATTCCAGACAATTAGGGAAATTACGTTTATCGTGGGGATTCTGTTCGTCTCGTTTTGGGAAACTCTCTACAAAAGTTACATACTATATTTAATTAATAGCAACCGTCACTACAAAATTTATGTCAAATGGAATGGAGCAACGAAAGCAATACGACGAAGCAGCACAGAGAATTACAAACGAACGAAAAGTGATAAGATTAGTGGTAGAGGCAGGCCGGGGCTAAACATTTACTAATCACTCCACACAGATTATGGAGAGAAGCAGACAGAGACAGAGAGAGAGAGAGAGCACGAGAGAACAGTGCCAAGCAAAAGCCGCTAAAGAAGCAAACAATTGACTGACTGACTTCGCTGGCGTATAAGAAATTTCAGAGAGAGAGATGGAGAGAGAGAGAGAGTTTCGGCGCTCTCTCACCTGCATTGGATGGCAAAATTGCCATGCTTGGGGTCTCTGCCCTGCCTTCTGTCTCACAGTTGGGTTTGGGCGTTAAGAATGTGCCGGTGTGTGCGAGCGGATCGAAAAAGCTTCGTCGAAATTTTGTTATGAAAACTGATGTATTTCTTCTTTTTTTTCGCCAATAAAAACTGAATAGCTTTCTAGAATAAAAGTGTAAAGTGAAACAAAACTAATTAAAATCTATTTTCAGATTGTGAAATTCTCACCCAAACAAATGAAATGAAATAAACAAACAATAAAAAATAAAAACATTATATTGCTTAAGCCAGTGAGAAAAATCAATACAAAAATTTAAAAAAAAACAGCACCAAGCAAACAAATACAAAATTAAAATAACAATAAAAATGCACGTGTATTACAAATTTGGCTTGCTCTTGATATTTTTGCTCAGCGTCAGGTAAAAACCACTATCAAAAATGTTTAAAACATATGCACGTTTCAAGATCAGATGTGTAGTAATAGAGATAGGCAGAGGAAATTCAATTTGTTAAACAAATCATCTCCGAGATTTGAAATTCTTATAGGTTGAATGACGCGCAGACGCAGCATCCATGACTTGCATAGCAAATTTGGGATTATTTCCAGGGGACAGAGGACAACAAACATCAGGCGCAGAAAATAAAATGGAATAAAATAAGACGAAAGTACAAAGTTTTCATTGAGTGCCGATCGTAGGTGATTAATTCTCGAACCTGTTGAGGAACAGCGCACGACACGAGTAGCGGGACTTTGACCCGACTCACCTACCGCCTGTTACTTATATCAATTCCAATTGCAACACTCACGCAGTGGTTATAAAAGAAAAACACAAAACTCGCACTATACTTCTTTATGGACAGACCTCGGCAACAGCACTTACTGGTTGATTCCTTCTAATCATATCGCATAATCTGATAAAAATAATAACAATACATTTGCACCGGTTGCCCCGATAATTTATGCCTTTTTTTCCGCCTGGCCTTCTTATCACCATTTGTTTGACCAGGCGGCAAGAACTAGCAAAAGAAACGGGCGTTTTGAGTGCAAGAAAATCGGACCAAGAAAAAACAGGAAGTGCAGGCAGTTCTTCCATTCGTGGAACAGCTACTGTTTCTTTTGGTGTCAGCTTTTTTGGATGAGTCACATTTGAATAGTCTTGTCCTATTCCATTGCTGCTTCGTCAATTTACAGTTGGAGAGAGATTTAGAAAGAAATAGAAAGAGAGAGAACTCAATTGATTTTTGTTGTATTGAGAGAGTGAGGACTGTAGTAAGCTTTCCACATGAAATATCCCTCTTTAAGTGGTCCCATGGGGGGGTAGGGGGAGGTTTGAATTCGATCGTCATGGCTCGTTAATGTTTAAAGGTTTTGCCCAAGCTTGAAGGTATTTCTCTTTATTATCAAAGTATAAAACAAAAAAAAAAACGCAGCAACAATAATGAGACCTTTTTTATCAGCACTAAAACAATAAGTTTCCGTTCAGTTAAAGACTCTAGTATAAAACGTTTATACCCTCTAATTTAACCACTTGATTGCCTGATGAGTATCTTCAACAATCATTTGAAACTTCAGTCAAGAGTCACGCAATTTGAGTGAATTCTCAAAAGTCAAGTCGTTTTTAAGACGCACTTGACCCGAGCCCACCCCTCTGCACCCCGCCGCACACCCTTGAGAGAAGTCTAATGAAGGATTTAGAATCAGTCGAAAGAAATCACGAGAAGCAGCAACAAAACCAAAACAAACGGCGAAAGTGAGAGTAAACGAAATCGTGCAAAAAGAAAAAACCGGTCAAGTTGTCTCTTTTTCTGTTTTGCCATGACGTAAACAGGTTTGGGTATATGTATGTGTATCTCTTTCCCACCGCAAACCTCACATGTACAGTGCGTTACAGTATTTTAAGGCGGCTGAAAAACTTCATTTGCAATTAAAACTCATGTGGAAATCCGCAGGGCAGCTAATATACAGTTGTAAAACGCACTGTAAGGCATTCCCATTCATTCTCCCTAGAGAGGCAGAGAGATAAAGAGAGAGAGAGAGACATAAACAAAAGCTTATAATGATAGTGAGGAGAGGAAAAAGTTATCGCTCGCTCGCCTACCTGTCCTCTGTTCTCTATGGAAGGTGTGCGTGTGTGTGTGTGTGCGTGTTCGCTTGGCTTTGGCTATACTCGTAATTAAATGGGTCAAGTCAAGAGCGTTTTCAGGACAAATTAGTTGGGTGTGTTCGCCTTCAAGATGATGATGTAAGCCTCGTTTTACCCTAGAATTGCCAGGCAGTTTCCATTTTTGGTTGATACATATACATATACATTTATTTGGCTAAACAAGTTGACGAATTGGTCGATAATTGCTCTATTCTATGCTCTTAATGCTCTTTTTTACAGCATCAGCCACACATTTGGAGCTCCAGCCGCCGCTGAAGCACAACAGAACCCGAGCAACAGCAACAGTTCGGTCGATGACTACTATGCCTACGATGACGATGATTACAGCGAAGAAACGGCGTCCAAGGGATCACCGGAGACAGCTGAGAACAGACTGATGCCATTCACATCTTCAACATCAACCACAACCACATTTCGACCCACATTTAGTGAGACTCAATCCCTCCATCTCCTCTCCCGTCGATTATGCATTACAACTGATTGTTAATCCTCTGTAGACATACCGCGACGCAGCAACCTGGTTCTGGAGCCCAGTTGTCCCCGGCAATGCCGCTGCCTGGAGGACAAGTATATCCAGTGCTCCAATGCTCATCTAACCCACGTGCCCCTGGACATTCCTAGGACGGCGGCCATCATAGACCTGAGCTATAATGTGATTGCCGAACTGAGGCCAGAGGACTTTGCCAATCTGTCCCGCCTAGTGGAAATCAATTTGAGCCACAATCTTCTCAGTCATCTGGACAAGGAGGTATGCATTCATATCTATAGAGATCTAAATAATATAATAATCTGTAATCGATTTGATTGGCAGGCCTTCCAGGGTTTGGAGCGTTTGAGGCGGCTGCGTTTGGCCAACAATCGTCTCACCAAAATAGAACCGGACACCTTTGTGGGGGCCACAGACCTGGAACTTCTCGATTTGAGCAACAATTCAATCACCCAGCGCTTGGATGGTTCGTTTCTCAATCAACCCGGTTTGATTGAGTTCAGTTGCTCGAATTGCAGCTGGACAGAGCTGCCGGAGCAGACGTTCGTCAATATGAGTGCCCTGCAAACGCTGCGCTTGAACAACAACGATTTCGAACAGGTAAGAGTTTGCGCGCCAAAGTTATCGCACTGAAAAATCCACCGATATGTCTATCGATAGTTGCCGCATGCGTGGCATGCCAAGGCAACCCTGCATCAGCAGCAGCTGTTCTCTGATTGGCATATATAGTTGTCCCGCTCTATCACGCTTTTACATTGTATGCCCTCTGCTTTTCTTTAAACAGAAAATCAATACGCGAGCTTTTGCACCGCTAAAAAATATAATTAAACTAAAACTGCCAGAACTGGACCAGGCCAACATCGAGGAGCTGTGCAACCTGCTCAAGTCCATTGACAACATCAGCTTCAGGCACTTTGATGTCAGCTGCTTCGAACTGGTGCTGGGCACATCGTTCAACGAGAGTCTGATCCAGGCCACAGATCCGCCCTTCAAGCGTGTGACCGGTCTGCCCACCGCTGCCACCGCCACCGCCACAGCCCGGCCAGCCGCAACCCCCGCCCCCACACGCACAGGTAAGCGGAACAGAACAGAACAGACTCCACAGAACAATGATGGGAGTGTTAAATACTATACTAATGGCGCGTTTCTCCCAAAACTATACAGCGAATCGCAATCGGAATAGAATGGCAAACAGCACGGCGGCGGCCATTGAAGTAGCCAAGGCTGGGTTAGGCATGGGTACAGTGACCGAGAGCGAGAGTGGGAACAATGTGGAGACGACCACGGACAAGGAGAAGCCCTATCAGGTGCCCATTTCACAGGAGACTATCAACACGCTGCTCATCTGTGAGTGATTGGAATACATACACCATACATCTATGAAATATGAAATATTAAATGTCTCGCAATCCGTTTCCAGGCATCATGGTACTGGCGGTCATTGGCATTGCCATTGGCCTCATTTGCCGCAAGGATGTGGGCGGCATCAAGACCAAATGCTGCCGCACCAGCAAACCGGAGCCAAAGGATCAGGTCCATCCCACTGAGGAGATACCATTGAATAAGCTAGCCTAAGTAGAAAAGACGAACTTGCCGAATTTCTAACCAACAAACACGTTCCACTTTACAAGCATTTTTTTGCCAGATTCTTATATACATATATATATATAAATAGAGCGATAGAATATATTAATTTATATGGATAATGTATCTGTAGAATGCGAAAATTAGCTAACTACTTGACGTCATATTGTCATATTGTAGAGTCGTTCCATTGTTTGCCAGCACCGAAACCACAATCAGGTTTCCTAGTTTGTTAGTCGGAGTCGGAGTCTAGTTGTTAGTAGGTTAAGCTAGCTGCCTAGTCGCTTTCTGGCGTTCTGTTTTTTAGGGGAGCAAAGGAAGGAGGCGACTCTCTTCTATGCTTAAACGTATCTTACTGTAGTTTTTAGTTCTATGTGTGTGTCTGTGTGCGTGTCGTACTCTTAGCTATAGATTTCTTTTTTTTTGCCAAAATACAATAAAAAAAAACAATTATTGTAAATAGTAGGAAAAATGTCGGAAAAATGTTTTACTGATTAACGAAAATCCTGGGAAATTCTCCAGCGAACCTCATGGCTATCGCAAATTATAGCTACCGAAACTTGACACCTGACAACCTTGATTATCATCCATCCATCCCCGTGTTTTCTATCTTATCGTATCCTATCCACATCCCATCCATCCATCCATCCAATATTTATCCCCTCACAACAAGCTAAGCAGCAAATAAACAGATAAACAGATCGTTAATTATTGGCAAGATACGAGTAAACAAATAGAGAAGAGCAGAAGAGGAGATACATACGTATGAAAGGAGGGGGCAGAGCAGAAGAACACGTGGGCAGAAGGCAGGCAGACAAACGGAATCAATAAATACATACATACGTACGTATAATAGAGAGCAAAAGAGAGAAAGCACTGCACTGATTACAATCTCATTCACCGCTCTCATTGTCTCGTTCTCTCTCGCTCTCGCTCTAATTAGAATACCAGTGCAGGGGCAGAGGTAGGGGCAGAGGCAGAGATAAAGCTAACGGGGCCAAAGTCAGACCCAAACGAAAATGTAACAACAATGGCAGATGGAATGGAACACTAGCACTCCCTTCCTCTCGCTCCCACCAAAGCCGATGTCATGCAATGGTGCAAGATATAATACATACACAAGGTACCGCTTGTCTAGGAGCCACAGCATACAGACATACATTTTCGTGTGTGCTTCCAAATAGAGGCTGCTGCCTCCCACCTTCTATTCAACACACCTTGCAATGGAAGAAAATGGAAGCAAAAGCTGAAAAAAATGCAAAGCAAATGCAGAGACAAAAGCGAATGAAAAAATACCCTAGTCCGAGGCAACACACCACTCTACTCCACTTACGAATTAATAGTTTCTGAAAAATTCTCCGCCTACTGCAGAGTATCGAAGCCAAACGGAAAACAACACAATCCTATCCAATCTTATCAGCAAACAAACGAACAAACAATCGCCCAAAGAGTACCATCTAATGCCTCGTGTGCCACAGACACATTTGACCTACTTTCCAGATTATAGCCAAACTCGTACTCGGTCTCGTACTGTAAACACACTGAGTGCTAGCAATCGGCACACACCTGTAACCCCCCCACACACACACACCCCCCTCCCATCCCAACGAGAGTTGAACAAACTTCGAAAACCGAATATCCGAAAGGGATCTGAATACTGGGAGAGGAGAGGGAAGGGGATACTGGTGTAAATTAACCAAATGCGTTTTAAGAAATATATACATACATATATGTATATATATATTCTATAAAAAGGCGACAAAAACAACGCAATTACCTCCACAGCACAGGGGGAAAAGCCAACAAGACAATTCACGGGTGCTAGTGATTCACCCCGAACCCCTCCCACCCACTGCTGCAACAACAAAGCCTCAGAGATAACCCTACCCTACCCTACCCAACCACTGACTGTTCCTTCCTAGATATCGGTCATTTTTTGCAGGGTATCGGCTCTGTCTAGCATTCCATTCCATTCGATTCCATTCCATTCGATTCCATTCCATTCGATTCCATTCCATTCTATTCTCACTTTATTTTTGTTTACAAATTCATTTCGCAACTTCCGCAATTAATGGCGTAGCATTTTTAGCCAAAGAGAAGAAGACAATGGAAGGGGGGAGGGGGCAGAGGTATGACGTGAAACTGGCCAACCATTCCCCCCCTACCCCACCACCATTCCATATCACATATCTGAGTCACAGGCGGACACGTTTTGGCCATAAAAACATTAAATATTAAATACGTAAAGATTTATGCGGTTCCCTTTGCCGGACAGGACTTACCTCCATGACCAAATTGACGCAATCCTGGGACTCCTTGCAGTCCAACAGAGCCACAACATTCTCATGATGCAGTTCGGTCAGCTCCTTTAGAATTTTGATCTCCTTACCGAGCAAATTCTGCGTCTTGATTAGCCCCTTCTTGGTAATGCATTTGATGGCCACCTGCATGTGTTTCTACATTCCCAAAGGAAAAGGGGGGAGAAAAGACAAGAAAAAAGAAGAGAAAACAATGTCATTAATAGGTATTAATTTCATTTTAAGGTCATTGAACATTTAACCCAATTCTAAAAGCAAATTCAAAAATCAATTCAATCGCAAAAGTCGATTCCCATTGGAATGATTTTGTTTCGATGTCGTTTCATCGGGGGTTACGGTTTTCCACCCATTTTCGGAGGCTATCAAAATTTGTTTCTAATTTTTAATTGAGAGAACAGATGTGTATGTATGTAGAACCGAATTATCGGCCATTCACATTCGTTTCATTCATTAGAATCGAATCCATTCAAAGCATTCGTTTGTTTTATTGAGAGGGTACAGAGGCACCTCCCTCCTCCCTCCATCTGCCACAACTGGTGCCACAATTTGTATACGTAGTGTGCCAGCCTAGTGGCTGGGGAACAGGGAAATGCAAATCCCAGAGATGATGGCCAAAAGAGTGCTCGCTCGGATTGTTGTTATTATTAGATACGCAAAAACGCAGGCAGAAGCAGAGGCAGAGGAAGGCCAGGGCAGGGTCAGGAAGCGAAGTTATGGCTCGAGTGACGACGAGTGCATAAACAGCTAACGGGTTGATAAGACAAACCGCCCCCTGCTCCTGGTGCTCGTCTCTCGCTTTGGCCCTCCCTGCCTTTAGTTAACTTATTTACTCAAAGCACTCAAAGCAGGTGACAATGACTGTTTGCTCTTTGTCTGTGCCTGCGTCTGCGTCTGAGGCAAGGAAGCCTTGAAGCGGTTAATATTTACATACGGCTCAACAGGGCACGGCCTGGCTCCGATCGCTTCCAGATATATCCTTCCAAAGACGCACAAGCCAAGAGGTCAAAAGAGAATGCCGTAAGTCGGGACCGAGATTGCAAAAACAAAGTACACGCAAATTGGATGCAGATGCATTTACTTTAATTTATTTGGTGTATTTACTTAATGGATTGATTTGTGCAAATACGAGTACTGGTACTGTTGAGCATTCTATAGGTTTCCCATTCCCCCTGCCCAGCACTCGCGAACACGCGCTCTTTGAATGATAGGGGATGGGGGGCTTGTAAATCGATATATGTGCTCTGCTCAGCTCTCTCTCTCTCTCTTTCTCTCTCTCTCCACCGTTTGACAATCTCCTCTGCTGGCAATTCTGTGTATGTAGCAGCGCCTTCACTCAAGATTTATATTTAAACAATTTAAATGTTTTTTTTTTTTATTTTTTAAAGAGATTCTTGCAGCTTCTCTGCCAACCGATAACCAAGGCCTTTGTTTGTTTGTTTGTTTGCAGCAGGCCATCCTCAGAGTTCAGTCTTTTCTGTTCATCTGTTGTCAAGACTCCCCCCTCCCAGCTCGTGTTTAATGGGGGTATTGATAGGCGATCGTTGGAGCTTGAAGCTCTCGACTAGATTACATTGATGGCCCTGGGATCAGTCAGTGGCAAATACTCGTACATGTCGAATTTTGTGCATCTTTTATTCAATTAAACTCCTTCGCCTCCCTAAATACTGTTTGCCTCTCCAAGTCTCAGGCAATAAAAGAACTTGAGATTAGATTGGCCAGCAAAAAAAAGAAAGAAAAAAAACAACACACACAGCGGACACTCGAGCAGTTCTTGACCCAATCACCTCAATCAACTAAATTTTGCTGGCAGACGCAGAAGCTGCAGCGAAAATGGAGGCGAAAGTTTTGCGGAGACCCCGAAAGGGTGACCCCGACAAACAGTCACCATTTCGGCCGATCCAAAAACAATTTTAAATGCGTTTCACAATATTATGGTCTATGGGCTGTGGGGAATATATTTTATTATTTCGGAGGTTCAATGAACTCGGGATGGAGGGGGATGGCGGGGTACCAACGATAAGGCCTTAGGTGCAATGGCCCCCTCCACCCGTCCTCAACTAACAAAAACAGGGAAAAAGTCGGCATTTCTTTTGGCCAAAAATAGCAAAACAGAAAAGGCAACAATTGTGGCAGAAAATGCGAGAAACGACGACGAGTGGCAGCAAGGCAGCCCAGCCAGGCAACACGAAATGCACATCATCCATAGACCAAGTGCGAGTGCGAGTATCTGACGGATACACACAGACACAGAGAGAGAGAGAGATACAAAAACTCCCAACTGGTTTGGCGAGTGAAAATATATACATATCTGGCCAGAGGAGCAGAGCCCCCTCCCCACCCCTTCAATGTATCCACGGAAATTCTCTCTAATTTTTGCGACGCAAAACTGTTATATCTTTATACCCAAACCAATAACCGCATAATTCACGACCAATTGACAGACAGAACAGACGGTAGAACAGACGCTGGAAATACTCGTACTACTACCGATCTGGATCTGAACAAGACAAACTAGTTTGTCTGCGAAATAAATGCTAGATATAATGTATACTATATGGAGTTTATGTGCTGGACAGATGTCTGGCTGATCAGTTAATTTATGCGTATTATAAGCATTCGGTTTTGGTCTGCACGTGTCGTAGTTGTTCCCAGCAGAAAGCTTGATTTCACTTCCGTTTCAAAGTCGCTTAGAGATCAGGCGATTTCCAGGACTAAGCGCTGGCAAACAGATATTATCGATAGTCTCAAAAATCAATAATCAATGCCAAACCTGGAGAACCCTAGTTTTATAGAAAAATGCGCCAGTAATTAAATCAAACAAAATTTCGCTGATAGAGAGAGGGCCCGTCTAGAAGCTTCGTAATGCCATACTCGCATCTGATTGATTATAAAACAATTTCAATCGTTATCGGACAGGTCTATAAGGGAATAATCTCAATCCTACAAGTACATAGACTTTCATTCCTTTCTTTTTTAAATGGTGAATAAAAAGGTGAATACATGTGTGAAAAAATGCAATTCCACAAACTATAAACAAATACAATATATGTAAATATGTGCAAAAAGAAAAATGTCTGGAAATCAGAAACGATAGAGGGGGAACGGAACAGATTGTACAACCATACAATACAATGTCCCATGCAACAGAGGGGGGTGTTGGTGGGGCCGGGGCGGGGTAGCACTAAAACATTGCACACACGATCTATCTGGTGGCTTGTAATTGTTTTGCATGAGCTTATGCAATTGGGGAAAACGATAAAAGGCAAACCGA
Organism: Drosophila helvetica; assembly: GCA_963969585.1. Taxonomy (NCBI): domain Eukaryota; kingdom Metazoa; phylum Arthropoda; class Insecta; order Diptera; family Drosophilidae; genus Drosophila; species Drosophila helvetica. The sequence goes on from OZ018401.1 coordinate 60,662,878, forward strand.
ACCGAACCGAACGGAACGGAACCCCTCTATGAAATATGGAAACACGTGTCGTCTGGGTCTGTGTCTGGTTCTGGGTCTGGGTCTGGCTCTGGTTCTGTTTCTGGGCACATGTCACGCAGCGTATCCCTGAGATACTCGTACAGAGAAAGATCCAAGAGAGTCTCGAGTCTCATTCATGGAAAGGCCAGAGCAGACAGCAGACAGCAAACTGTAGGGAATCGTATTTATTCTTGGACTGGGAGAACTAGTCTCTCCTCTGAGGAGATATTCTTTATCCTCCTTTTTGCTGTCTTTGTCTCGATGGAACACACATGTTTCCGGCTATTTTTGGAGTATATTCTTTCGAGCACATGCTGACTTAGATACTTAAAGAAGATAAATCCCATCATGGTCTGTGCTGACTAGTCCTTTGAGGTGTTTAAAATAGCCAAACGGATTGCAGTAATGGAAGCACAAGGAACCATAAAATAGATAGATATTATTTTTTACTTGAAGCAATTGAAGTACCAATAGAAGAACAATCCAGCCACTATTCCCGCAAATCATATTCAGACCTTTTAGATATGGCATTAAGTTCTATACATAAATCAAAATCAATTCAAATATTTTTGGAGTAAAGAAATAAGGATAAAAAAGAAGAGAAACGGTCGTTAAGAAAAGGTACACAATGAGACACAAACACAAAAGACAGTGACAGAGTGGTAGAGCGGTGGGAGTGGGAGCACAGCATTGACGGAGAGAGCACTAGTGGCAGGGGGTGGTGTGCGAGAGTGAGACAAGTGCTCTGGTGCTGCTGTCTGGTGCTGGTGTACGTGTGTGAGGGAGTCGATTACGCCATTGTTGTCCCACCGGCAACTGCACTGCACTGCACTGCACTTGTAATTAATAATGTACATTATTGTACACATTTTTCAATTTAATGACCAGTCGAACCAAAACAGTTCTTGTTAAGAAAACAATTCTGGGAATGGGAAAAATATGTATGTACTTTTGGATACCCTGGCAGATCAATATTTGAACAAATTAAATGAAACTACAGTTTGTTGGAATATCTTTAGAATATATGTACGCCATATCGATTCGCTTAGGGAATATATTTGTATGTACACTTTATGGTGTCGGAGATGCTTAACACTCTCTGCACATGCCTGAATGTTTTGCCAATCGAATGTGTGAATATACATAAAGATACATACATATAGATATGTACAGATATGTACGGATAGTATATTGTATGCCTAATCATATATACAAAACGTATTCAAACCAATTTAAACTGCTTGAACTGTATGCATATGTATACATACGTCCATACATACGTATGTATATGGAAGGTGCTTTTATTATGGATACAGAAAACAGCTGATGCAATAACGGGCAGGCAGCTGTTGATGCTTCTGCTGCCTTGGCAAAGTGTTTTCGCTTTTCACTTTACTTTTATTTATGGCTTTTTTTGTGGTTTTGCTTTTGCTTGATTTTTATGTGTGTATTTGAAGTGAAGTTGAGAAATTGTTGATCGGGTAACAATCTCTGATGGCAGTGGCATCATTCAACCTCAGAAACATTTTCCTATTTCCATTCCATTTGCATTTGTTTATTTGTCTTGAAAAAAAAAAATTTGATTTGGTGGCCCTTTTTGGAGGTCCAATAATTCGACAACAAATTGTACAGAATTAATTGTTTTTAGCATTTGACCCTGAAATAGTTCAAAAGCACTTGAAAACCCCCACACACGCACACACAGGCACGAAGCACACGCACGCATATGCCTACGCATTTTCTTGGCTTTGTGTTTAGGCACGTGCGAGAGGCGGCCGCAGATACATAAATGGCGATTAAGACCAAAAAGGGATAGAAATAGTATTAGTAAGAAAAACAAGGCACAAGAACACGGCGCTGGGCTTTTGATGCAAAATTCAGCTTGTGGAATAGATATTTATCAATGAGAAATAATAATAAATAACCCCAGACAAGGGGAGGGGTCTCAGCTGATTTTTGTTTTATTCTCTGACGACATTTTTGCAAAGCAAAGCAAGCCAAAGCAAAGCAAACGCGCGGTGAGCTTTTGGCGTTTGTGTTTGCGTCGACGTATTTTGTGTTTACCCCCTGACAATGGCGCATTGTTAATAAGTTTTGTGATATTGTTTTCTTGTTATTTTGCGAATGACAGCCAAGCCCCACATTGGAGTAAACAATATTACGCACGCTTGGACTTGTGGGATAAACAAGTTAATTACAAAATTACGAGAATGTGGTGTTTTTGTTGTGGTTTAAGTAGTTCTTACCTTACGGTGACGCCCTTTGTAGACGACAGCAAAGGCGCCATGGCCAAGCATATCCTTGGAGCTGTATTCATACTCCCCGACAATATTCATTGCATGCGAAGAGGATGCGACGTCTCGATACGCTCTCTCTCTCCTTCTCTCGCGCGCCCTTTACACTGCACACACCACACCACCCTCTCTCTCACACACACACACACACTCTCACACACACACAGAAAAAAACACACAACACACTCACGCACGGTCAACGGCAGTTGCTTTTCTTTGCCTCTTTCTGCTTTCTGCCTTTCAATTGCAATTGTGGAAAATCAATTTTTTTTTCTTGCACGGCTGAGGGGGACGGCAAGCAGCGAATTCTTGCACTTTGTGGTTTTTCACGTAACTCGGTTTGTTTTCCTTGCGATTCACCTGAGCTTGACAATTATTGGGGAGGCAGGCAGGCACACACCACACTTTAATTTCACTTGTAATTCAATTAAACTGCTTCTCGCTCCCCTTCTTAATCGAACCCGTGTGTGTTATTGTAGCTTACAAATTTTAAGATTATTCTGCACCAAACGCGGCTGCACACACACGACAGAAATAGTGTATACCCCGCAGTCGGGCTTGTTGTCTGTCTTATTTTTATTTTGCTCCGAAAGAAACAGTGTGACCGATAACGATAACGATAAGAAATACCATCTGACCCAAAAAATACTATTAAATACCATTTTAGTTTCTAAAAATACTATTTAAATACCATTAATTAAAATCGATTAATTTTAAGTTAATAACTTTACAAACTTAAAATTGTAATTCATAATTTAAAACAGCCTATTTTCCATATTCTCTCGTTAACAATCGTAATTTTTACACTAAATTTGGGGTTAGTGGAAGGAAAACCATAAATTATGGTAAAGAGATACATCATCGAATAACTAATCACCAGATGAAACTGTTTACTTTGATTTTAATAACTATTATCTATTTGATTTGTTATTTTCTCGAGTATTCAAATCCACCCGCTGGGAAATATCTACCCGTGAAAGGAAGTTAATTTAATTTCCCGCTGGGAAATTGCTCGGGAAATGAAGAAAAAAGCGAGTATAGACAACAGGAAAATAGCCCCAGCAAATTCAACGCTTGCAAGGTAAAATACTACCCATTTGCCTAACATACCATGGGACAATTTAAAATTTCCTCGTCCTCATAGCATATCATATGCTTGTTGTCCATACCTTTCTATTGCTCAGCCGTTCAATTAAACCAAAGCAGTGTGACCACTGACCCTCAGAGAAATACCGTCTCATTTTCAAAATATACCGGAAATATATTGATAAAAAAAATTTTATTTTATTAACTGAGATTTATATTTTCCAACACACACAGCCAGAAAGCCAGCAAAAGGGGATCTGAAAAGTGTAACTGCTGCTCCCAGCTCAACTTACGCATACAATACATATAGCTCTCTCACTGCATTCATTAGCCAGTTTTTGCAGTTAGAAGAGTCTAATGTCATATTGTCTTTATAAAATATTAGTTTTATTTATATAAGATGGTATTGCTCATATAAAACGGATTATCGTCACTTCACTGATATTTCCATAGCAATTTTGCAAATTTTTTTTTCCGGTTCGAAGTTTTCGCAGCCTTTATTTTCTCTTAAGCTTTGTCTTAAATATATGTAATAGATTTCAAAATATTTTTTAAATGTATTTCTTACATTGGCTTTGATTATATTTTTCTCCCTGAAAATTCCCATACATGATGGATAGTCTGATCTAATTTGATACCATTATATTTGCTTTATAAAAGTGTATACAACAAAAAAGTTATGAAATGTCCGATTATATTCATATATACCATTTGTAACCATTAAATTGTGCTCTTGGATTAATCTTATGCTAAAATTTGGTAAAAAAATAAATATTTACGTTCATCTTAATTTCGACGTCAAAATATACCGAAAATATATAATATAACGTAAACGGTCAGCCTGGATTTCCAGGGTTGAACCAACATGTTCACACTAGACCACTTTTATCGATAGCCGTGCTTCTTGGGAAAATAAATAAGAAGAAGAAAAAAAGAAAGAAGATATAAAGAAAACTTGTTCCGCTATCAGATTATACGCAGTAATAGTTGAATACTATTCACGCTGCATACCGTGCGCTAAAGCCCAAGACAAAGGCAAGTATTTGAATAACTTTCCCGAAACAGCCGCCTTCGAATTGGCGCTGTTTTGTGTACGAGTCGGTGCGCGCAATGAAAATATGGATACATAGAGAATAGATAAGAGGCAGAACAGCAGCATGTAGCATGTAGAACGTGGAACTGTCATCTGATTGCGTGCATTTTTGTTGCTTCTTGCAGGTATTCGAACAAGAATAACATGAGTGCGTCGAGTGAAGGCGGCGCGGGTGGTACGGGAACGGGCAGCGGCGGAGGTACAGCTCCTGCCCCATCAGGTATGTGCAACGAATCATCTAAATATTATATTTGCATATACACACATACTTATATTGGGCCGTACATCGGTTTGGTTTGTGTGCGTGTATGTATTGTGCGCAGTGTTTGTTTCGTATTCTCCTTTGTGCATCACTTTCGCAGCAAATGCTGTTGCTGTACATAGCTGTATGTGTGTATGTTGTGTGTATTCCTGTCTATGTCTCTCTGTCTCTGTTTTGTTGTTACTGTGCATTCGTGGCAGCGTTGCCAATTGGCGTGAAAATCGTGCCCCCTCGTCAATCGATAAATGTTAAATGGAAAAAATATTTAACTAAATTCAATCCGCACACACAGCAGCCCCATTGAAAACCATTAAAATACGCACACACCTGCAGCCCCATGCATCATCATCATCATCAACAACAACAACAACCAACACATCATTATCATTATCAGTACCAGCAGCAGCTGCCTCAACCTTGGTATCGCACACACATCCGCCACATCTGCATCTGCGCGGCATCATAAACAAATACTCATTGCCCCCCCATTTGCCCTCCGCAGCACACTCAACGGTGGCCGCAAAGATCACCCACGTGAAGACCGATGGCGGGGGATTGAATGTCGGCGTTGGGGGCATCTCCATCACCGGGACACCCATCCTAAGCGGCGGAACCATCAAGGTAGCCGCCAATACCGTGCAGCAGACATCGCTGGGCGCCACTCCGATTGCCCTGAACACGGGACAGGCCACCACGGCCGCCTCCATACGGGCCATTGGCGCCGGTGGCCAGTCCACACAGGTGCGTGTCGTGATGCCCATGATCAAGCAGCTGGAGAATGTCACGGCCACGGGCCGCACACAGATCACGGCCATACCAGCGGCTCCGGCGCGTAGCGTCTCGAATGCCTCCATCACCGTCACACGGCCCGTTACGCAGGCCACCTATCTGCCGCGGGCCAGTGTCACGGCCACGCAGATGGGCGGCATGGGTCTGGGCTTGGCGGCCGGCCAACGTCTGGTCACCCCGCTACGGACGACATCCACCGGCTCGGCAACGGTGACGCCCACAGCTCCCACTGGGCTGAGCACAGCGGGGGGATTCGTTCGCAGCACATCGGCAACGGTTAGCCGCAGTGGCGTGGCCGTCTCCTCGCAGCAGTCATCGACAGTGATCTCATCGAGCAATAACGCGGCCTGGATGCAGAGCACCACCGGGCAGATGCAGCTCATACGTGCCATCCATCAGCCTCGCCAGAGGATCATCACCACCTCGTCGGGCGTGAGCAGTGCCAGTGTGGTCACCACCGGAGTCCAGGCGCCAACAGGTAAGCCGATCGATGGCCTCTCCTCGAACCTCTCGCTCTAATCAGTGCTCCGATCTTTGCAGCTCTTTCCGTCTCCGTTGCCCAGCCGCTGGGACAGCAGCAGGCAACGGGCGGACCGGGTGGAGGTCCTCAGGCCTATGTGGCCACTGTTTTGCCTCCGCGCCAGCATCAGGCCACCCTAGTCTACTCCTCGAACATGTCGGCGGGTGGTCCCAATATCAATCCCCAGCCGGGCCAGCAGTTCAATCCACGGTTCGCTGTGACGACACCCACGGGTGGCGGAGTCGTAACCACCACAACGCCAGGCGGCACCACAGTCACTCCCCGTCAGGTGCGCCCCATACCGCTGGGCAAGAGCTTTCCGGCCACTAAACTGAACACGACAAGCATCAGCATTCGAGCGCCCAGTATTCCACAGCTCAATGCCAGTGTCACGGCCTCACAGACGCCCGTGAGCGTGTCCGGGGGAGCGACAGTGGGTCCGGGACGTGGTCCAGGCCTGGGAGGAACGGCCCTGACGACCAATCTGCCCACACGTATCATACAGCTGCAGCAGCCAGGACCGGGTGCCACACAGCAGATTATTGGAGCGGGCGCCCGCCTGGCGGGCAATGTGATGCTACAGCCCTTCCTCATGAGCACCTCGGCAGCCGCCAAGATGGGTAAGCGAGTGAAGCTAGTGACGCTACCTGCAAAAGCACATCAATTTCAAAACCCATTTCAAATCCTTTCCAGGCATACGACCGCCCGTGACTATGACGGCAAAGGTGCAGCCATCGCTGACCATCACACAGTTGAATCCGATTGGCAAACTCTCAACGCCAGGGGGAGGCGGAGGTGGCCCCACCATGACGCCGCAGGGCGTGGGCGTGGCCAGCATACAGGCAGTGCCCGTGCCAAGCGTCTCGGCCAGCGTCGTGAATCCCAATTCCGTCAGCGGACAGGCCACAGCGGCGGCAGGCGGCGCCACAGTCCTGCCCCTGACGATCAGTGGAAGAGGAGGAGGCCACGCCCTCACGGGCACGCTAACGCCCATCAAGAATGCCAGCGGCATCACCGTGGGCAAAATGATGATGACCCCCGCCGTGGCAGCGGGTGGGGGAATGGGATCGGACGGAGGCGTTGGTCAGGGTGGGACAACGGTGACTGGTTTCCCGCGTGCCTGGAACCCCGTTGTGGCCTCCCAAAGTCAACTGATGAAGGTGAGTGCTTGCTGGAAGAGGATTCCCTTCTGGCCTCTGGCCCTAAACGAGCGTCTCATTTTCACAGATCGATGATAAGGGAAGCTCTGCCACAATCTACTACGAATCGATGCCCGCTTCGGCGTCCACGGGCGTCCTCTCGCTGACCACAACGACCCTCACACAGAGCACTCAGTCGCAGGCGCAGCTGGTGAGCAGTGCCGGCGGCAGCTTGTCCGTATCATCGTTGCCCTTTGCCAGCCATGCGCCATTGGGTGTCGGAGTGAGTGCGGGCGGACCTGGGTCGCAGGCAACATTCACGGTGCTGCCATCGGGAGCCACGGTTGGAGGAGCAGCCGGTGGCACGCGCACCATTGGCCATCAGCAGCTGATTATACCGGCGGGAGGGAACAGTGCCCCGCCCCAGCACATGGTCATACCGCTGCACACGTCCGTCAAGGTGACCACGGGCGGGGTTGGCAGCCAACCGGCAACGATCAGCGGACCAGGCGGCGTAGGCGGCGGTACGCTCGTGTCCAGCTTCATGGGGAAGCGCGTGGCCGATGGATCGCCCATTCGCGCAGCCAAGAATCTGGGACCCACGCTGCTCTCGATGGCCAGCAACACCAGTGGACCCAATCTGGTCTCGGCCGCTGGCTCCACATTCAATTTGCAGCCCGTTTCCGTGTCCGTAGCCTCGTCCGTGGCAGTGACCAGCTCCGCTCTGACCGTGGAGGCCCTGGCCAAGAAGGAGCGCGAACGTGTGCCTTCAGGGGCAGTGGCAGCAGCGGTTAGAAATTTACGCGGCGACTCGCCCGCCTCCTCGGATGGCTCCACCACAGTGTCGGCGAATTCTTCGCCGGGAGTGGATCAGCAGCAGCTGCAGGACCGCATTGGGGATCCCCAAGCGGCGGGTGCTCTGCCCAGCGGCCGCGACAATTCCACGCATTTCAATCCCATAAATGAGGTAAATGCTGTTGAATACTCTGTAGTCTGGATCTATAATTGTATATGCCTTTGCCTCCTTTTCAGTTGTACGCGACACACCAGTCGATGCAGCAGACCCTTGCCCATGCCTCGTTGGGCTCACGCGGCGGTTCGAGCGCCTTTGTGGATGTGCAGGCACCAACCCCACAGCAACAGCAGCTGTCGCAGCAGCAGTCAAGTCTCCTGGGGCATCTGGGATCAGCAGCACAACTCCAGCACCACCAACAGCAGCAGGCGGCGGCGGCAGCTGCCCGAATGAATGGTGGCACGGGCAGCAGCTCCAGTTCCAGCTACGATTGCTCCGTCAGAAAGAAGCCGCGACGTTCCACGTAAGTTTACATGGGATCTGTGTATCTGTGTCCCCAGGCTAACATGAAACCAATCCCCCAGCAATGACAGCCAGCACTCGACCCAGAGTCAGGCCTCTCTATCGCTGCCGCCACCAACCGCCGAGCCGGCGGCAGCCATCGCCGCAGCGTACATGCAGAAGCACAACAATGGCGGCCTGCTGGTGGCAGCCACTGCGGGGCCCAGTGTAGCGCCGAACAGCAGCAGCAGCACTTCGGGGGACATCAATCATCGGACTAGTGCGCCCGCAGTGGCAGGCAATAAGGAGAATGCCAATCCCGTGGATTTTGTCCTGCGACGTCCGCGCAATTGTTCGCTGCTGAATGTAAGCCTAAGCCCCCCCTCTCTTTTGAGACGGAAATCCATTAATATTTGATCGTTTTGCAGACATACAAGCCCACCCATAAGCTGGCCAACAATCATTTCCATCGTTACACGGATGTAAAGCCGCGCGAGGAGCGGGGCGCTTCGATCATTGACCTGGCCAATCAGCCAAATGTTCAGGGGAAAATCAATGGCTGGAAGCTGCATCATTTGCGCTCCCAAATGGAGGATCTGGTGCGACAACCGGACTAAAATATGCACCTAAATTATTTCACTAATCAAATGGTGTTTTTTGTTTTTCTCTTAGAACGAATCGGAGACGTTCAGCATGACCAAACTGGAGGCCATGCTGAAGGAACTTGAAAAGAACAAGGAAAAGAATAGCGAAATGGAGCGAGTCAGTGAGCTGCTGAAGGTAAATGCGACGCAGACGGAGGGAATTATTTTTACTTAACTCCCATTTGATCTTCCAGGGTAACATACAGCGGAGCAAGATCATCACCGAAGGCATCAACGAGTCACAGAATCAACTGATGAAAATCTTTGAGCACAAACCTCATGTCTCCGACATCATAAATCGATGCGCCTCGAAGCGGAATTTCAAGAAGCGCGATAAAATCTAAGGGAAATGATTATGAGTATCTAAATGGAAATGGGATCTGTTGCTATACGTAGATGTACATTTAAATATATATATTTATAACTATATGTAAACGAAAAATCGATTTGTAAGACATAAAGCTCTTACAAAAAGGTGAGGAAGAGGAGGAGCCACACTCACACACACACACAAAAAGGGAAAAATACTTAAGGAAAATTCAAATATTTTTGTAATTTCTTAAGCACAAAAGAAAATACATAAAACACTCGCGTATGTAAAAAGGTTTATTGAAAATTCTATGCGTTTTACATGGGCGGCGGTGGCGGCACACCATTGAACATGGGATGCATGGCCGGACGTGGGGGTCCTGGGATTGGGAAGCCAGTGGGCGGACCCATGGCTCGGTGCAGATTCGGGGGCGGTGGCGGCAAAATCTTTGGCTCAAACTTGAAGGCAAACTGCAGGAAGAACTGTTTCGTGTCGCGATTCCAGTGCGTCCAGAACTTGCCCTCGCTCTTCTCCACCTCACGGGACGGCACCTTGAAGCCGATCGTCTCGTAGGGCTCGGCGGCAAACAGCAGATACTGCCATTTGCGGTCTGGCGGCTCGATCTTCTGCTCGTAGGCGGACATGAAGCGGTGGCGTGGCACAATCGCCTCGGTTATCTCGGGATAGTCGATCTGGAAGAGCAGCGACTGCTGCCCATTGCTCGGCTCACGCTGCTTGGTCACCCGGTAGCCGGGCCGACCGATTTTCACGAATTTCTTGGGTTCGACGCGCGGCTTTTCCGGTGCCAGCAGCGAGGAGGGAGCCTCCTTGGCTTCTTTGGCGGCACGCCGGGCCAGATTCTCCTGATGCTTTTTGCCCTGTGTGTGGGCCAGGTAGCTGCCCTCATTGTTGTGCAGCGTCAGACACAGTTTGCACTCGTACGAGCCCAGGTGATTCTTCATGAAATACGGATCCTTGTTCAGGTCGATGGTCTCGAGAGCCAGTTGCCGCAGGCGCTCCTTGCGGTCGCGGTTTGTCTCCGACCAGGAGGCAACGCCACCGCTGCCGGTTTTTCCACCGGCACGATTTTGAAAGTCCATATTTTTAAGTTATTTTAACACGAAAACCCGGAAAAATGCTTGCCAGCCACCGAAAATTGTTGTTGTTGGTGTACAGAAGAGTAGTGCTGTTGAACGAAATATGTTCACCCTAACAGTGCTCTGTAACAGCGTTACCATGTGCGTGATTCATCGATAATGGACACTACTCGATTGGTAAGCTGCTGAAAAAACAAAAATGAATTAATTACATTTAATTAAAACCCAACAAATATGCCGTATTTGCATGGACACTGCTGCCTGGCTCAGGCAGAATGCCTATCAGCCTAAAAGAGTTAAACAAAGCCATAGTTTTTCCTTTGCCAGCACCTAAGTATTTAATTATTCTATTAAATGCTTCAACAACCGATTCAAATGTTCAAACATCGATATAAATGCTTGTCGATGTTTGGTTTTAGTTTTTCTTTCCACAGATGTGGTCACACTGGGCAATGGTGCGTTTTCGCCATCGATAAGTTGCACATGCTTGAGTTTCCGTGCGTATTTTTCTTTGAAATGTTGAATAATTTCGTCAAACCGTGATAAATTGTTCAATTAAAAGCGTTGTGTTGTGGTAAAGTCTGTTCTGCGCACTAAAGGCCATCCCATTTTGGCCAAGTTCCAGTGGCGGATGAGCCAAAACGTCGGCTGCAACTATCCAGCGATAGGCGTGCACATTCCGCTGCTGTAAGAATTCTGTGTTGTTGCGAAAATTACGCCTAAACAGCCAGTTTCACAGTATAAAGCAGTGCCTTGAATGTATTCTTGAAAATGAGTGATCCGGGATCGGGTCCATCGCCGAAAATGGCCGATTCTAACCATGCGAGTCCCAGCAACAAATTTCTGTCGCTGCCGACGCCGCCGTCGCAGTTGCCAGTCGTAGGAAGTGCAGCTCCGCCCAAGCGTATTATCAACAGAATACCTTTGGATTTCAACAAACTTAAGCTGGCCGGCTTGGACATAAAGCTGGCAGAAGCATTGCGAAAGCAAGGCTCAACTGCAATGCCCACATCGACACCATTTTCAGCTCCTACCACCGCTGCTGCCCCATCTGCATCTCATTCTGTTGCTTCAACAGCAACTGCGCAGTCAAAGGCGATGGCGACGGCGATGACCACGGCAGCCTCAATTGAACAAAAGCAAACATCAGGTAAAAGCTAAAAATCCCCTGAAACAGATGTGCATTGTTGAAAAACCCGTTAGTCGTATCGAATGACTCTTAATATTCCTATAAAATTTTTTTACTAATATCTCTGTTTGGGACGCACCGCGAAATGCTACATCCGTGGCACTGCTGCTTGAGGTGACGCCTCAATTAATGCGGGAGCTGACCTTATCCGAAGAGTGTGAGAGTTCGAGAAGGATCATGGTTTAGAAAAAGATCTTTTCCTCTCTTCTTTTTTTGTTGTCAAACTTTACTTGCTTTTTTTCCAAAAGTAAAATAAATGAATGAAAATTGCGAATTTTGGATTAGGTTGCTGAAGAGGCGGGGACCGCTTCAAGCTTGGAATTACTTTATCATCTGACAAAAACAAATAGTCAATCCAATTGCATAGGCAATTCTATAATAATGATATAGAAATAAAATATTTCCTACAAATGTGTGAATACATTTCTAGATTTATAGATTAAATGTTTCAAGTGATCCAAAAAAATACATTAATATCGCTTTCCAACCTTATTTGATTTATAATCTCTTAGGTTATATTTTGAAAAGAAAAAATTATATTTCTAGTCTATAATATCCGAAAATGTTTATAAATAATAATAATTAGTAGGTAAATAAAAATATTAACCTAGAAATGCAGCCTCATTCGTTTGGATATATTAATTAGTAAAATATTTTTATTAATATAAAAATAGACTAATTATTGCGCTGTATTTCTAGGTTAAATAAATTTTTTTTTTTTAGTCCCCTCTTTTTCGGACACTTTTCAACAGAAACTTTGGATGCATTTTTGTAGATTCTTTCGATGGCCTAGCCGGTAAAAGTGCTGCGTAATTGAGGTTAGGGACTAGGACACACACCACACGCGGAAGGCGGCTTGTTTCTTTTTGGCCTGGGTTCAAGACCCACCATGGTCTGTCTGTGTGTGTGTTCTAGTGTGTGCGTAAAAGTGTGGAAGAAAGAGAAGTGGCAAAAAAAGAACAGAGCCTTTACTGGAATTACTTGTGGGGTTTTTGTTGTGGTGTGCACTCCTCCTCGCTCTCGTCTAGTCTGTTGCATGATGAAATTATTATTATTGTAAGTATTGTAAGGCTCTTAAGGGTCGGAAATACGCTTGATGTTTTTTTTTTTCGAGTTTTATTTCAAAGAATAGATTATTACCATATCCTGATAGGTTTAATCATTCGGCTTCTTTTTTTTAAGAGCCTTATTTAGATAATGCTGGCAAGTGACACTCTCGACAGGTTTATCTAGATTTTTTCCATGGCATAGCCTTCTAGCGTGCAGTGTAAATGAGGTTTTGTGTTGGTTTGGGACATGAGCGAGAGTCAATGACGCGACTCTCGAGTTTTTGGCTCCGGTTCAAAACCCAGCATGGATGATGAGAGAGAGCGTGATTTTGTATTTTTCATATATTTCTCAACCCCCCCCCCCCCATTCCGCTCTGTAATTATTTGGCGGAACTTTGAAAAAAGAAAAAAGCGAAAATACGGACATGGCTAGATAATCTTCGTACATATGTATAACTAAATCTTAAAGATTATCAGTTCTTAAATTTCCCTGTTTTAATATTTAATTTGCTTATCTTTCCATTGACAGTTCCACCAACCAAAAAAAAGCGATCCATCATCTCGAATTACATAGAAAAGGTGATACCCGAAGAAATTGTGGCCGAACGGACGCAGCATGTCAAGACCCTGATCAAGAACCGGATTCTGAACAAGGGCAGATGCACGACCACGACCACAACCACGACCACGAACACGCTGAACCATCCAAAGACATCGACAGCCACAATGATGCGTCCCCATCCAAAGGCGTCACCATCCTCTGCCATGGGATCAGGGATATCGTCCAGTGGCTTTGTGGCGCCCATAGCTAAGGCGAATGTGACGGTGCGGTCGAAGCAGCCGCCACTGCTGCTGAATTTGGTCAATCAGTTGCCCAAGCATCGAGCCATGTGCGGAACCACCATTCAGCAACAGTTGAGCCGGCAGCAGGAACAGCCCCAGCCTCGGCCCCAGCCACAGCCACAGCCACAGGCACAAGGGCAGCCCCAGCCACAGACACAGGGGCAGCCGCAGGTGCCACTGATCCAGAAGGCCTCATCGCCGCCGCTGATTGTGCTGGAGAACAAGGTCCTGGCGCCCGAGGAGAAAATCGATTTGAGTGATTTGTGTTTGCCTAGCGCTACTGCTGCTGCTGTTGCGACTGTTCCACAGGCCAGACCACCTCAGGTGAAGCCAGTGCCAGAGATGACCCGACGGGTACAGACCTATCCCGGTCAGCCCAGCTCATCCAAGGCTGGCAAGATCAAGGTGATTCTGAGTGCCAGCAAACTGAAGGTGTCGCGGGAGAAGCTCGCCGAGTTGGCCAAAGAGATACACAGCCAGGTGAAGCAGGTGGAAAAGCAGCCGGCTCCTGTCATTGTTTCCCCATCAAAAACCCCCGCAACCCCAGAAGAATTCAGTCCCATTCTTGTCAGCTTATCTCCCTCCCCAACTCCATCTCCCTTGCCGTCACCGTCTCCTGCATCTGTTGTTGTTGCTTCTCCACCTCCAGCTTCGGCTCCAGCTCCGGCTCCAGCTCCTAAAATACTCTCTGCTGTGGATTTTATAGCCCAACTGGCCGCTAACAATCCGCTGGATGAGAGCAGCTTCACAGAACTTACGCCAGAAGAGGAAATGCTGAATGCTCTCTTTGGCTCAAATGGTAGCAGCATGGAGCCCACTGTCGAGGAAGAGCAACCACCACCGGTTTCGCCGGTGCAGAAGCGACTGGACACCATACAACCCGAAGAAGAGTTGCCAATTGGAAAGATTTTGAAGATGGAGGAAATGGACATACTGCACGCCACATTGGATGTGAATGAGGATAGGGAGAGCGTCCTGCGGTTCAGTCCGAATGCGATAAAGCTGCAGAATAGCGCGATGGCACGCAGGGACCAGCCAGAAGCCAACATGAGGCTCATCTTAACGACGGAAAACCTGCTCCAGCAGGATTTAGCTGCTTGTAATGTGTCCAAAAATGAGACAGAAACGGCAGTGGAAACAAACAGAGAAATGTCCCAAGATGAAGCAGGAATGCCAGAGAAAACAGCCAAGGAAATGTCCAAAGATGATGCAGGATTGCCAGAGAAAACAGTCGGGGAAATGTCCAAAGATGACCCAAGAATGTCAGAGAAAACAGTCGGGGAAATGTCCCAAGATGAAGCAGAAATGCCAGAGAAAACAGTAGGGGAAATGTCCAAAGATGAAGCAAGAATGGTATCGGTCACAGAAGCCACCAGTGTACCTCTTCTCCAGTCGAACCAAGCTCCAGATGCAGCCTCAATCAAGGAAGAGGAGAATAAGCCACCACCGCCACCACCAGCAGCACCTGCAAAGCGGACGCCAAGGTTTAAGAAGGGAAAAGTGAATTTAGTCCAACGCTCCAAGCGAGCAAATCCACCCACACCCAAAGAGGCTCTACCTGACAAGGAGCTAAACGATGCGAAGAGAACAAGACTCGATGTACAGGAGGAGAAGGCAGAGGCGGGTATGGAGGAACCCACAATAGATCAGAGTTTCCTCGAGGATTGTTATGGAAGGAGAGAAGTTGAGGTAATTAAACAAGTGGATGATGAAAGCATAACAGCTAAAGACAAAGTCAACCTTCATTTATCTAGTGCTAAAAACAATCTGCAGGTCCATGCAGATGACGGGAAGGGGGAGAGTGCAGTGGTAGAAGTAGCCAGAGAAACGAACAATGAAGAACAGTCCAAAAAAGAAGATCCCGAAGAGATACTAGTCATCACAGGACAGAAGGAGCTGGCAGCACAAGAGGACTCGCTACCGAAACCCTCAACAGAACGTGATCTAAACCAGCTCTATCATCCACCAAAAATGCCAAAGAATAAATCTACAAGTAAATCGAACAGCAACTACGATCAACCCGAACAAGCCACAACGAGCAGCAGCAGCAGCAATGTGTCCCTCCTTTTGGATGTGCTCAATCAGGAGCCGCCGTCAGCACAGGGTGAAGCCCTGATACCATTTCGCAAGCAGTCTCAGTCCCAGCCCCTGCCTGAGACCCTATCTCAGCCTAGTGAATCCACTGGCATTCACAATTTAATGAGCCATTTGTCAGCAGAGAAGATCATGCCACAGATCAAGAGGGTTTCACCCAACCCTACTACCCCTCCCAACCAGGCAGTGCCCCGCAAAAAACTAGTCAAGACACGACCTGCTCTCAACAAGAGACCGCCACGTTTCCACGGTTCCAAGGGACCTGGAAGTCCGATCAGTGTTGGCGGAGGTGGAGCGGCAGCAGGACGGATCGCCACTTCCAGCACCAGCGATGATGATGCATCCGAATTCCTGGGCTTCGCCAACAAAGAGGACTCTCAAGCTGTCGAAGAAGCCACCATCAAGCAAGCCAAACAAATGTTGTTAAACGAAACGGATATCAGTGATGATGCCACGCCCGACTATGACGAGACCGAGGAGGAGCAACAGGAGACACAAAAGAAACCGTCCAATGAAAGGACCAAGGACATAAAGGAAGCAGAAGCTTCTGGCTGTGAGTCCACTGCTAGTTCAATGCCCCTAGAGACACTTTTCTCAACCGAGGTGCTGGAAATATGCAAAGAAGATACCCAAAAATGTGAAGCTGCTGCGGAGATTTGCTCGAAACAAGACGTGAATGTCCCACCGGAGCCCCAAGTACAATCGGATGCCACTAATCCTACAAATGAAGGCTCATCTAAAGAGGAATTGTCAGAGGAACCAACTGTGGCCCAGGATATGGACCCATCGGACACACCAATCATGAAAGAAAATCCAGAAAGCACTGCATATCAGCCTGAAACTGTGACATGTACAAAGGATTCATCAGCTAAAGGAAGTAACAACAAAATGAATGAAAACAAAGTAAAGGAAAAGGATTCCAATGAATCGAAATCCAACCAGATGGAAACAGACGTTCTGGAGACTTTAAAAGTAGTGGATGAACCAGCAGCGGAGGAGGTGAAAGACAAGCCTAAGCCACGAGGCAGACCAAAAAGGGTCACCACTTCATCGCCAGCCATGCCAAAGACTAAGGCTAACAGCAAAGAAAGGTCCGAATCAAGAGAAAAGGACAGCACCTCAGATGCAGCCACATCGTCCTGTGCCAAAAGAAAGCGCGCATCTAAGATCCGTTCCCCCCAGCCAGTCACTGAAACCGAGCCACCCAATGCAGCGGAAGAGCTGCCTCAGTCTGCGGCAGAGGACACGCCATCAGTCAGCTCCAATCGGAAGCGACAATCGCGGCTCAGCTCGCCCACAGCCACACCCAAAGTGCCAGCCAAGAGAGGCAGGAAAAGTCTAGCTGCTGCGACGCCAACGCCTGAAACTCGTAGCAAATTGCATTTGGCGGAGGAGGAGGCCGCAGAGGTAACGCCAACGAGGAAAAGAGGGAGGTCCAAGCAAGCCAAGAAATTGGATTCCGAGGAGCGGGATGTAGCAAGCAGTGTGGAGACCACACCAAAAGCAAAAGATGCCTTCCAAGTGCGTCTGCTGCTCATCCGCAAGCGGGAACAGCTGGACACCAGCGAAGAGCTCCATGAGATGGGCAAAGGAAAGGGACCCCTCCAGTGTGGCCTGTGCCTGGCACGCACCACCAAAGCCAATTGGCACACACATCTGAGCCAGCACTACGGCGTGGGTTGGCTTGTCACAGGAGAGGAGCCGCAGAAGACGGTAAGCATAAAAAAGGATACACATGTTCCGATTGTGGCTAAGTTTTTAATTCATTCTTGTAGACCTTATCGCGACAAGCTGCTCTGAACATGATGAAAGGCTTCCTCAAAGATGGCCACGCCCCATATTTAACCTGTCGCCTCTGTGAGCGCCAGTTGGGCTCTGGCCTGGGCATGCTGACGCACCTGGAATCCTGCGGGGACAACTATCGCCCGCAGTGTCAGTTCTGTAAGCGCAGCTATACGAAGCTCTATCTTCACATGCATGAGCAATCCTGTCGACAACGTCCCGCTGTCCAGCAGCAGCAGCCGCAGGAGAACGAGGATAAACCAGAAGCAGAGGCAGAGGCAGACACTACAGTCCCGCCACAGACACCCACATTAGAGACTTTCTGTAATGCAGACTGGATAAAGCGTCTGCTGCTCATCCGCAAGCGGGAACAGCTGGACACCAAAGAAGAGCTGCATGAGGTTGGCGAAGGCAACGGTCCCCTCCAGTGCGGCCTGTGCCTGGCACGCAGCACCAAAGACAATTGGCACGCACATCTGAGGCAGCACTACGGCGTGGGCTGGCTAGCAGGAAAAGAGCCACAGACCCTCACGCGCCAGAGTGTGGTCGGCACGATGATTGGTTTCCTCAAGCAAGGTCATGCGAAGCATTTGGAGTGTCGCCTGTGCGGCCGCCAGTTGGGCTCTGGCCTGGGCATGATGATGCATCTGGAGACGTGTGGCAGCAAGGATCGGCTGGAGTGCCAGCACTGTAAGCGCAGCTACACGAAGCTCTATCATCCCGCGCATGAGAAAGCATGTAGGAAGCGGCCAGGCCTCCAGCAGAAGGACGAACCAGCCGCCGTAGCAGAAGCCACTGGTCCGGTATACACGAATGCTGGCTATGCCAAGCGTAGGTCCACCATTAGGTAAGACAATGATAAATGAATTTGCAGTTACATTTTAATTCTCTGTATATGGTATTTTTCAGAGCCGAAAAAAAGCTGAAGAAAATTGAGGCGGAACTGAAAACACAAGAGACTGAAGAGAAGAAGGGTTCGAAGACCAAACCGAAAGGCGACTTTGAAGGCGATTCATCCGACTACGATATGAAGAACGACAAGGAATCCTCGGAGGAATACGATACGGAGGCGGCGGATTCCAATGAGGATGCTGCACAGACAGAGGAAGATGTCAGCGTCAGTAATACGCGCAAATCGAAGCAGATAAAACGTGTCAAGCGAAAGAACGTGGACGGGATGGATAGTACGAGGAGTGTAAGGCCATCGCGAGGCACTAATTATCAGCCATGTAAGCAAATAAATAAATATATTCAATTGTGCATTAAATATATACCCACTATTTTATACCATCCGTTTCAGTGTTCTCCCGCTATGCAAATATC
The DNA here is from genome assembly GCA_963969585.1 of Drosophila helvetica. Taxonomy (NCBI): domain Eukaryota; kingdom Metazoa; phylum Arthropoda; class Insecta; order Diptera; family Drosophilidae; genus Drosophila; species Drosophila helvetica. Next base: position 60,681,725 of record OZ018401.1, read on the forward strand.
AAGGAAAAGGTGGAACAAAAGTGGAATCAATTGTGAGTATTCTGCTAACCAATCGAAGAATCCATATGAACTAGATTTGATCCTTCCTTAAAGCACCGGAGCAAACTATACTGCAGAGGCCTTGTATCCACAGATGACGCCAGACTATTTCAGACTCTCGCCAGCCGAGGCCAGCGAACTGTTGCCTGCCAAGGATAACAGATCCATGCGCTATGCATACGGTAATGTGGAAACTGCAGACGATTGGCGACAGCTGGCACCGCTAGAGAGCTTCCAGGCAGCCGGTAAGTGTGTGAGACTCCCGTGCGAGAGAAGAACAATCAATTGATGAAAAGATCTCCTTGGACAGACGAGTATATTGGCTATTTGGGGGCACCCATCAAACAGCTTGCCTGGGCACCCCTGCCGCCGACGGTCGCCGAGCAGTATTTGCTGTGCTCCTTGCGCAAACAGATGCTGGCGTATGCGAGGCACTCGACGCTGACGCCGACGGATGACCTGTTAATGCTGCTCCAGTGCCAGCTATCGGGGAGCGAAAAGCAGCGCGGTGTGTGGCCCCTGGAAACACGTCTGCACTATGCGATACGTGTGCCCAAGGGACCTGTGCATAGCTTTGCGTTTATGCCCAGCGGCGGGTATGATAAGTCGGCCAATCGTTTGGGTCTGCTGGCGGTGGCTAGTTCCCTCAGCGAAGTGAAGATCTATGCCCTGCCACTGGAACTGGAGGATGGGGCAGAGGGGAATGTGGTTATTGAACTGAAGCCATCGCTGACCCTCACCTTGGATGTGAATAATCCTGTAAAGGAACTGTGCACGAAAATCTGTTGGTCTGAGGTGAGTTTTTGGCTCAAATCCGATGAGAACCATTAAACAAACTATATTTATATGTCCGATTCTTAGGCCTCTGGTCACAATTTCCTGGTGACTGGCTATTTCAGTGGCCACGTTGCCTTCTGGGACATTTCGGATGAGCAGGGCATCAATTGCGTCAAACGGAACAGTCACACACATTTCGTGCCTTTGAATTATTTCTACTTTGGCGAAAGCAATATACAAAGTAAGTTCCTGCTCCTGTGATTAAGATTTATTGATTTCAAAGCTCCTGTTACCGCCTTTTTAGCTGTGGAACTACATTATGATACAAATGGACCACGTTGGCTGGCCATTGGTACTGCAACGCGTAAATTATGGATCTATGATATCATCAACTGGGCTCGCCCGCTGCCACTGAACGAAGACTCCATCGCCAATCTGTATCTGGCCAACGTTAACTGGCCACCCATCTGGGAGACGCTGCTCGTTGGCTGCAGTGATGTTCAGCGACGCTGTAAGGCTGTTGTTTATTTTTGTTTCGTTCCTTCTTTAAGTCTCTATTTCTTGCAGTCTACTCGCGGTTGATATCGCTCAGTCCAACGAGCATCTCGTTTAGCAACAAAACCCTCGACAATACGATTAGCTCTGCGCGAGCCATGCACTTCAATGTGCGGGAGAATGTCCTAGTGGTGGGCACCGAGAACGGGGACTTGGTGTTTCTCAATGTCCGAGAGTTCAACGCTGAGCCCATACTGCTAAAGATGATGAGCAAATTTCGTGCCGTGTCCATCAGCAATCTGTGCAACCTGAACGCGGAATCAACCCCAGCTCCGGTTACGCCCATAACTACCACAGACTTTCTACAGGATTACGGTTTGAACGTCAAGCCGTTGGCTGGTGTGGGCAAAGCGCAGAAGAATGCCTACATCGATCCGAAGCGCCTGCCCGAAGACTATGAGATTTTGGCCATGACGCGTTTGAATACGGTTCGCTGCAATTGGAACAGCCCCGCGAGCAGTTGGGTCGCCGTTGGGGCCGAGCACGGTATGCTGCGGATCGTTCGTTTCAATCGGGACAAGTACTTTTAGCGGCACATGGGGAACCTTGTGAATAGAATATCTCCTATGTATAATATACGCAGATCTGAGAGTATATTACTCTCTTCTTAATTTGTTTGGTTAGTTTTACAATGCACTCGATGGTTAATCATAGTTGTAATTAAATTATAGCTCTTGTTAAATTAGATATTTCCTATATATTTTATATGGATTAGATATCTCACTTACCTGCAATCTGCTTGGCAAAACTAAAAATACAATAAATAAATTTTGTACAATAATTATAACCCCTTTAGTTTTCAAAAACTGTTATTTATGTTGTATTGGTGGGTACTTATGTATATTAAATTAAATTCATTTCCCAAGGAAATCCCCCGTTAATGGATCATGGAAGAGTGCCATGGGGCGCACAGCATCTACATCTCACTCACAACCACAGGTTTCCGTTCCATCTCCCTCTGCACTAGAAAGAAAGAGACAATTGAAAATTGAGGGAGCAATTGGGAATAGAACCAGAAGGAGAGCGAGCATGAAAGCTTTGGAATTGGAACGAGCACTACGTCACATACGCATCTATCTCGCTCTCATTCATTTTGTTCATCCGTCCAAGCGTGCGTTTTCAAGTCAACTACGCGTTTAAGGCCGCAAAAACGCGAAAAATGGCGGAAAATACTGCGAAAATCCTGTCGCGCAGCTGTGCAGTGAAGTGTAGAAGTGAATGAATAATAAATATGTCCCAACATTTTAGTTTAAGAGCAAAGAAAGTTAGTGATCAAGTGCGTGGTCAAACCGCCTCTGCAAAATGGCATGGAAAAGGAATATTGCAGAGTAAAATCTACGAAAATACATTTGTGTGTGCTAGTGAAGTGCATCAAGTATGTAAGCATATTATTTGATACAGTAATTAACTTTTTTCGTGGGAAGAATGTTCGTCTAGTCACATGATCTTGCGCTATGCAAAAAAGGCGCGATGTTTTTTCTCTTTTTCACTCATTCATATTGTATGAAGGCGCAAGGAGGAAAAGAAGGAAGCGGAAAGAAGGAGCTTTCGCTCGCTCTGCTCTCCTTGTAAGCGTGTCCATAGTGTAAGGTGCGGCTTTCCAAATCTTGGAATCTGTCCCTCTCTCTCTCGATTAGGATGTGCACCTGCACTTGATCAAAAAGTGCAATATCGTGGGAGAATCACCTCACCTTATGTTAATACACTTCCAGTTTGTGCTCTTATTGGAGAGGCTCTTTCCAAATCGATTTGTGTGTACATACCCGGATGTAAATGTTAACAAACCGACAAAAACGGGAAACGAGCGCGTAAAAATGATTGCATAAAGGAGTGGAGAATTATGGATGAAAAGGTGAGTTTTATTCACCTCTTTTTTTCGGAATCAAATATTTTCAGTTCAGCCGCATGTTAAAATCTGGACTTGCGTGCCAAAATTTTGCATATGTTATTCTCAGGTCGTGAGAATATGATAAAATCGACCCTTCTGATTCGAATTGTAATGGATTTTTAGCCAGACATGGCCATATCGTCTCGGTTATTGGTGCTGATCAAGAATGTATATACTATATGTGTACCCGGTATAAAAACTTCAGAATAAAATACATTTTATGTGAATCCAAATTGAACAAAATTTTGTAAGTCCCGGTCCAGGAACAATACCAAAATGATGTCCAGCGATCCAGCGAGGGACGAAATGAAACTGGAATTCAATCAGAGGCGGTTAACCGACTTGCTGGGTCGCGTACAGCGGCTCGAGGAGTCGATCAGCAGAGCGCTGAGGTCCAGCGAAGATACTCGTGTGGCGGAGGAACCTGCAGAGCCACCAGGCGTCCAGGACTCCCCTATTGATGATCAACAGGGGAGCCTGTAATCGAATAAAACAACTGCTGCCGATTATTTACAACATCATACATATATTGAATATATAGATATACTATTTATCTCACTTTAATAGTTAGTTAGTTTAACCATAAATACTATATGCACGTTTAACAATGATAGACCGAGAGGCTTTTGCAGCTTTCAGGAAAGGAAACCATTCAGGATCTTGAATTTAAAATTATAAAAAAAATTGTATATATTTATGTGGTTTTATTTAATAAAATATATTGTAGATATATATATAAACACATTTTGCTTCTCGCGTAAATAAATAAATGTGGCCAAGGGCGTGGCTTAGTTTACAACTTAAAGAAGGATATGCTATAAATGAATCGAATCGACTGAATGCTTCTCGAAGTAACAGATATGGACAGCTAAAGATCTGTCCAAAGGTACATACATATATGGTACATATAGTACATACTCGTAGACACATATACATGTATATATATAAATTGTACAAATAGAAACTGTTGATTAAAACCCGAACAAATGCAATTGTGCCTTAAAATCGTACGGAAAATTCATTAAATTGGTGTTTAAAAAAGAATGCAAAATAATGCTAAATAGGCATACAATACACACTATACATATAGTACATAAAATATAATATACATAGATAATATGTCTTGTTTTCTTTCTTTCTTAAATTGCTGTTGTCTTTTTTGTGGCTGCCAAGGGCCAAGGACTAAACCTTCTCCCTCTCTCTCTCCCCCTCTCTTGCAGCTCTTTATGATGCAGTGGACCTTCAGTCTTCGCTCTTAGTTTCAGTTTTTGCTGCCACTCTCCATCTTGTATCTCGTATTTCGTATTTCGTATCTCGTATCTCGTATCTCTATCTCTGCGGTACCCTCCAACGATCTGCAGTAAATTCTAGCAACAAAATTCTAACATCAATTGAAAACGCGAACCTAAATCAAACGTAAAATAACATCAAGGTTAACAGTGATTTCCAGTCTGTTTCAACGTCCGGCTTGCCTACTTCCGGTTTACTTTTCCTGTCCGTTCACCGCCTGAGAGGTGGTGGCAATGGTCCTGTTGCCAGCCAACTCCTGCTGGATCTCGTTCAGGCTCTTGCCCTTCGTCTCGGGTACGGCAAAGAAGACAAAGAACACCCCGAGCACGGTGAGGCCAGCAAAGAGCCAGAAGGTGCCGCCATTGCCCAGGACCTTGTTCAGGTCATCGAATGTCTTGGTGACCACAAAGGCCAGCAGCCAGTTGGAGGTGCCAGCAATGGAGCCGGCAAATCCCTTGATATCGGTGGCAAACAGTTCGCCCATCATGAGCCATGGCACCGGTCCGTAGCCAAGGGAGAACATCAAGATGAAAATGCAGAGACTGGCCACTGGCAGCCAGCCCAGATTCTCCACCTGGGTCTTATCCTGATCCTGCAGAAAGAAGTACACACCGATGGCGGTGGTGGAGATGGCCATTACGGATCCAGAGGCCAGCAGCAGAATGCGACGTCCTAGTTTGTCCACCACCAAAGTGGAGACGAAAGTGGCCACCACCTGCATGATGCCAATCATGATTGTGGCCCATTGAGAGCCAATGCCAGTGTTGGCATCCTGCAGCGAGAGAGAAATAAAAATAAAAAATTAGTTCTACACGATCCACGCACTCCCTAGCGGTCTCTACCCACCAAAAAGATCTTTGAAGAGTAGAAGATGACGGCATTAATGCCGCACAGCTGCTGGAAGAACATCAGGCCCAGACTGATGGCCAAAGCCTTGAGGGTAACCGGCCGAGTGAGGGCTGCCCAAATGTTCACCTTGTTCTCGCGTATCTCCCGATCGGTTTCGCGCAGCTCCTCCAGCTCCGGTGCGTAGTCGTATTCCTTGCCACGCAGCCACTGAATGGACTTGATGGCGCTTTCCGAGCGACCTTTTGCCACCTGATGGATGGATGCGATTGCGAGGAAAATGTCAGTTTGGTTTTGATTTGCTTTGCTTGGGAGTTTCCAATATCTTTTGGACACTTCCTTTACTTTTAGATAGCGGCCTTTTCGGCTTTTTGCAGATTAAAGGTACTCAAAACTGGTATCTCCATTGTCATCGTACTGGCTTTCAATTAACTTCAATTAACAAATAGTTTGTGTGCTTACCAAATATGTGGGGGATTCCGGCATGAAGAAGAAAATGGCGCCAAAAACGATGGGTATAATGGCGCAGATAACGCTCAGCCAGAAGACATTGACGCCGGCGCCCACAGCATAGACGAACAGGATGCCCATGGTGATCATCAGTTGAAAGAAGCTGCCGAGCGTGCCGCGGATATCCTTTTGGGCAATCTCGCCCGTGTACATCGGAGCGGTCACACAGAAGGCGCCGCCAGCGAGACCCAGAATGAAGCGTGAGGCATACAGGAAGCCCACCGATGGGGCCCAGATGAGCATGGCCCAGCCGACGAGGAAGGGCAGCACCAGCATCAGCATGGTCATCTTGCGTCCAATCATACTGATGAGGAACCCAATGGGGATGCACACGCAGGCAGCGCCCAGATTCATCGACGAGCCCACCCACGAGAACTGGCCGTCGCTGACGGGAAAGTCATAGCCCTCGCCATCGACCACGATCTCCGTTTGGGCGGGCGATGTCCAGCCCAGCACGGTACCGGCGGCGAAGGCACCGCCAGCTGCTGCCAGAGCGGCCACATACTGCGGCAACTTCTTGGACTTGTTCTCGGTGGAGGCGTGCACCATGTTGCCGAGTAGATTCTCCTGATCCTGCGGAACGAGAGAAGGGTCAAGTGTAAGTGAATCGTTCTTCGTTGAGCGACTAAAATTAACTGAGGTCTGCCTATTAGCTGCTGGCTCTAACTATAGGTACGGGTACGGGTGCGGGGTAATACTCAACTCATATCAAATCATTCCGACCATAAGCCGTGATAAGGTGTCGTCGCCTCTTTCCCACCCCCCGGCGGCCAGTGATTAAGACCTTTATTGGCGGTACAACGTGGTACCTAGTACCCGATAGTGGGCATTCCATTCATGCACCCATATTTATGACACTCCTCCAGCCAAATAACCATCGAACGGACTATAGCTCTGGCTATGGTCATGCTCCTCTCACTTCACCCACGATTCACGATTGTGGCCGCAGTGAAGTGCTTCATTATTTCATTGTGCCTGCCGATCACATAAACAGAAGTCCAGCCATGCACCTGGGCCTAACACACTTTGATATCGTTCGGACGGACAGGTTCAGAATGGTTCAAAACAAAATGGTTAAGACCCCCACAACGTCCCATGGGAAAATTTTAAATCACAAATGGCACGTGATCATTGAATGGCACATACATATGTTTTTATCATCAAATAGTAATTAGTTGATGGCTACTTTGGGTCTTATAAATATCCACAGATATACCTATGTATTCTATGCTCATGCTTGGATCTTTAGGTACATATAGTACTTGATCAGAAGAACTTTAAATAATTATATGCCTGGGAATTTTTAAAAGGCATATCAGATAAGAAGTAATCTTTCCTTAAGATTCCAATTGAGTAACAAAAATCCCTATCAGAATCGAATTATGATTAGATTCCCAATCGATTTGAGTATTTCAAAGAGAAATAAAGAAATTTTTTTCTTTAATTAAAATTTGATTAGGTACAGTAAAATCACCCTACATCCTTGGCAGCCACACCCATGGCTAGTACGATTAAATTTGTATGTTTGTATACATACTACACCCTCGGAGGCAAAACTACTCATTGACTTCCGTTCATTAGGCCATAAATTCTTGTATAATCGGTATACAGGTTAAGGTTATCGCCTGTCCCCCCACCCGCAATCAATCAACAATTGGCTGGGATTCCATTTGCTAGGCATAGCCCACCCACAGAGGAGAAAGACCATCAGATATGTATGATATTCGAAGCGTAAAAGGTTTTTGGATTGATACTTCTTTACAAGAGGGGAGTTGAGGGGTCTCTGATCTATGACTTATGGATTCGGTAGCTTGCCTTTTGACAATATTAGTGCCATTTCTTGATGTTATATGTACTAGAGCCGGTGGGATTCGGTAGCATCAGCGTTTCCGCTTTATCATCAAAAAATCAAAACGTTCGCCCAAAATGGACTGAACGAAGCCGGTATCGTCATTTTTACTGTGTTAGATACGAAAATTTCGGATTTTTTTGCTCGCTCAGTCCACATTTGATTTTCTGGTAGATAGAATGAGAAGGAAACATTCACAATTTTCGTTTCCTTCTGCCTGTTTTCAGTCATTTCAGAGACTGTTTGCGGTTTGATCCGCATTTGACTGAAGGAAGGATACGTAATGATCGAAAGCATTAAAGAGGTAGATTCATGCAGGGCTCTAAAGTATTTACTTCAAAATATTGCACATAAAGGAAACCCATTCTTTTTTATGTACTTCAATATGATCGTTTTTCTTTTTTTCCTTAATGTTTCTTCGTTCATGTGTAATTTATGGGACATATTTTTTCCCATTTGCCGCTTCCTTTATGCCTTGTGTGTCGCCGCCCACTCATGGACCGTTCCCTGTGTATCCCAATCTCTGCCCACACGTCACCCATGAGCCCGGGAACAAATCACTTCCGTGAAATGCAATGCAAAGACTCGTGGCAGGCGGGGGGCGGGGGGGACCACTGCAGCTGGGGATAGTGGATTGACGCCCACATATTTACTTGGTGTCGGGACACACCTCCGGCCTGCCACAGACTGACAGTTAAAAAGTAAACGAAGCGTTAAAGCCAGAGCCCCACTGAAATCGATATCTGGCTCTCGACTACTCAGTGCTTGGCTCTGCTCTGCTTGGTTCTGCTTGCTTCTGCTTGCTTCTGGCTGTTCTTGGTTCTGTTCTGTGCTGTTCTGCTCTGTTCAGTTCCGTTCCGTCTGTGGCTAATGTGGTCTCTTCAAAGCCCTGCTGACTGGCTGCCTGGCTGCCTGGCATTCTGTATCTAAATATAGATTAAATACTAAACGAAGCTCTGGAGGAGGAACTCGTTGGACACCCCTAAGTGGGTTCCGCTCTCCCTCTGACCAGCAGCTCCTTCCTTCTAAAAGGAGAGCGAGTGTCAGCGACCAAGCCAAGTCCAAGTTCGTTTCAATGTCAGTGGCAGTGGCAGAGGCAGGCGGTGGCGACGCAACAGTGCGCGCCATGTGTATGCAAACAGTGGCATTCCATTAAACTGGTTCACAAAATTAATAAAGCATAAAGAAATTCCACTCAAAATACTTCATAATCATTTAACTGGCTCTCGTCCAACCTGATTTATAATACTCCCGGCCTATAAACAATTTCATTTGCATTTCGGCAATCTTACGAATTCCTATTCATTCGGATATTCCAGAGATCTCACAACTGCATTAAGAACCTCGTGAACTGTACCTTTGGCGTATCTCTGAGATGCATACACCCAGAGAAAATCGCCCTCAGAATCGAAAAGCTATACTTTGATTTTAAAAACATGTACCAATTGTAAAATATTTAATTTAAATACATTTAATTTATATTTGATTTGAATATTTTTCAGATTTAAAATAAATATATTTCATATGTATTTGGAATAAATATTTGTATATTCCCTACAAATATATTTATTTTGAAGTGTTTTATATTTAGATTAAAAAGACTTTTCAAAACATTAATGATTAATAAATTAATTTGACTATGTTTGTATTTAAAATGTTTAAAATCGAATATTTAATTTACTATGCCATTTATTTCTGAGTGTAGATAGGAGATACTTTTTTGTATAATCCCTCAATGAATTATTTGCATAAATGAAAGTGACTACAGTCTTATGGATAAAGACATAAAAATCATATTTTATAACGCTCGAAATTTGGTTATATCATTGTTATTCCAATGACCGAAAGAGACCAACATTTAGTGTGTTGTCGGATGGGGTTTCGACTTCTGTTGCTCCAGTTTCAAAATCTATTCAAATGCCGATTCAAATCACGATTCGGCGGTTTTGTTGTTAGCATTTTCGCTGGGATTACGGCAGAGTTTGTACAATGTTTGTACATGTTTGGTACATACCACTCTTTCGATGGTTCAATGTTTTATTTATTTTCAGTAATAAATTCCATCGAATATATTGTGTTTGCTGACTAATTATGTGCACTCATTGGAACGACTACCACTCTACAGGCACGTCTAGTATATGGTTATTATTATAGATAATTGTACTCCCCTTCTCCGGGGAATGGGTTTATTTTTACTTTACGCCCCCTTTTTTTTCTTATCATCGTATTTTCTGTTTTCTGTTGGCAGATTTCTATGGAATTGTCTTGTCTTTGGTCTTGTCTCTGTCTCTGTCTCTTCGCTGGTGACCTTGTCCAACATGAAAAATAAAAATAGAAAGTTTTCAACATGTGCCCCATGGCCTGGGGCTCGTTTGGGTTGATAAGCTCTGCGATCTATCATTTGGTAATGCTATTTTTCATTTATCATTTTTTTTTGTAAATGTAATGGAAAGCAGAAAAAATCTTAGGCCGTTTAGCAAAGAAAATAAAGTTATTTTGAATTTGGTTTTGTTCAAGATATTCTGAAATCTGTTAACATATTCCTATACACATATGTATGTAGATAAGTTCATTGTCTGGAGGGAAATAAACAATTCAACTGCTGATAACTGCTTGTTGAACTATTTATATCTTGTATCTTTTCCTGCGGCCACATATTTTTGCTTTCAGATTGCCATTTACTTTACAAACAGTTGAGATTGTTTGCTCTGGAAAAACATGGAGCATCCATAGACGGTTTTTTAGGTACCCTAACTGGGAAAAGGGTATCTGCGATATGCATATGCTTGAGGGTACACAAAAGTTTGGCACAAGAACTCCTCGAAGAGGTTGTCTGAGGGAAGAAAATACTCTGGAAAGGGTGTTTGGATTGCCTTATCGGGGCATTCGCTTTGTTTTGGCCAAGGTCGGACCCGAAGATACGCCTTAATTTAACCTTGAACCCTTAGTTTATCACCATCACCAGGAAGTGTATCTATGGAATACGAGTAGTATCTTTGGATGCTTTGCCTACATGGGGTGTGGTGGAGCCATTGTCATTGGCTTTGATGATTTTTACCGCTTGGCGGGAGCCATACTTGGCACCGTTCTCGGCAGCCTCCAGCAGGTGGGAGCTCTCCTCGTTGCTAGTGCCAGGCTTCCTTGGGGCCTGCTCCTCTGTCCCGGCACTGGAGTTGCTCGATGAGGTAGACATCTTGAAGGGTATTATGTAAACTGCGGTTGGGTTGGGTTGTGATTGAATCTTGAGCTTATTTCTCTAGCGATATGTTTTCTTCACTGATTGCTTGCCGAAGGTTTACTTTTCGATTTTCTTGCACTTTTTCGCACACGGACAAAATTGGTTGAATAATACGCGTACGTGAAAGGTCTAGATATGTATGTCCTTTGGCTGAGACTCTTGTCCTTTATCGCCGGGGCCACCCACGTAGCATAGAGAATACTTTCGGGCGCATGCGCACTCAATCGAAAAACATGTTGCTGTCCAAAAAAAAAACACCAAAAAATTTCTTTCTTTCACAGCAAAGAATTGTTCCGGCGATATGTGATGGATCTATTTCGCTATATATTCCTGGATATGCGTTTTTTTTGGATATGTAGATGGTTCACAATTCACAACAGTTCGAGTCGCGTATCTTTGGCAGCACAAGTATCCGGGTATCTGAGTATCTGAGTATCTTTGTATCTTTTAAACCGCACGCAACGAATGATGGCTAGCAAATGGCGCGCCAAACAATACAAAAAAAGGCCTCCGCCGGGCTCTGGACTCGTTCTCCATCTCTCTCTCTGTCTCTCTGTCTCGCTGTCTCGCTGTGTTGCTCTCTTTCTCTGCGAGAACTGGTCCCGCTCTCTCGCTTTCAACGTCTATGCCGCCTGCCGCCTGCCGTCTGCCATGGGCATGGTCTTGGGGTAGGGTAGCGGACTACGACGACGCTGACGCTGACGCTGGCGAGGCTATTGACTCTCAAACTGGAATTGAAAGCCCAGTAGTTTTTTTTTATTTTCTTTTTATTTTGATTTCTTCTTATTCGGTTTTCTGGCGTTCTGCTGGAAAGTGCAGGCAGGCGACTGGTTGCACTGGCTGTGGATGGCGTTCGTGCAACACATGGAAGCCATCTCCTGCCTTTACGCCTCCGTTTTCACAGCGAGGCGACTCTCCATTTGTAACCGCAAGTCAATGCAAATTTATGGATCCTGCAATTGATCTCTGAATCAACTCTACAAATGTATTTATTTGCTGGCGAAAACTTTGCAGAATGTTGCCCCAAAAGAATTCATAAACGAAATATTTCAACGCGAAATCGGGATGAAATTCTCTAAAGTCCATCATCTTTTATCGATTTAAAATATACACTCAGCGAAAAATGGCATGGTATAACAAAATAAAACATCTCAATTTAAATATAATTACACTTTGATTTGAAAATAAATGTATTACAAATTAATCCGAATAAAAAACCATTTAAACTAAATATAATGTATTAAATGTGTAGAAAATATATTTGATCTAAATATAAAAATATTTATTTTAAATCTGAAATATATTTATTTTAAATCTGAAAAATGTTTATCTAAAATACATATTCCACACTCTGGGAAAATCAATTGATTTTAATTTTCAATAATAATAACATGAAGTGAAACTATTTTGATTTCAGTGCTCTTTTTCTCTGAGTGTATGTATGTATCACGGCAATTGTATGGCCATTGCCGCACAATTCATTTCATGATGAAAAGATTAGCAATTCAATCAATTTGTTTATTGGATCGCACAGCCAAGGAGAAGGAATTTAAAGGTACCTCCATATACTATATAGATCCGCACGTTGCATACGCTGTTGACGGCATTTCCGTATGCACAATGATGCAGATGCAAATGCAGATACAGATACAGATACAGTTCTGCAAAACAAACGCAGTGCAGATTAAGATTTGAGTTTTGGATACAGGAGAACTCGATGTGTGTAGCTATAGATACACGTAGTAGTATCTCTGTAAATGAGTTTCCATTATCATTTTCAATACCGTTCGCCCCGGCATTGTTTGATTAGCTATGCAAACGCATGCAACTCGTATAATTTTATGGATCCATGGGGATCACGTTTGCTGTGTGACTGGCAAGACATGTGCAGACCCTCAGAAGCATTCCATTATTATGCTGTCTACATACGGTCTCCGAGTCTCACTGAAGTACGGGTTTTTCTTCCAATGAATAAACATGGTAGTAGAATGAGGCTACTCGTATTTCCAACCTATTACATGTCATATATGGGTCAGGTAATGAAAGTATTCGTTTGTTTTCGTTATGAAAAGCAATTTGAATTGAAAATGAGTTTGGGAAGGGGAAAGTGTGGCACGTAGGGGAATGAAATTCCTGGAATTTATATTATTCATAAATAAAAGGAATTCATTTCTAGCGAATTTTAATAATTTTGTTACTGGAATTAAAAATTCATTATTGCTATTATTTTGAATTACTTTATTTGTATTTTTTATATTCTACTTTATTTTATATAATTATTTTAGTTTAAAAGATTTTTTAAATTTTAGGAATAAATTAAAATAAATTACTTTAATCTACTTGATAACCCTGATAACCCCCCCCTCTTCCCTCCAAGGGGTTGCACAAGCTCGTAGTTTGAGAAACACTGGGCGTTTATCCCACGCAGATACTTTTCCCACTGCACCACCACCACCCCCCATTCCTCTGTAGCTGTACAGTGTACATCCATCAGCAGGAAAACGCAGCAGAGCCAGGACTTGGAATTCAACCAAACATTTGGCACGCGCTATGCTGGGATCAGGCGCACAGCACGCCTAAAAGCATGCTCACCTGCTTGCGAGTAAGCCATTTCCATAAACAGAAATGTATCTCTGCATCTGTATATATGTATGTATGTATGTATGTACACGCAATCCGCAGCTGTGTGCATGGCTGTGTGCTTATTAATTGCGATACCGGCAAGCCAAGGGCGAAAGCCAAGCAAAGGGCTGAAACAGCTCAAAAACTCAAGGAATGATGAAATGCCGGCATTGGCCTGGCCTGGCCTGGCAGCGGCCTGCCTTTACGTAAGAGGCAGCGGCAGAGGAAGCGGCACCCAGGTTGACATAGTCTCTGATTTTTGTTTGACCTACGTCAGCGGCTACGTCACGCAGCGGTCTGTATCTGACAGATACAGATAGTCTGGGGCATTTAGAGGGGCGTGTGCGCTGAACGTGTGACGTCACAGAAGCCAAGCCCCGAATCTCCACCAATCAGAAACAGACGCAAAACAGAAAGCTACCAGCATGTACATAAACATGTGTCTACATTTGTATTTGCAAGGCTGTAGATACATACATACATACATATGTATGTAGATACATGCACGCGTGTGTATCTAAACACTTTCTGGTCTTTGCAGTTGCTTTGGCTTGCGCATACATAAATCACGCGATTCTCTCGGCCCGCTTCTCAGTTCTCAGTTCAAGTGCAGCTACCAAATATTTCTGCTGACCCAACCATCGCCATCGTCGCTTCGTTCTTTATCAACGACCTACATTTGAACTTGCGACAGGGCCAACATGCAGCTGATGAATACCATCCAGCCAGCCACAAATTTCACAAGTACATGTATATGGATTTCCCCAAAATCAATAAGGCAACCTCAAGGTGAACGTATCTAGATACACTTGTGTGGGCGTCCTGTCCTTCGTCGGGGAAAAAGAAAACAAGGCATATTGGCAATTGCCTGCCAAGTTAATGAAATTCTCAGATTTCCCTCGAAATTCGAATTTGTAATTCTGGAATGCCCGAAAAATGCTCTCAATTCTGGGTCAGTGGACAATTTTAAAATATACTACGTTTTAATGTTTGTTTTTTATTGCTTAAAATTATTTATAAATACGATATAGTATGTTTTTAAATATGTACACTTACGCTTAAAGCTCGCGGATTTCAAGGCAGGCAATTGGAGGTCTCCTGCAAAAGATACAAGATTATAAATTAAATAAATGTTGATTGCAAAAAGTGCAAACATTTTGTTTTCCTCAAATTAATTCGGATTAACTTTATTGCTTATTATACTTTATTTTAATTTTTTTCTGTAGATGTATTTTAATTGGTTATATGTATTTTACTCGTATTTTGTTTTTTAAATGTATTTTAATTAGAATTTTTTTTTTTGTTTTGCAGTAATGTTTTTAGTTCTAGAATATGTACTCGTAATGTTGTTTTCACATTTATGTTAGTTGGAATTTTAATTTATTAAAGTAATTTATTATTTTTATTTTTTTTTATAAGTCGTTATTAATATTTATATCAAAGCCTTTCTTGTCCGTTTGAAATTATTTGCTAGCTTGCAAAAGCTGAATATTGCCAAAGCTTTCATTAATTGAAAGCTTTTTGTTCCTACAGTTGAACTGGTTACAATTACTCCTAAACTGTTACGCTCAAACGGTAGCTCTAAAACTGTAGGCAGTGCGAATCGAAGCTCAAATTGAATTTGATAAGTGATAAAGTGCTAAATAAATATTATTTATGTTAATATTTACTTTTTTTTTGGGGGGAATTTCCAAAACACTTGTTTCTTTTTTTAATGTTTTGACTATAAGCAACAGTTGTAGCTGCGGAATGGTAAATCCATCCACTAAATTCGTTTTCTACAATTTTTTCCAACAAAAGTGAATGAGTACTATCCCAAGATAAAATTCCCACCGTAAATCCATTAGTTATGCATTTAAAATGCCGATTAACTTTTAATTCGTATCGTTTTAGCTCCACAAAACACTCAGAATGCTACAATTATCCAGAAAGGGGTTTTCTTTTGGGTCTAACCATCGAACAAATTGTTTTTGCCAGACGGCTAGACGGGTAAGCAGACATCAGAAGAAAGTGTGTGGAAAGGGCTCCTATCAGGGAGCAGATACCATGAAGCGATATTAGAACAAAAGTACGATTATTCATAGGCACAGGGGGAATGGGGTGGGGTAACAGGTTTATCTCGGTCACGTCTTATCGGGGTTATGTCATACGCATTGTTTTGTCCGCTGGCAAATCGCTTTATGGGCCCCATCGAACCAATAGATTTCCATATCAGAACCCCCCACAAGCCATTTCAGATATGGGTTTCTGGCTGCTAAAATTTGAAGTATTTATGTGCAGGCGGCCTCTCGATTTCAATTTCGATTTCGATTCATTGATTGAGTGCATTGCGAATCGAGGACTATATATACCCGGTACGAAGTGCTTGATTGACGGCTCGTAGAGCGATAAATGTGACAGAAATATAACAGAGCTCTATAAATGCACGTACACTCACGCCCCCCCCTTACACAGAATATGTATAGAACATCATATCATATCAGTTGAGATCTGAGAGAACCGAACCACACACAGCGCACAGCCTTAACAAGAGATTTCCTTATTAAATTCACTGAAAAGCGAAAACTATTTTAAATACAATACCTAGCCATAGCCGCCGGAATTTATGAGAGTCAATTGAGCGCACTTTACTTTGATTAAAAGAAATCTTTATGATGGTTTGCTTGCTTTCAGATACAAGAAATGCCACAGGCATCCGGGGGGCTATGGCCGAAAGATATAGCCAGAAATGATAAGATTTGAGAGTCAAAGTAGCGCGGGGAGGGGGGTGGGGAAACCGAGAACCATCTGATAACCATCTAGGAACAAAAAGGATTGGAATAAATGAACTACATAAATATAGGGGTACGAGTGGATTATTATTGGAGGAACAGTCCAAAAAACATAATAATATAGGGACTATCCCATTCGTTGTCTGCCGCAATCCAGTTCTTTGCGGAACGAATCAGCTGTAGCTGTAGAGCCCGATTAAATAATACGAGGCTGCTACTTTTTGCGGCCTGGCCTCCAATGGAATCGCCCTCGATCGTGGAGCCGGAGCCGATCAACCATGAAGCTGCCAAGGCTGGCCCACAGAGGAGGCCCTCCTCTGTTGCTCTGTTCTTGGCCGGGTACAAGTTCAAAGTCTTTGCACTTGATTCCCATTCCCAGTGCCCCATTCGTATTGTTATTTAGGAACAATTGAACTGAGATAATCTTGGATTCGAGTGGGGCTCTTGACTGGCGGAGCTGGCCGGCATTTTGGGGCTTTTTCAGTGACGCAAAAGCAAACTTTAAATGTGGACGAGCCCCAACAAGAAGGTGTCGCCAGATCGGAGTCCTATTTGGAGGCTGGGGGCTGGGGCCTGAGGCCTGTCGCCAATCGCCTATCGCGGCGACTGCATTCAATCAGAGGTCAATCATGGGTTTATCAGTGGGTCCAAGTGGGCCGTTCTCTGTCTGGCCTGTCGCAATTTCAATCATTTAAACATATTATATTTTATATTCTAGGTATGTATTTCCATTACATGTGCATTACATTTTCCCCTCACATGCTTGTCTCCAGCTGCCTGTGCTGGGCGCCTAATGACTGGGAAAATGTTGAAAGCCCAACCGTTTGCAATTCTTAATCGTATTCTGATAAGAATCCATACAGTAGCCCGTAGCTGATTAATCCTTAACCCGACAAATTGATAAGACGGCTGGGGCTCTCGACTATTTAGATGTCTAATTAATGTGTCGCACAAGCCTTTTATGAGATTTTTCCTGCACCATTTGCACGCTTCTCTCTCGACGCCTCTAATAACTAGTACCAAGAAATGCACTTAATCACCAAGCGAGAAAAAAAACTGTAACTATTTTCACAGGGCTCGCGATCTAAGCACGCTAATTTGTTTGAAAATTTCCATCACGATATCCATTTGTTCAAGCCATTTCGATGCCCACCTTGAAGGTTTAATGCCTCTTTATGCGTACACTCAGCGAAAAATGGCTGGTTCATTTTATATTTGGTTTTTGAATATACAAAAATAGAGAAATTAAATATTAGTTTTATAATATATTTAAACTAAATATAATACATTTTAGATCAAATAAACAATTAAAAGCGTTTTGAAAATATTTTTAATATAAATATGAAAATATTTAATTTTAATATGAAATATAATTATTTTAAATTTTAAATTTTCTTTTTGAAATGTCCACTCTCGGTGCAAATATATGGGTATACATTTTTCTCTGAGTGTACATACATATACATATGTATCTTTGTTCTTATCGTGCCTATATAGATTGCCATTCCAGGTATCAGCGAAGGATATCGATTATGGCTCTTGCTTACACTGATTAGAGGGTGCAACTATGGGCTAATTGAAGACACCGACAAGTCGCTATCGATTATGCCTTTCCAGGGATAAACCAGATATCATTCAAGGGAATGAAATGTCACTTGAGATGGAACCTAATCATGTTTATTACCACACTCTCCCCTACATTTGTAATTTGCTATAAACGGCTGGAAATGTCTTTGAAATTACACAGTACATAGTACATGGCATGGGCGTGACATTGGCCCATCATTGACTTTGACAGTGTGTCATGTGTTTTGCCAGATGATAAGCAAGTAAATAAATGAAGAGCAAAACGTACGACTGGTCAGCCGATTTTCGGAATAAAACTAACAAATTTCTGAACCAACTGTCACTTGGAAACACTGATAACAATGTGTGTGGACTACACACCCGGAGGCCGTGCCACGCACCATTTCATTCAACTTTAGGGAAACGAGACAGTAAAAATAATAACCCCAGAAAACAATTAGAATCTCACGCCTCTGACTATTGCATTGAACCCAAGGGTTAACCGTTTTCCGTTGGCAAAATCCCTAAAGAACGGAGAGTAGAGTGCTAAAAATAATATAAGAAATTCGTTTATAAATTTCAATCGGAGGACGTTTCCGCATGTACAGGAGGTATCCCATACAATCAATTAGAACCGAGTCTTTTGATAATCTGCCGCAATGAGAACGGGTTTCTGTTCTCTGGATCGGTAATACGCCGCCAGTCCCCGTTACGAAAAAACAGATGTAAGAAATATAAATAAACCCAAAATGAATGTAATTTCAGCTTCTTATTGAAGCGAGGGCTATTCTCATACACACTCGTAGGGTGTACGGGGGGTGGATCGGGTGGAGGAGAGGTTCCATTTACATATAAGCTTTGAGTTGGCCAAAAGTGTGTGAAAAACGAAATGAGGGTTTATCGGAAGGACAATGCGGGGCTGCTTTGTTATGCTCAGAATGGGAGTAGTTTAAATTTTTGGGTATTTAATCCTTTATCCCAACATCTCCCAAAACTATAATAATTAATTCTATATTTGCCCGCACTCTATTCAAAGTTTGTGTGGCATTTATAACGGAAAATGAACACTGCTGCTACCTTTTTGTTTCAGCAGGCTGCTAATCTCCCATTTAATGATCCATTTCCGCTTGGAGAACAGAGAACCGAATACTTATTATGGGGAAACTAATATACGCGAGTGCCCCATAAAAAAATAAAATAAAACTGAATCGAAAAACAGTCATCAAACGTCCGCAGTGCAGTGTGCAGCAGGCAGATGTCTGTCTGACTGAATGACTGACTGATTGATTGTTTTGAGGGGAAGCGAAACGGCAAGGGGGGTCGATTTTGTCGACGTGCCCCCACTTTTGTGTTCGGTTGTTCGCTCTGAGAGATCTCTACTTAGTAATCCCACAGAATGTACGGAAGAACCCGAACAGAACAGAACAGAACAGAACAGTTGTAGATGGTAGAGAATGAATATGAGGAAGCAGAGGAAACAGATTTTTAGCTAAAGTTCAATATAATCAAAAAAAAAAAACAATCAATAATATTAGATCATAGTTTGAGAGGAACTGACTTCTATACAGTATATGTACAAAAAATATTCCAAAAGACAATATTCTCAGACAATTGTTTCAAGTTACTGAAAAAAAAAATATTTTTTTGTATACTCGTATTTATATTTATTTCATCCTATATTGTTATTATTATTTTTTGTTTATTTTTTGTGTGTTTTATGTGTTTATATTATTTTGTATTATGATTTAAAAAATTCGTTGACTAATTGTCTTAATGTTAATCAGATCATTCAATAAATTCATTTAAAAGGAATATGTATTGGATATTTAAATTGAAGCTTTATGGACATATCACATTAACAAATTTACGTTTATTTTCAGTTAATGAATCGGAATTTAAGCAATTCAAATAAACTCAGGGAGAGAGACAGGAGAGAACCTGTTAAATTAAATATAAAAACGTGTCAAAGTTGTAAAATCCAGTATAAGGAATGAACCTTTTCAACTGGCCTGTAGGTAAGCAAATTTTGTTATTGTTTATACATATATTAAACTAAAATTATATATTGGCCAGATATGAACCAACATACAAAGGGGGGGGCCTGGCAATTGATATGTGGTCTCGTCTCTATCTATATATGATATTTTATGAATCGAAAATATTTAACCAAAATACACAAAGTCTATAAATATTTCGCACCAACACTTTTTTGAGAAATTTCCATAAAATACATGCTCTCTTTGCCTGAGACTCGCTCTCGCTCTCTTTCTCTTTCTCTCCGTAGATCATCCACAGAAGATCTATTTTCTTTTTTCTTCAAGTCTGCGTGTGGGTGTCGCCAACTTTTTATACGCCTTTCATTTCGATACCAAATTGACGTCACAGAAAATTCTTCCGTCTTAGTTTTTAGCGCCTCAATGCGTAGATATAGTAGATACATTCGGATACATGTATGTTGATATAGAAGAAAATATATTTGAACTTGACAGAGAAATGTTTTTCCTGCCATTTCGATAGGTGCAAATCAATTTCATTAGCTTTTTCATTGATTAAAAAGCCAATCAGAATGTATCTAGTGGGTGCATGTATCTTTGTGTTGCATCTTGTTTACACCTTTCCAAGTGGAACGACCCAGTGCTCTGACGTCACATTGTTCTACAAATGAATTGCCACAAATACGCCCAACCTCCCACCGGGGGGTTTCACGTGATGTACATTTTCCCTTTAGCAGTTGTTGTTGTAGTTTGGACAATTTTCCACGAATGCAAATTGGCGCTGTCTCTATCTACATATGCATCTATCTATTTATCTGAATTTCCATTTCCCCCGAAGGGAACCCCCGCTTTGAACTTCTCCGTTGCCTTTTTTCCCCCCGATGTTTGCCCTTGAACTTGGCCGCGATAATTAGATTTCCTTCGTTCTGTTTTCTGTTTTCCGTTTTCCGTTTACTGTTTTCTGTTTTCTGTTTTCTGTCACTGTAAAAGTGAAGTAGATGGGACCGGGGTCGGTTGATGACTTGCTGTCCCGTAAACAAATGCAAAGTGAATGACTTTAATGAGCTGCACTGAGTTTTCTGGAAAACATTGAAAGTGTAATAGTAAAACCAATATGCAGAAATCTACATATATTGTTAAATTACTAGCACTAAGATATTGCTCTAACATAATTGGTTTTATTGAATTTAGTTCGTTTAGATATCTCTCTGTCCTGCATGTACGCTACTGGCTCGGCTGTACGAGTCGCGCGTCGTGCGGCAGCGCCCCTCGGTCCGCATGGTCCACTCCACTGGATGGTGCAGTCAGTGCAGACAATGTAGACGTATTTTGATATCTATGAATATATGTTTTTTGATTTACGCCGCCTTGCCTAGGGAGTTGCTGCCAGCTACAAGTTGAAGTGCACGTAAGACCCAAACATTGATTGCTTACAAAGAAAGCTATCAGCAATTAAATGGTTTCCAAGTTGATTTCGTATCTGGCTCTAAGCGCTTATCAAATGATCCAGAAAATCCAGCCAGAAATCAATCAATATTAAATACTTTTATTCTGAGATCTGTTGCGCACGGAAACCCCAAACGAATGTGAACGTGATTTTCACTTTAATTTGAGAGTTTTTAATTTCCAAAGAATTTTAAACAGACAACCGCAAATTACAAGCTATAGCCGGGGGGTTTTTTCTGTATATATAATATATATGTAGATATGTATGTATATCTGGAACTACTTAGCTGGTTGGGGAAATTCGTACACGAATACAAATGTACATATTTCGTTTGAAAAAAAAATCTGGATATCATATTATAAGTATAAATGGGTAAACATGGGCTATAACCACCTGTTTATGAATCGGATTTTGTGTTTGTCCCACGTTCTGTTGACATTTGGCACGTTCCAGTGTCTCATCGAATATATGTATGCAACGCTACAGTCAGCACAGCAAAACGGAAAATCTCTTCCCTCTTCACCCAAATGCAGTACGCAAAAACTTGTTCTCCAGCGGCGCGCCGCGGCGTGGCGGTGGTCTCTCTATAAGGTGCACAACAGCCCAGAAACGCGTGCTACCCCTAATTAATCATCGTACATGATGATGTATGTACAATGAACATACATAAGTGCAGAGGGAATGCATGTCATGCACTGTCTCTACACTTCCTTCCTCCCATATGAATCGTATTCGAAACAAATGTCAATGCTCTTAATTATCTACTTAGAAGCGTACCCAATGACATGCCCCTATTGACAGAATCGGGGAAATCGGTTTATCTTTTTTCCTTCACTTTGGTTTTCTCTAGTGCTGCATTTATTTGTCCATGTATTCCATTTTCTTGCTACAATTATTTTATAATTTATTTATATACCTACCTAATATTTTATATTATATTTTTTTACAAAATTGTGGTACCAATATTGAGGTTTCATATAAGATTTTCAGTCAAAACTTTGACGTCAAACAATTTCTATTTCCAATTTAAAGAAAAAAGAGAAAAACGTTTTCTGCGTTGTTCTATCCTCAGACTAATCTAAGTGATTTATTGAAGTGTTTTCCATGTGACAGAAAAAAACCCTAAATTAGTCTTTTGTTAAAGGCAATATAGGGGCATGGCATACATACGTACTATATATACTATATGTATATACTGTGAAATATGGTTATGGTATATAAATATAATAATTATGGAGCTAAAAAATGAAATATTTTAGGTTTCCCTTCACTGTTCATACATTTTAAAAGAATTTACTTTTGCTTTAATTTTTTCATTTATTACTATTTATTTAATTTGAAAAAAAACCATATATATATATGTAAGTCAGACCCACTTTTTTCTTAGAAACTTTGCCAATTCTTTCCCGCCTTTTATACATTTTTGGGCGTTTGTTTCTTGGTGGCTGTAAAACTGTAGAACAAAGACCGGGTGGAAGAGAACCAAAACTTACCCGCAGAACAAATGTGGTTTTTGTTGTTGTGCTGCTTTTGCTTTTGCTTTTGCAGCTTCCCACTCTTTGAACTTGAATCGTCCTTTGGCTGGAGCTGGAGAGGAAGTCTGCCGCTTTCGCTCGCTTAGTGCTCTTTGTTTTTTGGCTTTTTTTGCTTTTGCACAAAAGAAAGTGCACGCAATTATTTATTAAAATATACAGTAGTCGAGAAGAGAGAGACTGAAGGGCAGACCAAAATTACAGTTTGCTCGTTCGCCAAAAACCCAAAAAAAATATATAACAGTTCCTTCAGCGGTCCACGGACGCCGACACAGACACAGAAACAGAAACAGAAAGACACGGGTGGACGGGACGGGACACAGTTATATGAACGAGAAATATCTTCGCTCTTCCTGCACTTTGGCTTTTTGGGGAGAAGCGCGCCCGACGAATTCGCTAAAACGACTGATATCGTTGATATGGACAGGCCTCCGAGTAAGTAGCTCGACAGAATTTAACGCCAGCGACGACGACGTCGGCAGAGGCAGAGGCAGCGGCGAAGGCAGAGGCAGCAAAGCAGCGATTTACTGGTGCCAGCGCGGGAAATGTACGGAGCTTCGGAGCTCTGGTTGTTTTTGTTTTTACTGTTTACGGTTTTGCACGCTTTATGCTTAATCTTTGAGCGCCCATTAAATTCAATAAGCAAGCGGTGCCTCTGCGCGCCGCCTCTGCACTCTATGCGAATGTTTGACGTCACAGCGAGGGGGGCTGGGTCTGGGGTAGAAAGCCGACTCCTTTCTATGGAATTTCATCACGTCACAGCAAAAACATCCATCCAGCCCATATTGCAAGCTTACCGGTGCAGAAGGAGGGTGGAAGGGATGCTGCTGACTCAGATTTCTGCCTCGACTCGGCGCTGCTCTGCGCCTGTACTGTCCTTGGCAGAGGACGCTGGCCACGCCGCTTCTCTCGGTCGCATTTCGTCAGGGCTTACGCAAGAAACGTGAGCTTCGTACGTAACATACAGGACACAAGGATTTGAGGTTGATTTCATCACTGGATTGTATGATTTCCGCACAGGAAATCACATTTCACAACTCTTTTTAATTATTTTAATAAAAATGAATTAATAATTATAATATGAATAATTATAATCCAATTAATTATTGAAATTACTGGGACAGTTCCGAATTCGTTCAAATGGACTTCTTTTTGTTTGCCTGAATGCCTTGGGCAGCTGAGTCGGTCCCTGGGATCCAGTAACAAAATACACAGTCGTAGGCGATGCGTTCAAGAAACATAGTGCAGCAAAATCGAGGGTTTGAGATTAGTTTGCAGATAGACGGATATATCTTTAACGACCTAGGTCGTTGGAGATGATTTCATCTGAGCGTTACAAAAGTCAAAATCAATATTTACCCTCATATAACAGATATAAAAGGAATATCCTGCCGTTGTATCAAAGTACTGCCTCCAATTTGTCCTAAGTCTGAGGGATATTTGGGAAAAAAAGAAAAAATGGATGGAATGAATTATAGAGCTTCGATTTGTTAAGTATTTCTGATTGCATTTGATCTGTGGATAGCCGAATACATTTTACAATTACATATTAATAAACAAGGTTTTAAGTTTGGTTTAGCATAAAATTTATTTGGTTCCATTCTCCTTTTTTAAACATAAGCATCATTGCACATAATCATTGCATACTGCCTCCGATGCCTCTGAGCTTATTTAAAATATTGAAATATTTATACATATATACTATAGGTATATATATATATATATATATATTCTGTATATGATAGATTCAATTAGGTGTATAGATTTATTTTGCATTGTTAAATAATTGAAACGGTAGTTAGTTTGTGGTGTCTTGTCTTCCTTCAGATAAATCCTTAACTACGAGTACTGGTCTCTCATTGAGTTGTGATTGCATCGCATAGTCTCTCCATCTCCTTCAACATCTTCATACTCCTCTTTGGTTAACTTGTCTTGACTTTTGCTCCTTAAATCCTACGAATTATGATAAATATATATATATATATTTTGTAGCATAATTAAAGCATTCAATTGTTCATGTTCTGCATTAGAGCGCTTCTTCATTGCTTCGAAATGGGGATCCTATTCCACTTGGGATTCTACAGTTTCACAGTGGAACCCACAGAACTTCCACCTGGTTTCCGACTGTTCAGACTTGAAGAGATTTGTGTACTTCTTGAGTATGCTGGCAAGATCATCGTGGCTCCTGGGCCCTGAGCTCCTCTCGAGCATTCCGTGCAGGTAGCTGGCAATGCTGGCTGTCTCCAAGCCGTGGGGATGCAGCACCAGATAGGCCGAGGTCAAAGCTATAACCTTGGCCTCTGCCAGAGCCAGGGATTTGAAGTTCTGCTGTAATGCACACGTAAACCGATTAGTGGATCATCGTTCAGGGAAGGAAACCTTTCCTCTTACTCACCTCTTGATTGGGCAAGGATGCAGTTTTCTCTGTGCTCGCTTCCAGGCCGCTTGCCTTGGAACTTGGATCTTCTGTAATTGACTCTTTTGGTTTGTTGGTTTCGGCAGACTCCTGCCTCTCATCGTCCTCAATCTCGTGGATCTCCACCACGCCGCTCTGGTGCTCAATGATGCGCACATCATCGTCCACCTTATCAATATCAATTATTTCCAGCTCCGCCGTTTGTCGCAGCGGTGGCACCCTCAACTCCGATGCTGCCTCCTGGCTGCACGAGTCCCCGCTGCTGTAGTCCACATTCGAGGCAGTCGCACTTTGCGATTCTCTGTCTTTCAGCTTGTCTGCCGTCTCCTTGATCTTGGTCTTGAGGAGCAGCTGCTTGACGCCTGCGTCCTTGAGGTTGCGTTCCAGCTGCTCAATATGCTTCGTGTCCTTCTGCTCGCGCAGCTTGGTCTGCAGGAGCTGGGTCTGCATGTTGCGTATGGTCTCCTGCAGGACTTTGATTTGCTTCTCGCGTTGCACATAATCGCTGCGCTCCAGCGACATTTCATGGCGAATGGCCTCCAGTTGACAGCGCAGTGAGTCGTTTTCGTCCTAAAAGAAAAGACAGTCAATGGAAATTCGAGGAAAGGTGTGTGTTCTGTTACCTTGAGACTATCGCTATCATAGCGGGTACGCTTGCCACCCACTCGCCGTTCGAAGTCGCGCTCATCGTCTGATATTTCCATTTCGTCATCATCATTGATTCGGACCGAGTGCAGTTCCTGCATATGGCATATGGCAAGATACATTTAATTAGTTTTCACCATTTCTCTCCAGTCAGCAGCATTTGCTTCTGTCGTATTCGTATTCATTGCTTACAAAAGTAAAATCTCTATAAACCTAGCTATAAAATTTGAGTATAAGGAATGTATCAAATTTTTGTTTTCCTCGTTTCACGACTCCGCTTACTTACCTCGACATTATATATAATATATATTTTACAATTGTTTCTTTTCTTTCTCTCATTTGGATTCTATTAATTATTATTAATTTTTATTTGTTACACAAATTGTTTTTGGTTTCATCAATGATTCTGATTTGTTTTAGTTCTTCCGCTTACGATTTACCAAACCAATTCAATTGAATTACATAAATTCAGTGAGTGGCCATCAAATTTTCAAATTTTTCTCTGGGTTCTCCCTTTTTGAAATTTGCCAATTTGTGGACATTCGTCTACAGGTTTACGTTTAGTTAAAAGTAGTGAAAGCTTTTTATGCAAATGCTTAGTTAGAAAATGGTATAGAAAATCCATTAAAATGATAGTTACACCAAAAGCTAAGAAGGAAGAGAGAGTCTAAAGCATTACAGATAGAGAGAGAGAGAGAGAGAGAGATACGATATTTCGATTGCTAGGCAGTAAGTTACACATGTACGATAGAACCTGATTAATTCGGTGATTAATAGCAGGGAAATTGTTTGAAAATGTTTTTTGTCAAGAGGTATCTTGGAACAGGATACACTTTTATTACCAATATTTTTGAAATAAACTGTTTTTTAACTAATTATTTTAATTTTCATAATGAAATTCGAAAATATAGTTTTTCAATTTAGATACTTAAATTTAATTTTTATTTAAAGTGTTAAAAATTTTAAATAAGAGGTTTTTCGGATTTTAATAATCAACTTAAACTTGTCAATATTTTTGGAATAAGCTGTTATATAACTTTCAATTTTAATTTTCATAACAATTTAGGGATAAATTATTTTTCAAGTTTAAAAATACAAATCGAAAATAAAATTACCTATGAATACAATTTTAATTTTGAATTTGTATTATAAATATAAGCTTTTCCTGATTTAAACAAAACAAATCAGAAACATATTTTTATTTCACAATTTGTATTATCAAAAGTATAATTTTTACGATATCTGTTTGAAATATTTTCAAATATTTCCCGCTATTGAGAGATGATCTTAAATGCATGTAAAGATTCCCATTTAGGGATTCCTCAGAGTAGACATGTTTAATGATAGCACTAACAGTAAGCGTCTAACAAAAGATAAATGAAACTACTACTAAACTGCAAAAAATAACAATAAAGAGTTCGATTTGTTTGGTTAACAGATATGATACGGGAGGGAGAACAAACAAATGAAGTAGTAACATGTTGTGCAAATAACAACGAAATTAACAATTAATAAACAACAATTAACAGCTGAAAGCATCTGCGATGGTGCACAGAAGGAGGGGATACAGAGATGGGATATGAAGGGGCGACATGCAGATACTGATACGGTACACGGGACTGATAACACACAAAACATTGAGCAAATGAATATGATACGACTACTATTATACTACGATATGTATTGTATGTATGGATGACTACGGGCGACAGATATGACCAGAACAACAACGAGTACAACAACAAAAACAGTAACAGCAACAGTAACACAGAAGGAGCAATACATACTATGTATAGTTGATAGATTATTAGACAGTAATGGAGGATTGTTGGGGGGGTAATTGTTGGGGTATTTTATACACAACAATTTTCGTAACATCTTTGAAGCTGTGTGTTCTTTAATTGATTATTTGAACATTTTAGTACGTACCGTGGCTAACTTCTTCCATTGATCGATGTTTTTTCTTTGGGCTTTGGTGAAATGGTCCCAAACCTTCTTGTGACTAGCGGCATTGAACACTTTTTCAATCTGAGTGACTGAACAATAATGCAATAATATATAATAATATTAAGGGAGGACAGAGGGTAGTTTTTTTGTTTTTAGGTTTTTCTTTTGGTTTCTGTTTTTTTTTTTAACTCTGATTTGAGTTTTGATTTGTTTATCACCTTTTTCGAACTAGACTTTTTTTCGTTGTGAATAAAATGAGTGAGAAATGATAAGTAGAAGTAGAAAACTACTTGAGAGACCCTCGCATAGCATTTTTAAATATATATGGTATATAGTTATGGTTATTTATAGTTGATATGTATAATATTACGGTACAATCTAGAGAGAATACATCGGCTTGTTACCTACTCGTATCTTTAGTCTTTGGTTTACTTTTTGGTTCGCGTCCGAGTCTGACTCTACTACAAAGGACTTTTGTCCCTTGATAATCTGTGTATGAATAGATCTTTTTATTTGTTCTCTTCTTTGGTTTACAAACCTTTAAGGCCTGCCTTCTGCCATTGTGTGGTGTCAAGAGACCACACAGAGAGAGAGAGAGAGAGAGAGTGAGAGCGAGTAAGAATTTGGCCGCACAGTGTTACGAAATATGGGAAAGGAATATCAAATTAAAGCAAGGAGATGTATTGTCTTATTTTGATGGCAGTTGAAAGAGGTTTTGTATCAAGAATCGTAAGAACTATTATTTATATTAAAAGCTAATTTCTGATTTTTATTATTTAAATCAAAAATAACTCTTATTTTTAATTTGTATTATACAAATTACAAAATAAAAATTGGTTTCTACTTTTTATTATTAAAAGCCGAAATAAATCTCATTTTTTATTTTTATAATAAAAATGCGATTGAACGAAATTTTAATTATAAAAATTAAAAATATGAAATATTTCTGATTTTAATAATACAAATAATAAATTCATTTTTTATAAAAATTGAAAATAATAGTAGTTTCTAATTTTAATAATAAATATAATAAATTATTTTTTTTAAATTGAAACTATAATTTTATATTTACTATAAAAATTTAAAATCATTTTTATTTTAAATTTTTACCATAAAACAAAACATATTTTTTAACTGCGCATATTTGTAAGATTTTAGGGATTTCCCTTTCCTGTGGCTTGCAATTGAAGATAATTATAGGAAATTAAAAAAAAAACACTTTCAGTGAAGTATTCCTTTGAGTGGATCGCTATTCCCCTCGAACTTCGCCCACTGTGCGGCCCTTGATGTTGGTCTCTAACTTTCAACTGGGCTTTACCTGGTCCATGCTCGGATTTTGGGTTTGCTCCCTTCGGCTTTTGAGAGCTCTGTTTGAGCTTTTAGACAGTGAGATTTTTCTTGTGTGGTAGATCGATGACTAGATTTGCTAGTGTATGAGGTGTACATGTATGTATACGCGTAGATATATGTGTGTTTATGTGTTTCTGTGTGTGTGTGTGTTTGTGTGGGCTGTGTGGGCTGTGTGGTTGATTTGTTCAGATTTACAGACTCTATAGAGGCTAACCCCGGGCGCAACGAAAACAGAAAAATAGAAGGTTTAAACGAGGGAGTAAGGCGGAGGAGGGTGGCACCTAAATTTCCGACTAGACTAGGAGCTAAGAAAGCTTTTTGTGGTGTAGGGGCTTGCTGCACTTACATTGGGTGGACATGGTGCCCATCTGCTTGCGGTAGGACTCGCGAGCCTTCCGCAAATCCTCCTCCAGCTGCTGCTTGTCGGTATGCAGATGCCTCACATGGGCGTGCGTGATCTGGATCATCGAGTAGAAGACATTGGCATTCCGCTTGGTGCAGTCCCCACGCTCCAGCCAAGCGGTGATCGTCTGAATGGCCTTCACAAAGGTCTCATTACTTCGCAGTTGCTCGGCAACGGCCGTGGCCTCGTGCTCCGTGTAGTGGGGTATCGGCGGTGGCGACTGTGAACGCATTCGATCCAGCGACATGCGTTCACGATGCCGCTGCTCGCGCTGCAACTGCCGCTGCTTGCACTCGTAGTCGTACTGATCGTCCCGCGCCTGGGCATAGTCCACATGCAGGCGTCCAAAGTTCGGTGGCTCGTTCAATGCCGAGATGCGCAGCCGGTAGCCCGATAGATAGATGGCCCGATCAATGGCCGTCTCGTGGCGGTAGCGTATGTGGCAGAAGTTCTTTTTGGACATGCGCAAGGTGGTTATCTCGCCGCACGACTCGAAGATCTCTCGGATGACGTCCTCGGTGATGTTCTCCGGCAGTCCGCCAACGAACACAGTTCGACATCCGGGCGGTCGTTCCCTTATGGTAGGCGGCGGTGCATTGGGATTGGGTGGAAACAAAATGCAGTTCTTCGTCTTGATCACCTCCTTGAGGCCAGCCACTGCCGAGCCATCTATAGCACAAGGTTTACATTTTTTGTAACTTTCGAAGGATCACTAGAATGTTGAGGAATCTTACCCGCTGCTAGCGCTGCGTCCATTCCTGCTCCCCCGTCTGTGGGCATTCCCGCCACTGTGGCATAGTGGATCTGTTGCATTTGTTGCATGGCTGCGGCCATCATGGCCGTGGGGTCCATCAGCATTTGTGCAGCATTGGCGCTGCTGGGACCTGCCGCTGCTGCTGCCGCACCAGCAGTGGGCGTGCCACCAGTCCCACCGCCACCAGTGGGCGTTTGTGCAGCTGTCGGAAAGTACAAGTAGCCCGGCGGAGTGTGCATGAGGCCATTCAGATAGAGCTGGGCATCGGGCAGTGACAACGATGTGGCCGTTAGCTTATCCACCGACGGCTTGAGGCCTGTGGTCGAAGACACATCCTGTGGATGTCCATCCAACTCGTTTTCGTTCTCCAGATCCATGGGGGCACTGCCCTGTGTGGTTCCCAGCGGCTTCATCATTTTGTTGGCCGTCTGCTTGGCGGTAGGCGCTGTCGCACCTGCCACTGCATTGTTGCTGTGGCTCGCCGAGGATGTGGCCGCCGTCGAAATGGCGGCAGCCAGTTGATTGAGGAAGTTTGGGTGATTTGGCAAAACGCCATTCGGCATGGTCCCAAAGAGCGGTACTGCAGAACAGAGCAGGATAATGAATTAAATCAATATTAAAAAATAAAGAGACACAAAGCCGGTAATAACAATCAGCTGAAGGACAACCTTGGAAAGTAGGGCAGGGAGTGGGGAAGCTGGCTACAATTCGATTATTTCTTGGAGGTGGGGTGGATGGTAGGGCTCCAAAATGGCGTAAGCACTGGGCAGACAAAATTGAAATAAAATCATTTCGTCTTAGTCCAGAACCTCTTCCATACATTATTTCATTGTTGGGCACTTTTTCTGAGCAGTTTAAAATTAGTTTCCGTTTCAAAACTCAATACTTACACATAATAAGAGCGAAAAAAATGCCTTTTTATGTACTAAAATTAAATCCGATGTCCAGCATTGCCACCCCTGAGCAAAACCAACAGCTGATTGAACCAACTGCAATGATCTGGTAGCACTGCGATCTAGAGGAATAACCCATTGTCGACCAGGGGGGTATTTAAATATACCGACGAATATGATGAAACTTGAAGAATTTTAGGGCAGTTCAGGTGTGAGATATCGTGGTTTATTTTTAGAGAAAAGATGAGGAATTAGATGATTCACAAGAAAAATGTATGTTATTATGATTAGTAAAATTTTACGCGGTTTAACTCAAACTGTTATGCTGTTTAAATAAAGGGGGTTTAAGTGGGCTTAGTTTATATTTTCATCGGTATGAGACGGTAGATATCGGTATATCGGTTAGACGATAGCAGACAGACAGTCTATGATTCATCAGCTGTCGAAAATTAAAAACAAACACCAGCAGCGAAACGAAGTTGCGAGAACATCCCGAAAATTTTCTAGTGGAACCAACTTAGAAGGCTTTCCAGGATGTCAGTGAACACCGCCCACGCCAACAATGGTGTGCTCATACACGCTGGCGAGTAGTAAGTGCAAAAAGAAACCAAACCCTAATTATGGCGAAATGTTGGGACTCGCTGACGTCAGAAGAAATGTAAACATGACGTGTGATGCAGCGAATAGAGTCGCCAACTGGGCCGCTATCGATTTGCCTATCTGTTGAATGCTAATACCAGTGCAATTGTACCCCACCCATCAGCATACTGCTTCATAGCGACAGCGTTTCCATGGACTTCTCGGGCCAGGACGGTCACGTATTCAAGGGCTCGAAGGCGGGACGCATCTATTTGACATCGCATCGCATGATCTTCAACAGCAAGAAATCGTCGGACACCATGCAGTCCTTCAGTGCCCCGTTCGTGGCCCTGTCCGATGTGGAGATTGAGCAGCCCGTCTTTGGAGCCAACTACATCAAGGGCAAGGTGCGCGCCCAGCCCAATGGCAACTATGTGGGCGAAGTCAAGTTCAAGCTGCACTTCAAGGCCGGCGGCGCCATTGAATACGGCCAGGCCCTGCTGCGCTCGGCCAAGACCGCAATGAACAACTACCATCGCGGGGGCGTTGCCGGCGACGATCCACCGCCATATGAACCGTCTGGAAACTGGAACGAGGCTCCGCCACCGGCCTACCAGCCGCCACCAGGCTACTATGGATGGTTGCCGCAGCACGATGCTTTCAGTGGCCCAGCACCGAATACGGTGTTCATGAGCGACAATCCGCCGCCGTATCCGGGCATCAGTAAGTACCCAGGCAGCCATCGACTCCACCCACCACTCGGCTTTTGTTTTGGCACAGCTGCTGCGATGCTTCCCCTGAAAATTGAAAACCTTGCACTTAAAATTCTGGCACCGCACACGCTTTGTCTAACCACCCCCACCTCGGTGCACTCTGCATTTCTATCTCTCTATCCATAGCACCGCCGAGCAATCAGCCAGCACCACCACAGCCTCAGGCCCCATCGAATGAACCGAATTGGTATGGTTTTTCAGCCCCACCGCAGCAGCAGCCGCAACAGCCGCAGCAGCAGGGGCAAGGATGGGCTGGCGGCTATGTCCAGCCACCGCCCTATGCCGCTTGTGCACCGAATTGTCCACCGGGAGCCCCATATGCGGTTCCGGCTCAGACTTTCAATGGTCCGACCCCATATGGCGGCTACAACGGCTATAACAACGTGCCGGGTGGCTTCATGCAGCCCCAACAGCAAGCTTACGGTTATCCAGGAGGTCCAGGAGGGCCTCCTGCACAGCAGCAGACACCGCAGCAGCCACCACAGCAAGCAGGAGCCGCTGCTGGGGCTGCTGGTGCCAGTTTTATGGGCTTCAGTCTGCCGCCAGGAAGTGAGTAACACAATCCTTCAGATTCCATAGACATGTTCATTATTTATTCACGCATTACCATGATTTGGCCTTAAACTTTTTAGATGAAAGTAAAAAATGCTAAGAAGCAAGCCAGTTCCAACATAATCAGAAGAAGAAAATACAAATCCACATCCACTCATTTTATTTGTTACCAAAATGTTTGATTTTATGAAATTAATGACCCAACGAAAAAAATTCAAGAACTAATGGATTTCGAAAATATTTTCATTATATTTCCCCCAACACAAATTATTATTTCGTATCCCCAAACCCTAAACCCCCAACATTATGACGAGATCTAACAACAAAAACAACAAAAAAGCTAACAGTAAAGCAAAGCAAGTCGCATCAAACGAATCA
Organism: Drosophila helvetica; assembly: GCA_963969585.1. Lineage (NCBI taxonomy): Eukaryota > Metazoa > Arthropoda > Insecta > Diptera > Drosophilidae > Drosophila > Drosophila helvetica. Next base: position 60,715,339 of record OZ018401.1, read on the forward strand.
CATATATTTTTTGGCCTATTTTACAGTGTAATAAAAATCAACATACCCACCCAACCTACCAACAAACAAACAAACGCAAACCTCCCAACAAGTAAGATTTATATTTTGATGTGTTCGTTCGCCCCAAAAGCTAACAAAAGCCGAGTCTCCAATTAGAATAGTTGCTGCCTTTGTTTGAGTGCCTGTTTAATGGTTTCTTCTTTAACTCTTGTTTTTTTTTACCCCCTCAAATGCGAACCTCAGTAGCAAGATTTGGCAGCACTCATCATTATTTTTATCCAATCGAAAGGCCATTGTGCATTGTACTCGTCCCCGGTTTAATCCGATAAATAAAAAAACTGTAAGAGATGGAACCGTGCGTCTGTGTGGCGTTGGAGAATGCCTTTCTAGGGAAAACCAATGAAATAAATTTCGAAATTGTTTGTTTTGTAATCCATACAGATTCCAAAGAAGCGGAAGCTGCTGCGAGTGCTTATAACACACCCTATAATCAAGGCGGTGCTGGTCCATCTGGATCCAGCGAAATGCCTCCTTCATATAATGTAAAAGTTTTATACGATATTTCTTTGACTATTACTATACTGTTTGATCCTTTCGTAGAACTTGCCACCCAGCTATGATGATGCAGCAAGGAAGCACCAGTAAAATCTGCTCTATATTTTACCCCTCATAAAATATAATCCCAATGGAAATGTTATCACTTGAAGCTCTAAATTAGGCTCAATCCAGAGTATATTCATCTGCAAGATATAATTTAAATCTAAGTATTAACTAATGATTGTAAGCCGTTCTCAAAAATGCTTGAAATGGCGCTAAAGATTCCTTATACAGTTTCAAGCTCTGATTATCTGGTCACAAAACTGTTTTTTTTTTATTGGTTTTTAAATATTGTATTAGCTGCAAGAAAGAGTTGTTATTATATACGATATGTGCATTGAAATATATTTCAATCAATATGCATTTTCTTATGGCAAAAGTTCTGTTGAATATTTGTGGCTATGATTAAGATTCAGATTTTAATTGCAATTCTCTGGACTTTACTACGAGTAAGTGCAACCAAAGTCTGTACAATACCATGATATTGTAACAAAAGCAATATCCATTACAATTTTCGTTCGATTCTTCGTGGTTCGGCTGCATGGAGCTCTGGTACTTCAAGCAGCTGCTATTCCTAGCAACGTATATTGTTTTCGGTTTCTTGGGATCGACCTGTGCGCGTCGCTAAATACTGTGTATTTCGTTGTTGGATTCTGTGGACCGAAAAGTCTTTTTGCACCTCGACGCAGACAATGCCCAAGGCTGCACTTCTTCGGTTTGAAAAAAGCCACATGACATGTAACAAGCAGTACCACACTGTCGGGAAAAAATGGATCGAACGGACCGCCATAACTAGCAGTATCAGGATCTTCGAAAGAAGGAAAGGAGCCTGTTATGGGACATGTGAGCATTGAAAGGTATTTTCTCTTTTAGTTCAATCTGGCTCTCCGAATAAGACCTTTTACAGTTTCGAATCTTGCATTAACATCGCACTCTTCCTTGATTTTGATGCAGAACAGTGTGCATTATAAGGATAAGTTGCTTGGCTACGGGTGTTGTCGCGTGCTGAGACCATCCTCTCTTAATTTTACAAAATTTCGCTTCATTATAAAATAAATCTGTAATTTCGCTTTTTCACAAAAAAAGTGGTAAATACCTGGAATTCAAATTGGAAAAAACATTGGGTATAGCCATGGTCTTATGAATACTGTGGGTTCATGCAGGTCCTAGTAGTAGACCACAAACTAATATCATTGTAATTGAAGCTATTCAGTTGAGCTAAAATAAAAGGGAATTTTTCGTGTCTGAAAAAAACGGGATGTTTCAAAATTATATGTGCCAGAGACTGAAAATGTTTCAATCTATAAAGAAAGAAATATTTTATCAATATCGGTTTGTTGGTTGAAAAGATATAGCGGTTTGACTTTTGAACATGGTTGACTCCATTCAGTTGGCCGGCTGCTCAATAGCAACCAGCCGGAGAATTGGGTCAGCAGATCAGTCCCCGCAGTAGTATGGAATATAAAACATAACCGTTATTAAAAAAAAAGAAAATGCTTCCTAGTAGTCGTATCCAGGCCAGCTTTAGAATCATTTGCACCCCAATCCGACTTGGTAACACTAAAAAGCCACGGAGAGCGGTTCAATTGAGAGGAACAAACAGTTTCGGTGTGCCGACAGAGCCAACAACAGGCTGATTTTGGCCATTTAACCGACGCGTGTGGTGTTGAACAGAGTTGAACAAAATCAATCGTATGCCACATGCGCAGTGGCGGGCGTGGTGAGAAAAATGCCAGGACATGGGCATACATGGCCAGCCAAAATATGGCCAGCAGTTGTTGTCCGCAGGAAAAATGTTTATATCAATTGAAAAAAAGAATAGTTCAAAGCTCCGATAATAAAACATTTCGCAAGTGAAGTTGAATCCAGTTGAATCACACATCCAGAAAGCGGAGAGGCACGGCGGCAGTCCATAGTTTTGGGATCCGGTTCACGAATATGCCATCGAGTGCGGCAACTTGTGCCTGTTGTCTATCGATTTGTGTGTAACCCTCTCCCACGAAGCTGCTGCTGCTGCAGCCTGCAGTCCCAGCAAATGCAAATGAAATGCAAACGCCCCCAACACTGAGTGAAGATTAATAGCAGCAAAAAGAAGCTGAAAGCGGCAACGGCCATCCAACCGGAAAGCGCGGCAATAAGCAAACAAAACCCAAAGGCAGCAGAATGGACGTGGGTGGACAGGACACCACCTACGAGCCGCTGGACCGTGACAGGGGCGGCAGTATCCCGGCTGGCGAGGGCGGGCGCCGACATCCTGGCAGCATGGACAGTCCTGAGTACGAGACGCGTGCTCCCAAGGATCAGCGGCGCGCGGTCTATCTGGCCCTAATGGCTGCGGGCATTGGCTTTGTTTTGCCCTACAATAGGTATGAAAAGTGCAAGCTATCCCCACCAAATATTTTCACATATTTTGTAAACGTCTTGCAGTTTTATAATCGCCGCCGATTATTGGCAGGGACGCTTCCCCGGTCGCCATGTGGCCCTGGACATGTCCATGACGTACATCTTTGTGGCCTTTGCCACGGTATTGCTCAACAACATTGTGCTCTCACTGGCCCCCTTCCAGAAGCGGGTGATTTTCGGCTACATGGTCTCCTTCACCACCCTCGTCTTTGTGGCCGTGTGCGAGGTGGCCTGGCATATGTTCGCCACGAACACCGCGTATCTCGTGAACATGTCCGCTGTGGCGTTGACCGCCGTCGGTTGCACGGTGCAGCAGTCCAGCTTCTATGGATTCGCCTCGATGCTGCCGCAGCAGTACACGCAGGCGGTGATGGCCGGCGAGAGCATTGCCGGATTTCTGGTGTCTTCCAATCGCGTGGTGACCAAGCTGCTGATCAACAACGATCGCGTCTCCACGGTCATATTCTTTCTGACATCGACGCTGTACATTATCTTCAGCTATCTGCTGCACCGGGCTACCATCAATTCGCCCTTTGTGCGGTACCATGTGGAGGCCTGCTCCAAGATTATTCTCCGACCGGATGAGGTGAGTGTGACTCTTACAATTAGTGGCGCAGAACCAAGGAATGAACACCAAGATGTTGCATGAGGCACCAAAAATCAGCGATCCCGATGCCTTCTCAGGATCATCTGGTTGACAATTGACCACCACTCGGCTCTGGCGAGGCGCACAAATACTTAATTTTTGGTCCAAAGAATCCGACAACAAAATACACAGTCTTTGGTCGGTCCCAATGAACCAAAAACAAAACACGTTGCTTGGGCATGACACAGAAAATTAAAAGGAAAGCTTTAAAGAGAATTGAAGTAATTTCTTTACCAGTTTTATAAAGAGATGATTGGCAGATTGACCGTTTTAGAGATGGATGTGCAGAGTATACGAATATAATGGACACAAACTAATTCATCTCTCTCTGTCTCTCTTATTGAATCTCTCATTCCAGCAAGAGATTGACGGAGTCCCCAGCACTACACATTACGGAGTGCTCTCGATGGACGGAACCCACACCACGACGACCATATCGGGTGGCAATGCTGGGGCGGGCAACACGCTCAGCTTCAGCAATCCCGTGTACGAGCTATCCAATCCCACGGCCGGCGAGAGCAGCATCGAGGCACTGGGCCAGTTGCCGTCCGATCTGCCGTCGACCCCCCATGAGCCGACAACGCCCACTACAGTGGCGTTTAAGGTGGAGCACGTGATCCAGCCGCGGCGCTGCCGACCCAGCAAACTGAGTGACATACGCGAGGGATTCGTGAGCAGGTGGCGCGTGGCACAGGTCATCTATCCGTACATGGTGTGCATTGCTTTGGCCTACTGCGTGACCCTATCCCTGTATCCGGGCATCGATGTGGAGGTGCAGTCGTGTGCCCTTGGCTCCTGGATGCCCGTCCTTCTGATGTTCTGCTTCAACCTGTCGGATGTGGCCGGCAAGATGCTGGCCGCCAGTCCGTATCCCTGGTCACGCCGTCAGCTCATACTGTTGTCGGGACTGCGAATCGTGCTCGTGCCCCTGCTTCTACTCTGCTGTGCGCCGCGTCAGCGTCCCGTCATATCCGGAGAGACGGCGCCGTTTGTCTTCACCATCGCCTTGGGGATCACCAACGGCTTGGCCGGGAGTCTGCCCATGATCCTGGCTCCTGCGAAGGTGCCGGGCACGCTCAAAGAGGTCACAGGCAACATAATGACGCTGTCCTACAATGTGGGCCTGACCGTTGGCTCCCTGATTGGATATGTGTTTGAGAGCATGCTGGGGCCGCAGCTTTTGAATCCCTGCCCCTCGTATCCGTATGTGCCAGTCTCGATGCTGGAACACATCCACGGCCACGGTCACGGCCATATGCCGCCCCTTCCACTGAGCAGCAGCACCACCGTCCCCCCCACAACCAGCACAAGCCCAGCCACGTCTCTGGTTCCGCTCCTGCTTAATGCAACGATTGCGACCCTAACCGGAGGAGGCTACAGCAGCAGCAGCACCAGCAGCGTCAGTCCTCTAACCGAGAGCTCCAGTTCCATGAGCACCACAGCCAGTCCGGCATTGGCCACGGTCATAACCACCACGGCCCTGGCTCTGTACAGCACCGTGGCTGGGAGTAGTGCTGAGGTGATCAATGCCACCATGTCGACCTTCCTGTCTACGGTGAGCACTTCGGTGGGGGACATTAGTGATGAGATGGCTGGTGGCATGACCACAGATCCACAGACCCCGGAGGCGTTGCTGGAGAATATTTAAAATGGAATTAGTTCGACTGATTGCAAGGCTTACGGCTTACAAGAGACACTCGATTGACTTGCTATTTCAGTTCCACTGAATATCAGCCCTCTCTACTTGACCATATCCCTTTCAGACTTGCGTATTTCTGGCTATTTTTAATGATTCGCTAAAGCATTTCCATAAGAAGAAAACTCTTATGAAATGGTTATCTCAGAGAGAGAGGGAGAGTGTGAGATTTTATTGAGGATCTTCCCGTAACATAATAATACCCGCTGATATGAAAATATTTCCCTTTCTATACAACATGCAGAGATTTTTCACAATTCTCTGGGAAAGAAATAAGAGAAATCTGCCATTAACAGTTTGTTTTTCCCGCAAAAATATCTTTCAGCTCAAAAAGTTATTACAAATATTATAGAATATATTCGTAAAATGCAAATAGCATAACGTAAGCAAAACTAATCTTGTCTGTACTAATATGTATATCTACAATAACTGAAATACCTTTCGTTTAGTGGTTGATTTTAGCTGTTCTTGACTTGAGGATCTATAACACTCCGAATACATATACAAACAAAAAAAAATATATATATAAAGAAAAAACCTGTTGACTTAGACCTAAATAGTAATATATTTGGATAAGTGTGTGCTTGTGTGTGAGCAAAAGCTGCTGTAAGAAATCAAAATGGAATATTTGTTAAAGTTTACCGTATTTAGTGGTATCATTTCGGTATTTTCCGATTCGCTTTGTTCCAAATGATTATTGTAGTACTTGTATAGCCCATAAGAATATTCATTTATTTCCGAATCTGTAAAGTTAGTTGGGATCTTGGTCAGGGTGTTTCTTAGGATTTTAAGCATTCAAGTGCAGCGGCTAGCCTTGTCCTTTATTGTTGATATTTTCGTTTTTGTTTTTAGCTCAAGTCTTAGCCAAAAATGCAGCATCAGAATAGTTGTAAGTATTTGTTTTGTATGAATAAGACATGGATTATGTAACCGGAAACGTGTGAAAAAATACAAAAAAAAAAAATGTTAACCTAGAAATATTTCAATATATGTATATTGTAAGGTACGAGCAGTGCTATAGGCTGGAGGGGTTCCTCTTGTGGAAATATGGAATTATTTATTAAGTCACCGAGACCCGTGGGGCTGTGAGCAGTGCGGGAGAAGAGTCTGTCTTCAGGGCATGTCGGTATTAGCGTAACTAGATTAAAAAATCTAGATTTTTTTGTTTATACTCGTAATCAACATAAAAATGAGAAAACTAACAAAAATAAGAAATTAGCCTTCAATGATATAAAGACACAAATAATATAAAAACGGGATACATATGTATGTATAAAATTATTGAATATTTCCATCGAAGTCGATTTTAAAACTCTTCCAGCGGACATCTTTCAGAAGGCCTCCACGACCACATATCCGTTCGTCCGTCTGCCCTTTCCGCTAATTTGGAATCTGGCTATTCGGATGTAACTTTTTTGAGGCTATTAGGAATCACCATAGCCAGGGAGGGCCGTCCGGTGCGGCAGGAACCTACATTGCTTCTCTGTGTTCTGTACGTGACATATACAACATATGCACATAAATGTGTGAGATATGAAGGGAAGATATGGGAACTGCTGCACCCCCTTCAACCCCTTCTTGGAGCCACCTGCGCTGCTGCAGCTCGTATTATCACAGATCTCGTATTGCACCTACAGATGCATACATACGAACTACGCTCTACTGTAGTGCTGGGAAAATATTTTATGAAAAATATTTTATGGCTGCCTGCAACCCTCTATTGGCTGTTTTAGATTATGGTAGAGTATTTTTTTAATGTGGAAAAAGGATTCAAAATATAGCGGATAATAAACATTTGAATGGGTCTCATTTATGGATTGGAGATACATACTATAAATGTATTATTTTTTTAAACAAAATGACCATAAACATGCCGCGCCACCTGGCGTATTGCTGCAATTTCGTGCTATAAATTTGTCCGCGCCATGTGTCCTTATATCCGCGCAGATATAAATATCTTTAGACTGAAAAATGTATATGTCCCGCGGAGATATGCCGCCAGTTCAGCTAATTTAAATTGGCAATTCTATCTTGCAGTTCCCTCAGAAGATCATCTTTTTCTTTAATCTTACTTGAATCTAAGATGCTTCCCAATTCCAAAAGGACTATTTGGTCATCTTTCCCCTTCAGCAGTGTCTTGAATGAATCCAAAACCTCTTCAATTTCCTCCTGTTTGTCCAGATACGATTGAAGTTTCAATTGAAGTCGCTCGATGCTGGCCTTATTGGCACTCGTCTCCTCTTTTATTGATTTCGATTCAGCGAGCTGATTGATGGTGTTTTTTTCGTGTTGTTCAATCCAAGACTTATTTGATTGGCAATCCAGTTGCAGCTTGGCTAACTCCTCTAATATTTTGTTGTTGGATTTTGTTTCCGTTTCCAACTTGGCCAACTTCTGCTCCAGATCCTTTATAAGGGCTGCTTGGCTGCTGATATGCTCTTTATACTCACTTGGAGCATTGTCGACCCCTTTGGCATTTGCATGAATGTCTGCTTGCAAATATATTTGCTCCTCTGCGATTCTTAGCTTAAGATTATGTCTTTCTCTAAATGAGCGTCTCAGCTCGTATTCCGATCGGTTTTCCATCCTGTCTAGCATTTCCTCCATTCTCACTATGGACTCTTGGCGGGATCTGATCTTCGCTTCCAGCTTAGTGCATTGTTTATATCCATCCATGATGACTTCCCCTCTGACGATCTCCTTTTTGCACTCCAGTGGATCCTTGTCCTTCAAAATATTTGACCTTGAATTGATTCCCGGTTGTAGATTCATTTTAAGAAAAGATATCTTTTCTTTGAGTTGCTGAATGTTGCTCTTTTCACTACAGTATCTATGCAACGTTTCATGATAACCATCTTCCTTAACAAGACACTGAAATTCGATTTGAAGTTGGGTAAACTCCCTTTCCATATGAGCAAGCTGGCGTTCGCATTTCTTCAAATTCTCCATTATATTCTGTCTATAAAGATTATCAGCATGAGGTTTCTGGGGTCGTTTGCTAATTTTTTGACCGTTCTGTGCGGCAGAAAAATGTTAACTAAACAAAGGAAATTGGTTGAGTTTTGTCATCCATGGCGATTGATAAGAATTTCTTATCTGAAGTCTGATTAGAACAACGATTATAGGTGCATTATAGGTGTACATATGTAAGTGTGTGATGCGAAATAAAAGTGGAACTCACAATGACTCACCACTGCTTACCTCTTCGGAAGAAAAATGTGCAATTTGAATCATTGTTTAAATAATAATAATAATAATAATAAGGAAGCTATGGCGGATGCTGTGTTCATGAAAGAAAGCTGATCGATCACATTCCAAATCAAGCGCAGATATGCTGAAGTGCAAAGAGAAGATTATCACAAAACTCAGGCACTCATCTTTCGATGATAGGCACCCGCAGGCCATTTATTATAGGGGAACATCTTTCCATCAGTACAAGTCATCAGGTGTATTTAACAGTTCCTTTTTATAGCACGGCTTTGAAGAAATTCCTCTCTGTTGGCGGATTGTTTCCCCTGCGAGTCTGGTTTTATAAAGATTTAGTGTATTATAAATATGTGTAAATAGGGGCTAAATTAATAATAAACTTAAAGGTTATCCATATCCTCCAACTGCTCCTTGTTGGGTATCCATATGATTCGATCTACTATTTGTTTTCCTTTAGTTCTGTTTCTTCCTTTTGCCTGCGAAGATCTTCGATCTGTTCCTGGATGTCCTTAGCTTAAACCAGCAGGTGAACCAGCAGATCGGCGCTAGTGCTGCGAGGAGGCAGCGAGCCTCCGACAGCGACCGATTAGGGACGGTAATTTAAACTTGAATGAATATACCGATCCCTAATCGGTCGCCCGATTACGAATTTCTGCAGAAGAGATAAGCGTATCAGTATGAGTACAACTCTTTGTTGAAATCATTCATAAATTTACAACTTCGTTGCTTGCACACCGCTCAGTCATACTCGTATCAATTACTGGCAAAAACTCCAACTGAATAGCTCAAACGATTTCTCATGTTCAGTGCCCTTTTTTCTGCCACCCAGAACGGTCGGAGCATTAAGGAAACTTCACTCCTATAATCTGGTTAATAATATGGAGAGCACCAAGGAAACTGACGACAAAATTGCTGAGCTTGAAGAGGGCTTGGAGATGCAGCTGGAGGATAACCTTTAAGCTTATCAATTCCCTTATGCATACAGTGTGTTTCTTGACAGTGTCAAAAATGTGTAATTTTGGTACTTTTCTTTCCAAAAACTACTCTAAACATATCACTGAATTGATATGCATTAAAATAATTTGATAATTTCAAACAAAAATCCCTTTTCATCTTATCTAAAGTCGAAAAATAAAATGTATTTTCTTTGTGTAAAGAGTTTCTTCACACTTATTTATAATACACTAAATCTTTATAAAACCAGATTCATAATCTCATGTTTTAATATCCATAGGGGAAACAATCCGCCAGCAGAGAGGAATTTCTTCAATTTCTGTTAAGTACACCCGATGACAGTGGCATGTGAAAAAACACCATTTCAGGAAATCCCCTTTATAAACGGGACTTTTTCCAACACCCCCTGCAATAAAAATACAATCGATTACGAATTTCTGCAGAAGAGATAAGCTTATCAGTTTGGCAAGATTCTCTTAACAATTCTTGGAAAACGCTACAGATCTCAAACCATTTGGGCTGGTCTTATTACAATTTCGCCTGCAGCACTGAACGATCCAAACATTAAAGAATTCAAATCAATTAAATATCTTCAGGCAATATGGGGGAACACAATAAGAATAAGCTGGACATCGAGAAACAAAATATATTCACCGCATACTTCCATGCCAGGCAGATCCTTCAGGTAAGCACATCAAAACCCTTTGGAGGATATAGAGAAAGCTTATTAATATAGTTGGTAATTCCAGAAACTTCAGGTCAATTCAGAATGTCTTCATATGTGTATGGAGACGTCTAAGAAGATCGATCACCAACTTGCCGAACTGGAAAGGCAGTTGAGGCAACTGAAAGCCGACTTTAATCGTCGCTTAAAGCATAATGGATCTAAGGTCACGCCGATGTGCTTCGCCCAACACCAAGACTCCATTAGGCAGCTCGAACTAAAGATCGCTGACCATAAATCACATCTGCAAACAGAAATCAATTCAAGCTCAAATATGCTGAGGGACAAAGATCCATTGGAGAGCAAGAAGGAGATCATCAGTCGGGCAGTCATCATAGATGGATATAAAGAGGAGCAATTCACTTTGCTGGAAGCGAAGATCAGATCTCGGCAAGACTCCATGGTGACAATCGAGGAGATGCTAGCCAGGCTGGTAGAGCAATCGGAAGACCGGCTGGGTCATTTATTTCAAGAGATGCGTCTTCTTAGGAAAGACATTAATGCAATCGCCGAAAGGGACGACCATGTTCCAAAGGAGTACAAGGAGCGGATCAACAATAAGCAAGCCCTTATAAATGATTTGCAGGAAAGTTTACCAAAGCTGGAACTGGCATGCAAATCGGAGCAGATACTTGAAAAAGATCATATCTCAAAGCAACTTGAGGTTGGAAATATTCATCTATATATATTTGTCTATTTATTTATTTACGCAATGTATTCAATTTTTATGGATTTATAGAGCACCTCTGTTAGCCATCCCTTTCATTAGAGAGTTCAATGTTAAAAAAGCCTTCAAGGAAATAAGTCCCCTAAATAAATCCCCAAAGGTAACAGATGCGACTTCTTCCAATACCTCTTTTCAATATAACCGGATATAAAATGCATCTGCTTGATAATATTTATAATATATAGTACATAAAGAGGGGGATCGTTGTGTGCCGTTGTATAGGATCTATGTATTTTATATAATATATGTCATATTATATTTTGATAAAACAAAATTCATAAAAATCGATCGAACCGTTTGCGTTTTTAGTTTTCTCGTAACTTTAAAATTGTGCGGTACAATTTTGAAATACACTTGTAACAGTGTGAAATGAAAAGAGTCTAGATACAAAATTGGGTTTCTCCAGTTCTTATAGTCTCTGAGATTTAGGCCCTCATCTGGACAGATGGACAGACAGACATGGCTATATAGACTCGGCATTTGATGCTGATCAAGAATATATATAGATGCTTTATGGGGTCGGAAACGCTTTCTTCCACTTCCACCATAAAGCTATCATATCCTCAAACTCTTCGAGCACGGGGTATAAATATTGGGAAATTTCCTCAAAATGTAATGTTACATTTCCCCTGCAACTGGAACATTTCCCCTGCAACTGGGTTCGGGTTGCGACTCGCTTTGTTCGAACTCAGACCTTTTGGCTTCTTTGAATATTATTGTTAGTAACACTTTTATTTTTTAGCCATTTATATAAATATAAATATACATATGTATGGCATATATATTTAATGTTGATTTTCAGACACGACACTAACGATTCTGACCGAATCCACAAATCGATAAACAGCATCGATTTTTGGGCACTTCCTTGCCTAATAATTCCTTAGTAGTTCAAGTCCTAAAAATATGACTTTAGCAAATTTCTTCGCACGCACCCGCAGCCAGACAGCATATGCATATGTGTATCTCTATAAATATATGTATATATTTATATATAGTATGGTACACCCACGATATGTATATATTTATATACGATTTTTGTTGCTGCCAAGCCTCACGTGTTGTCGTTGTCCTGAAGAAAGAGATGGACAACAAAGAAAGTTAGTGAAATAAAGTGAAAGCGGGGAGGAAAAACTGCTGCCTGGCATCTTTTTAGGCTTTTCGGCTGTTGATTTTCTCCTATTTTAACGTTTACCGCCATGTCCTTGGAGCGCCTCCCTCCGCCTTCTCCCCTTGGAATTATGGAAACGGTTGGCGTTGGCCAACGCTTGGGCCTCCCACTCGTGCTTCCCCTCATTTGGTGAAAATAGAAAGGCATTTTCCCGTTGTCTCTCTTACCATCTTTATCTTTTGTTTATAACGCCTTGACGTCGGTGTTTCTTCGCCTTTCTCCCCCAGTCCAGTCAAATTTGTTACTCTCCTTATTTTCGGTCTGTTCCGGTTTTCGGGTCTGATTAAAAGATAAGTTCTCGAGTGTTATTACATTTTCATTCACGAGTTCAAGGGGGAATTCCAGTTGGTGTTCAGATTCCAATTACACGCCTATATTTCCAAAGGGTGATCCTCTCCAGACAAATTGATTAATTTACACACAAATATGGCTACATATGTATATACCTAAAAGGCTTAGACCTTACGAGTATCCAAAAATCATCAACCATAAAGCCTACCCTTACCCCGTGCCGCCATACCGCCATACCGCCAAGCTGCAATTATTCAATTATCCATTTTTGTAATCAATTCAATTCAAGCTGAAATCGAGGGTTCTTTTTTTCTGCTGACGTATTTTCCATTGAACCACTCTCAATTACTGGATTATTGATGCATATTAATAGCTTTTTGTTCCCTACACAGCACAACCTTATAAACACAAATTCTACAAAAAATTCTGCTCGTTCGTACTGAGAGTGGAATAGTCGAATATTCGACTATGCGATACCGTTTACTTTAATTCAGGTGTTGCATCCCCTAATGGCTAAAACTATCTACAGAAACTGGTTGGGCACCATTCGAATGGACGAATAATGTTGGATGAACTCCCAAGACGACAGACAACAGAATTTCCACAGAATAAAAATGATTATTTGCTTAGTGGAAACGCTTCCTTGTGCTGGTAAGTCCATTGGACTGGTAGGATATCGGATATTAAACGAAGACAACAGTAAACAACAAGGTGAAAGGTGAAAGGTGAACGGTATATAGGACAAGTGAATGGATAGCATTTCGCTTTCAGCTTATTCATTATTATACGTATCGCATGGAAAAATGTTGTCTCCTTGTCAAGTCCTTAAACCTTTTCGCCTTGGCCTCTTCGCCTTTACCCGGTAATTAACACTTTGTCAAGCTCATAAATCTTTAAACATTGATTTTTAATGGCTGGCATTTTAACGCTTCGCCGAGCAGTGGCTACGGCTACGGCCACGGCTACGGCTACGACTACCAGCATAACATTCGAGGCCTCCCAGCCACTGCCAGCTACTGCCAGCACGTGCGAGCTGACGTCCCGGCGGGATGGTGGAGGGTTGGAGGGGTGGAGGGGTGCTCCAGGTGAGCTGTTCCCCGGGGAAAATTAATAGACATTGGCCTTGGAAGCGCACGAATTCGGTGCGGTGTATTTATTTATCTCTTACTGGTAGAATTTGCGGTTTTTTATGATAATCACTAAAAAAAACCAAAAACCTTGTGCAGCCCAGGCAAATGTCATGGGAAACCTCAGAAGAGTTGTGATTTGTGGTACGGAAAATCTCTAGTTGTATGCAAAGTTTTCCCGCGAAAACGTTGAAAGCCAGGCTATTCGGTATTGGAAGTGGAAGTGGACACAGAAGGACATCTGGTCCAAGCCCGTAATACCCACGTCAGTGGCATTATTTGAGTTCACCGAGAAACAAGAATAGAACCAACAAAAGTCCTGTCTTTTGAAGCCATGCTTATAATACATACATATATGTATATGTATGTATTATACATATATGTATAACGCATAATACAGTTGTTCTTGGCATTGGGGGAGGGGGGTGTCTGTGTGTGTCAACGAATTATGTCCCCCAGATGTCAGTGGAATACAAGCGAGAAACATGACAGTTCCGCCCCCCACGAGGAACAGCAACGGCAACGGCAATGGCAACAGCCAAAGCAAGCGACAAGGACAACCGACAGTTTGTGATGCACTGGGAACAACTATCCGTTCCATAAGTATTCATGCATTTATCCAACATGTCTCTGTCCCTGTCCCTGTCTCTGTCCTTGCCTTTCTTCTCCTCTTCCTGAGCATGGCGAACCTCATGTGCGAGAGTGTCCTTTTCTTTTCTTGTATAAATCTCTGCTTTGAGGCTGCAGCTCCTCTCTCTCTCTTTATGGTCAGGGGGCAAGGGGGAGGAGCGGAAAGTGTGTTCCATTTGTCAACAGCAGAGGGAGGGCAGGGGACTGGCGCTGGACGTGGCAGACAAAAGGCCAGAGGAAAATAAGAAAAGAGGCTCCTGTGGCTGCTGCTGCTGCTGCGGCTGTGGCTGCGGCTCTTTCTGTGCGGATTCTGATTTTGATTCGGATTCTGGCACATCAGCAGCTTTATTATTATGCAAATACAAAACCGAAAATATGAATTATGTTAATGCCATGTGTACACACACACAGACACACCCACACCCACACCCACACAGAGACGCAGTGGGGATAGAATGTCCAGAGTGCAGCAGACAAAGTGCATCAAAAGAGGGTGAGGCATTCCCAGAGAGATCTCCCCCCATAGTCAAATGTTTTCTCAGCGAAGGAGAATGCCATGCCCAAGCAAATATGCCACCCAAGGCAAAGAGTGTGGAATGCGTCACCTTTTTTTTTGTTTTCCTAATGCACTTTGCCATTCAGCTTTCGTGCAAAGCCGACGACAAGTGCTCTCAGCTCTCAGCTCTAAGCTGCCGTTCTTCTGCCTCTCCCGCACCTCTTCTGCTCCATCTCCATCGCTCTCTCTCTCTCTTTCGATCTCTCAATCGCTGACTTGTGTGAAAGCTTTGTGCATACACCCTTTGAAGAGAGCCCAAATATGTTGAACAGTTCTGGTTGAATTTCTCCGGAGATCCGCAATTGCTGAGTATGAGATTTGTATATGCCTTCTGGCAGCCACAGGAACCTATGGTTCTCCCAGGGTGTGGAAAACTTTGCAGCACAAAGCGAGACTCTGCTACTTTTCCTCGTTGTTGCTGTGGAGAGAGCTCTGAGGAGCTTATGTATGATACAAGTATAGGGGTCTAGGGGAGGGATGGAAAATGAGCTTAGTTTCGAGCTGTGGGCTTTCCTGCCATTGCCATATTCAGTCGCTATGATATTGTTTGGTTCAATCGAAATTATTTGCTTATCCAGGCTGAATTTTCATTTCCATTACATTAATTACGCACAATTAAAGTAATAAGCCATTCATTTGGCAGCCGAGGAAAAACCCTCTTATCTGATATGGCACCAGAGCCCTTTGATGGGCTTTGTTATGTGTCTCGTCGATTGAACTAAATCTCTTCAATCATGACAATGCAGCAGCAGTGCAGAAATGCTTCCCTTGGGTGCTGGTGCTGCTGGTGCTGATGGTGGCACGAGTATCCTTGCAAATGCAATCCATCTTTGATGATAAAAGCAAGCAGAAAGAGGCAAAATGTAATAATTTAAGCATATCCAAATGCAATCGCATGCACACACTCCATCTCCATAGCTATCACTATCTCTATCTCTATCGCTCCCTCTATCTCCCTCTCTCCCTCTCTCTCTCTCTCTCTCTCTCTCTGTCGCTGACTACAAAATGGCATCCGAGAAGGCATCGTAGTATAAGGCGATAAGTGCACCAGGCGCCGTTGCTGCAGCATAGGAAACAATACTTTTATGTCCTGGCATAGATCTAAGGCTACCCAGAAGCGTAATAAATTGTTTTTCCATAAAAATTCTGAGAAAATGCCTGACAGGTGCTGGGCAGAAGGGGGGGGGCAAGACCCAGAGAAATGCATATAAAAATTGTTCACCTTTGGCACGATTGCATATTTATCATTTCAAGCTGCCAGAAGGCGCACGAGGAGATTGAGGATGGCAGAGGGTTACACTTTGGCCTGGGTATCATCTGAATGTGGGTTGTGGGAACACACACACACACACACACACCCTATGTATGCATGCATATACAGTCCGACACACGCATGGATGTCAACACTTTGAACCGCTCTCTGGGCCCAGCGCTGCACTTTCCGCCAGATGCCATTCAGAGCAAACAAATTGCCAATGCATTCAACAGAGTCCTATCAAGTGAGAGCCTTTCTCTACGAGAGTACGGCACACAGACATCTATATCTATATTACACCTTAACTATACGTAGGTACATGTGTGTGTGTGTGTGTGTGTGTGTACATATCTATGACCAAATCAATGCTATCCATAATATGCTGCGCTTGCTGTTACCACTTTACATATCCCATCCCCTTCATGCCATTTGCCATTCGTTTTATTTTAATGCGCTTATGAAATGAGCATAGAACTATGCTAAGGGGCTTGGGCTCTGCTCTAGTAATATTCTACTAATAACGCTGAGCTTACTGAAATATAATTTCCGAATTCGAATACAAAGTAAACTCTACTAATACCCTTGACTACTGAGATTTTTGTATAGAACAGAGGATATAATATAGACATTTCTTACAGAATACAGAATACAGATAATGAGTGCACGAGGGACCATCAGCAAGGCCCCTGGCTAGCCTCGAGTCCTTTGGCTTTTAGATTATATCCCTTTGGGGCAGGGTATTCTCTGGCTGTTGTTCCTTCACCCAAAACTGGGGAAGAGTCGGTCCCAGTCCCAGTCCTCTGCCGTTGCCGTTGCCGTTGCCATGACGAAGGACAAAGGCATGCTTGATAAAACAATTGCAATTTGTTTGCACAAGCATTCAACAGTGCAACATCGCACACCCTGGCCCCTTGCCCCTGGCCCCTGGCCTTTCTCTCTCCCCCCACAACCTACTTTGGCACATTTAATAGTTTATTATGCGATATTATTATTATTATTTTGCCATACTTACGTGTGCACTCGTAAGTATCTACATGCATATATATACAGTATACATTCACTCGTAATATAATGTATTTATTTGGACACGTACCCGCGATGCAGTGGTATGTGTGTGGTGTATGTGGTGTGTGTGCGTGTGTGTGTGCTGGCAGAAGGGTTTTTGCTTTCACTATTGTTTGACCATTTGCTCTGCTCTTAATTATAATTATGATGATTTAACAATCAATGACAATAGACCATGTCCATTACTTGCCACCAGATCCTTGCAGTGGTGGCCGAAACATTCGAGCATTACGAGTGCAATTTGCATTCAGAGCTGAGGGCTCTGATCGTACTCGTCCTTGTCCTCGTCCTCGTCCCCATCCTCGTTCTCGTTCTCGTCCTCCTCCTGCTCCTGCCTGTGGGCTCAAATATTTGTTGCAGGCCCAGGCATCGTAATTATGTTGGTCAGTGGAATGTCGGTTTCGGCTATCCAGACGAATGATTTCAATTTACGGAATTTTATGAGCATTACCATCATCAATGGAGTGGAGTGCGGTTCAGTTCAGTTCAGTTCTGGGATTTGTGTAAAGTCATCTGATGAAGTAATCATCATTTGGGGGCAGTATGTCGTACTACTTATTGTGGAATGGACTCAAAGGATGTTTCAGATCGATTTTCGCATAGGGCAAGGTGCAATTTTTGTCCGGGAATCTCCTTTAAATTGTATTTAACCTGTTGATCTCAATCCAGGCTCTGGCTCTGTCCTAACTATGGCACGTACACTCCGAACCGAGCCGAACCGAACCGCGCCGAACCGCACCGAACCGCAGCGAGTGTGCTCCTCGCCACGTCCATTTCAATGGCTTCTAATATGCGCTCAATGCCGGCACAATTTGGCAATACAATGTTCAACTACCTTTTGGATGGGTAGAAGCGTCGGGCATCGAAGACCAATTCGAAACGAAATACCTTTTCCGCTGGCAATACGCTCGTTTGTACGTAATGTTTGTGATGCTTTTCCGCATGCAATTTTCCGGGCATCTAAGCAAACGGCAACAAATTTCCGTAGTCCGCTGCTGCTGCTGCTGCTGCTGCAGCTGCTCCTCTGCTCCACCGAAATCCCCAATATCCCCTTGTGAAATTTTCATTTTGCAATGCGAAATTGATTTGGTCAGCAGTTTGTTGCATTTTCAATGAAAATTGATATACATTTGCAGACCTCCAACCAACCCCACCCCCACCCCCACCAGATGCAGGGATAAAGGGAAATTGGGCAAGTTTTGGTTTTCGTTGCGGCTTATCTCTGGCCATGGGTTTAATTACAACACAGCACAGTGCGTTTCAGTTGCATATGCCTTCGAATTTATTTAAAATATAGCAATGACGATTGTTCAATCGAATATCAAACGTTTTTCGATGACCTTGTAAGATAAACTTACTATCCAGGTGTCTCCAAATTATTTGGTTGAATGTAAACCAAAAACACAAACAAATTTAATTGAAACATTCCGTATTTAAATACAAAATAGAGAAATCAAATAGAATTGACTTTGATTCAAACAGAAATGTATTGAAAAGTCTTTAAAAAACATTTTCAAAGAAATAAGATATTCAATGATATTTTCGGATTAATATTTTCCTACCTTTTGCTCGAGTACGTTCCAGCCAGTCCTGCACATTTGAAACGCACCTTGTGTATTTTAAAATAGAACATTTCAAAGCATATATAGTAAATGGGATGACACACAGAAAATGTGGTGGGGGGAGTGTTCAGATCAAGATGGCAATTATTTACAATTTCCAAATGGATGCAAAGGTCTGTCCGAAACAATCGAAGAAAGTTTTCATTGATTGAGTGGCATAATAAAATATGGATGGGGCGAAGGGATTGCACATTTTATTTGCATTGGCACTTTTAATATAAATGTTTACATATATATTTAGCTTAGAAAAAGCTGCAAATATCTTTGGCCTTGAGCTAGAATGTCGACATTCCCGAAATATTTCAATATATTTTTCCTACAACCCACGACGGCTTTGGCTTTGAGGAAAATGCCAGATGGCATACAATTACTTCCAGACGAGTACTCACTCACTCGCTCCTAAGGCGCACCCACCCACCCATCCACCCATCAAGAAAATTGCAATAATTTAGTGAATTTTCTTGAATATATATTTTGTTGTTTTACATAAATATTTGGACCGTTTCCAAGATGCAAGCGATGGTGGGCTTTAATTTACCCAAATAACGGCCATGATGCTGGATATCTCAGTATCTGAGGACTATTAATGGATTGCTCGAAAATAGATCGCAAAATCTGCACTGCTTTCTGGTATATTATTTCATTCAAGGTCTTGCCTATCATAAAAACAGGTTTTTAAATAAATTTAAAAATATATTCCTGTGATTTTTTGGTTGTTTTCATTTTTCCAACGCATTTGATTTGTGCAGCATGTGTTTGGCATTTAGTTTCCTTCCCCCCCACCCCCCTCCATATTTTTCGAGTGCACAACAAACCCACCCAATCCCATCCCAGTTCTGTGTTGCTGGGCAATTGTTCAACACAAATGGATATGGCCCCGTATCGTATCGCATGGTATCGTATCGCTTCGTATCGATCATATAAACAATTTCCAGGTTGCGCTTTAAGGGCCCTGTCAGTGGTGCAGTAGCTTTGTTTTGGGTTAAATCCAATCCATACCTGGCGATGGGTGGGGGTATGGGTGCCAATCCCTTGAAAACTATGTTCGCCCCCCCAATCAATAAACAAATCTGTGCGCTCTTTTCTATAGCTATAGCTGCAGTAAAGCCTTTAATAACCGGAATAGTTTTAGGGAGGAATATGGAAAGGGGCTTCAAGAGAACGTCAGGATGGAGATATACCAAATTCTACATTTATTTCAGTGTCAAAGGTAATGTTAGCTTGTGGCTTGAATACAAATAATTATCAGAATAAAATATGCGGAATCCTGCAAATTAAATATCCCTGTTAATTCACTGTACACTAAAGTTTCACTGTACTTGTGGGGCAGAAGGAGGAGTATCAGCCTGCCAAAACCCCGGGGGGGGGGGGGGGCCCTGCACTAGTTTGCATTTTACCTTGCCATTAGATAAACAACAACACAAAATAGTATAGAAATTGTTGTTGTTGTTGCTGCTGTTGTTGCTGCTGTTTCGGTTGTTTGGCCAGGTTAGTCGCAAGGGGCGAGTTTTTTGTTGGTCGCATTGTTTTTGCCTATTCTATTGCATAAAATGGCATAAAATCCCAAGCGCTGGAATATTTCTTGCTGCTCTGCTGGACTGCGAGTATTTTTTTGTCCGTGTTGTTCTGCGAGAATTTGTTGCTTTCGGCAGTTGGTCACTTTTTCCGTGTCCACCCCTTCGCCCGATGATGGTGTGGTTGTCTGCCGGGGCAGGGGCCGGGGCCGGGGCAGGGGCAGGGACTGGGGCAGGGACTGGGCTAGCTTTTCTAGTATTTGCTTGGGGTTTTAATTTTGCTGGTCATACGAAAAGTTTTTTGCCAATTTGTTGCATTTTGTTGACAATCCATGTGACATGGGTGTAGCCTCCATCTGTCGACAGGGTCATTCCCTGCAGTTGTTGACTTTGAGTAGCTGCAAAAGTTCGTTTCGGGGGTTTTTCCTGAAGTTTGTTAAACAGTGGGGCGGAGCGGAGCGGGGCGGGGCGGAACGTTCTTTGCTGGGTTGGAGGCGTGTCCATGTCAGCAGCCTGGATTTTGCTGTTGCTCAAATTGGGATGGGGCTTACACTATTCAAGGGTTTCGGGGGGGGGTTGTCTGTGGCTGTCTAATTTTGGAAGTCGATTTTGTTTAGTTCTTTGACTCGAGCAAATTGTTGGGAACACGATGTGTTCCGCGTTTATACTCCCACGTTAGCCAATTGAGATTTAAAGATTTAAGTTTCGTTTCGTAACGCCCCCAGTTTGTTAATTTATTTGCGAAGCCCCCTTAATTAATCACTAATCTGGCGCACTCAGCCCGGGGGCATACCGTAAAGATTATGCAAATATCGGGCCATCGCACACCCGGCATCAGCAGCAGCAGCAACAGCAGCATCGGGCATCGGGCATCGGGCATCTGTCGGCAGTGAGGCATGAAGGAAACTACCTACGTCACATCCATCCATTGACTAATGCCCGAGCAGAGCCCGAGGCGGGGAGATTTTCTGATTTGTGGCAATGACTTATGGACCACTTTGGTTGGTTGTGCGGGGTGAACGGTGGGAGCGGGGACATCCTTTTTAAAGCCACCTTAATCATGGAGTGTAACTTTTGCCCTGACACAGATGTGGAGGAAAATGGGGGAGCTGTGGGAGCTGAGGGAGATGGGAGGAGCAGGAGCAGCGGCAGGAGCAGCGGCAGGAGCAGCGGCTTGTTGGGCATTACGCGAGCCTTTTTGCTTTTTGTTTGTAATGAAAATTGACATGTCCTTCGTTGAATTGTTGCACAGTCCTCGCCTCGACTCGACTCGACTCAGCTCGACTCGCACCGTTCTGCGCCATCCTTCCGCCCCACGCCTGGATCTGCGCGGATCCCCCCATCTTTTGTAGTTGGCTTTTGTCTGGGGGCCGCAGCTTTGTCTTTTGCTGTTCATTTACCGTAGGCCAGGCACAAAAGGGCGTGTGGGCAGGGCGTATGCCTACCCTATGTGGGCATATCCTTCGATGCGTCACCCCCCTGGAAGCCCTCCTTCGCGCGCTCCTTTGTGCAGGCGCCTTTGTGACGAAGATGTATCGGATTGTTGCGAGCCCAAAAGCCGAGGGCATGCGAGCGAGCGAGCGAGCGAGCAGCGTCCTTCGTCCTCAACTTGTTGATGAATTAAAAATCTGGCAAGCAGTCGGCTCGCCGAGGGGGAGTAGAGGAGGCTTTGAGGGCTGTTCAGGTAACAGGGATTACCGGGGTCTTTAATGGATTATCCAAGTAATTTCAGCATGAATTTGAATCGTTTGCACGGTTTCTGATTGGTTTTTACACTTACAAGGGCTATCCTGATTATTCCTATTTCCATATAGAATTGTATACAGAATTTATACAGAAACATAATAATTTGTATTCCATCTACCTTGCATCCCATTGCCATTGCCCATTCTTGCAGGCTGCCCACTCGCTTAGCTCGTGCGTCAACCCCTGGCTCACTCGCTTCGCTGCCTCACGCCGATATGAGTTAAATATCAGACGATGCAGAGTGGAACATCAGACGAAAAGAGGTGGCAAACGTCAAAGAATTCAATGAGCGTATTGGATAAAATTCTTACATAATAGAGAACTGTCCAGAGCTTTAAGAAAGGAAATGTTAAAGATAATCAGACTTTTAGTTAAGGAGATATGAGCACTCAAAGTTGAAAATTGTTTCAGTGTGCAAAAATGTATTAAACTTTTATTCACTTACTGCATCTTTCGGGTGGAATAAAAAGGAAACTATGTAACGTGTTGTAAACTTAGGTAAAATAATATTCAATGAACATATACCAAAAATATCCTGCGAAAATGTCATTACGTTATTTTGTAAAGTCAAGTCAAAGTTGAAAAACAGCCCAAAAATGAGATCCATATACTAATACATCCGTATAATTCATATATTAGATAATAAAATATATGAAGTTTATAAGATATTATTGCCAATTTTGATAATTATACTTACTTATATGCGATACAAAATTAAATATAAAATTATTTTGTATTGCAAATTTAAACGGTTTCTATTGATCCAATAAAATAAAAACAATTTATTATATATAGGCAAATATGCACCGGAACAAAGTTAAACTTTTACAATGTGTTGTATAGCTTTTAGACATTGGAGCGCCATTTTCTTGTGCATGCTAAATTTTGAAAGATTTCTCTTTAAAATGCAGTTTGTTTCATGAAGATTCCCTTATTCGTTCAGAAGTTATTAATTTAGGTAGCTGAAATGGCCGAACGTCCTACTGTGCGACAACCTCAACGCATTCTTCCGTTTAAGCTAAGCGCAGATCCAGCATTATCCATTAACTACCCGATCATTTCCAGTCGCTTCATTTTAATTTCTTCTAATTCCTTGAAAATTTTCAACAATTTTCACCTAATGAATGCAGCACTGGCGGAGGCTCATTAACCCATGCCTGGATGCCATCCTGGAGTCCTTTCCTCCTTTCCTCCTTTCTGCTCCCAAAACTATTATCTCCGTGTTCTAAAACTTATCTATCTGTCGCATCTCTGTCTCCCTTATTCTCCCTTTCTCTCTCTCTGTCTGTCTCTGTCGCACTCCCTGTCCCTCTCTCTGTGTGTCGGGTCAGTGCTGGGGACAGTTTTCTTAATTGCTTGGCCGCGTAATTAATTTAATTTTGGAAAACTTAAAACTGGCTGCAGCCTCTCCTTTGGATCTGTCTCCTGCCTTTTGCATAATTAAAACAAAGCGTCGTCGTCCTGCCCGGCTTCTAATGAACTTTATTAGAGAAAAGCGAGAGAAAAAAAACGCTTAAATAAAGTTGAAGAAAAAATTAATATGCCAATTTTTGCTACGTTCTTTTCGCCTCCTGACTCTTCTGTTGGTGTTGTTGTTGTTGTTGTTGTTGAGTGGGTCGGGAAAAAAGAAAAGTTTTATTACACGCTTCAGTTAACAAAGTCTGCTATTGATTTCCTCTCTGGGAGGATAGGTGAAAGACGCACAGATGAAAGAAAGAAAATGAAAAGAGAGAAAAGGTTTTTAATACAAATTAATTGAAAGAGGAATGCTTGAAGAACGAACAGCGGCTGCAAGGGGAAGCGTCTGTAAAGTTTGATTTCGGATCGATGATGATGCCGACTAATGATGGAGTCAAAGTCCTCCTGTACTCGAACATATGGGCATTTCCATTCTGGCCTTACGTTCCATTCGTACATGGAAAAATGTTCCATAAATTAAGAAAATAATATACGGACCAAAGTACATGGAAATCGGGTTTTATTGAATTTATTTTCGGCAGGTGGACATTTTGGCCCTTACATTCAGCCCTTAGACCAAACTGTTTTCGTTTGCTGTTACTTTGTTCGATGCTGTGACTGTTGTCATATGTAACATTCCCCCGCAGTCGGACGCAACGTTAATTGAATGCAATGCAGCAATGGAAACGGGAAATATGTAGGTGCATCTAGAACCGAGGTAATCAGCTCTGAAATCCCAACACTTCTTCCAGATGTTGCCCCACTGTGTATATCCTGCAAGTGGCTCTAAAGGGCAGCACAGCTGTTGCTCGATAAGCCCGCTCGGGGGCCAAGCTGATGATTATGTTTCCATTCCACCTGTATTCCGATTTGCATTTGTATTTGTTTTTGTGGTTCTGTAGATCGGGAAGACTTTAGAAATGGTATTTCGACAATAGAACATGGTACCTGGACCACAGCTGCAACCACCATCAGTAGCGATCCATTAACTAAAGACCGGACTGCTTTGCTGACTCCCGGGCGAATCTGGAAAACGAGACACAGAGTTGGGATTTCAGGGCCGATTTCCTCGACTCTAGTAGCACTTACTTTCTAATTGTCAACATTGCTATTAATTGACTATGCCACAAAATGCTGTAGATGACAGCAGAAACAGCATCCAGCAAAGGAACATCAAACGACAACATTTCGGAACATCTTTCAAAATTTTTTGTAAAAAATCAATTTTGAATAAATTTTGAATATCGAAAATATTTTGGTTTTTTTTTCACAAACAAATTACGACGACTGAACAGTATGAGCTACGATACGGTTATGACTAAAACTGAAAACTGAAAACTAAAGGGCATGGGCTGACATGTGAGTAATGGGGCTCTATGATGATCCATTTTCATTCTAGTTTTCCATCTCTACACATCTTCTATATTCAGGTATCTAAGTGTGCTTTGTAAAAGTTGTAAACATTTTGTCAACTTTGATTTCTCATCGGAATCCAATTCGAACCAGTAGCCCATCAATAGGCAATATATTTTTACGAACTCTGCTCCATCGATTTCAATGGTAAAAAAGTGATTTGCTTAATTTCGATGTGGCTGTGCAGAACAACTGAACAAAATTGAACAAATTCACGATATGGTGTCGAGAACTTAACTTATGATCAGAACTACAACAAACTGCAACATTGTTTCGCATTTTCATGAACAATACGACACACTAATCGTAGGTCACGCCAAGGCCCTCTAACCTTGTGCATTAAACCGTCAAACAATAAAACCCTGAATACAAATCGAATTCGTCAATGGGGGCTTAGAGTTCCAGCACTTGTCCTTTGTGATCACATACTTGAGAGTGGAAATAAGCAACCAAAATCCATGGATATAGCACTTATTTATGCACTTATGTGACACGCTTTTCCACGAGATTTGCGTCGGAGATAATTAAGCGAAGAATCTCCTGTGTGACGCGCTCCTTTGATGTAGCAGCCCTGTGTACATCCTGTAAGTGGCTCTGCAGGATGATTGCAGCGCAGCGCAACTGTTGCTCGATAAGTCCGCTCGGGGGCCAAGCTGATGATTATGTTTCCATTCCACCTGTTTTCCGTTTTCCATTTGTCAATCCTTGTCAAATCCTTTGCCACCATTTGTCGTAGCCAAAAGCAGCAGCAGGAGCAGAAGCAGGAGCAGAAGCAGGAGCAGGAGCACCACTTTCATCAGATTGCAGACATCTCAAGCGGACTCCTCTTCTGCAGCGTCTCTCTTTTATCAAAAATTAATATTACAAACTACTCAGACATTGCTACAATCTCTCACCTTCCCCTCCTCCTTTCGGTCTCGTCTGTCTGCGCTTTATGGAAAAGCCCTGCTACAAAGAGCATAAGGATTTTCCGCCGCCTTTCGCATACAGTTCTGAAAGGAAATCAAAAATATAAGAGCAGAGGAGGGGCCGGGGCCGGCCAATGGGTATAAGGCTGGGCGTCAGGTTAGGTATTCATTTATGCACGAGTGACAGAGAGAGAGATAGTCAAACGGGTGGGGAGGAGTGAACGAGACAATGCATTCTCTCTGCTGGGTTCTCATTAAGCCAGGGAGAGGACTTGGGGCGCCTTGTCAAGTCAGCATAATGAAGCGATAAGCTGCTGACATATTGCCAAGTGCAACCTCAATCCATACATACATATGGTCGCATCCTCCCCCTCTATATCCTATATCCCTGGCATAGCAATTACCAGACAAACAACAATAACAGTTTGCCATGCAAAAATCAACGTCAGAAGTTCAACTGTTTGCAAATAATTTGCAAAAATCGTTTGAACTTTGGAGCTCCTCGTTCGCCATGTGGATGGATGGTTCATCTGCAGCTGCATTGTTTGACACATATACATACATTAATAAAATGCACACACACACACACTCACACTCAGATACACATTCCTACATAGAGGCAGCAGTAGCAGCCGCAGCAGCAGCAGCCGCAGCAGAGGTCTTATCGGCAGCCCCAAAATACCGTTCGCGTTTTGCCTTCTTGTCGGAGGACGCTACGCTACGCTAAGCATTTTGCCTATGCCATATTTCACAATCCTGGCAACAACAAAGCCAGACAGACAGACGGACAGACGGACAGATATATTCGCATACATATGTACATATACGACTAGTATTCAGTACGAATACTAGTGCAATCACGAGACTACGACTACCTATGCACATCTGTAGGTACATATGTATGTACATACATATGCGCAGAACCAAAGCATAAAGCAATGTCGGGTCTGTTTCCTCCCACCCCATCCACCACTGAGTGGATTGGAGCCTGGCCGGTGGGAGTCGGAAAAAACCTCAAGGAAAGAAAACGTTTGACTGTTTGATTGAAACCGAAATGGGAATACACTTGGAGACTGTGTTAAGACCTTAAAAGAAAAGTCTGGACATTGTGCGTTGAGTTGTAAATTCAAAATCATTTTTTTTCTGCGGGTGACGATTCGAATGCATTTTTGGACTGCATGAGATAAGTTTCAATGGGTTTACAGATCATTTCTCTGCTCCACCTCCTTGCAGTCATTAATCGCCTACTTTGTGTACTTTCAGTATAACAAAAAAATTAAGTAATAATTAATAATAAATTAAGTAATGCTTTTCTATATACTCTGTCCAAGTTTCACCCAATTAAACCTTTTTTTGTATTTTTTTAGCTTTCAATTTGAAGAATTTTGATATTTGAAAGTTTGAGGATCTGCTTGGAGAAATTTGATGACAGATTTGATCAGTTCCCAATCACGATTCTGGTAAGTATATTTATTTCCCCAACCTATCTTACTTGTACGTTTCCCGTTTCCCGTTCCCCAGCCGCATGGCAGTGTATGAAAAAAAAGCAGAAAATGTTCCAGTTTTAACCTCGATGCGAGGCGACACGACTCATCTTGGCATTTTCGCATCAAAATTTTGCATTGCACTTTCGAGAGCGGGACGTGGGCTGGGGCTGTGGCAGGGGCAGGGGCAGGTGCAGTGGTTGGGGCTGCTGTCTATCCGGCGCCCAACGGCAGCCTTTGCTTTCCTCCAGCTCCCAGCTGCAGTTCCTGCTGCTGCTGGAGCTTGTTTATGGCATTGGCATGTATGACAGTTGCATTCA
This sequence comes from Drosophila helvetica, assembly GCA_963969585.1. Lineage (NCBI taxonomy): Eukaryota > Metazoa > Arthropoda > Insecta > Diptera > Drosophilidae > Drosophila > Drosophila helvetica. The sequence goes on from OZ018401.1 coordinate 60,742,853, forward strand.
ATCAATATGCAGGCAAACGCGTTCAGAAAGAGATCCGCATCCAGCAGCCAGCAGCCATCAGCCGTCCGAATCTGTTGAAGTCAGAGTCAAACTCAGGTCGGAGCTGGAGTCAGAGACTCAGAATTCTATGCTTCTGTGCGAAAGGGGGAAGGGTGGGGATGGTGGGGAATGGTGGAATGGTGCGGAGAGGCTGAACCCCGGCCGGATTGGCATTCGCATTCGCATTTCGAATGCATTGTGTTCGACGCTCGCTGCTTCCTCTGGATTCTTTGTGCCGGAATTTATCAATATGCATTCTGTTCGCCTTGCGATTTTGCTTACAGCTCGTTGTACTTGTGCGACACCTACGCTCTGCTCCACTATTATTAATATCTTCGCTGGCATTTCTCATACTTTTATCCAACCAATAGTCGTGGGGCTGCGTCTCATCCGTGTGGAAGTAACAGGAACGGAAGGATCTTGGGAAAACCATTAAACGGTTGCCTATTTTTCGTATCATTTTGAAAGTGTTTTTTTTTAGTTTTATTTGAATATGTTTAGGGGGTATCCCACAGTCCGAATATCTTGCGCTGTTGGTTGCTTTTTTCCTTACAAGTTTCCTCCTCTTTGGTGTCGTCGAAGGCGTGTCCGGGCCTAATGTTTGCCCAGTGCCACACACTTCTAATGTCTCTATCTCTCTCTCTCTTTGACTCTTTGGATCTTTGGATCTTTGGCGTTGTTCTGTTTTTGTCCCCTCTGGCCACTTGAAGTTGTGTCTCGCATTATCCGCTCACCCCACGTTAGGAGGCGTTAGGGGGTGGCAGAAGAGCCAAAGAATGTCGAGCATACAATGAAAAGTAAAGCACTTCAAATGCCACGCCACTCAAGGTCAAGGTGAGACAGCAGCAGCACTCGTACAAGAGCTCAATCCTCAATTGAGACATCGGAAGGGGAAAGCGGAGAGGGGAAAGGTTTGCGGCCAAATAAATTGTGACAATGTTTGAGTGGTGGCTCGAATAAATTTCTAGGGAATTTGGGAATTTAATTGGACTTGGGAGCCTCCTGCGGGCGGGAATCGGGCCAAAAACAAAGCGAAAACCAAACAATAATCCTATTCGAGACTCCAATTTATAATCGCAATCAAAATCGTAAAATGGAGATTTATTTGTGAAACATTCAATTCGGTGAAATTATTTGTAAAAGCATAAAAACAAGAATAAAGCTTAAACATACCAAAATATATCTAGAGATTATAATTAAAATTTGTTTGTGCATGTATATACATTTTCTTTATTTGTTTGGTTGTTCCAGATAAACAAGTCGATAAAATGGGGCCCATTAAATTTTAAAAGTAAAAAAAAAGTAGTCCCTCTCAAGTGAACATTTCTAGAAGATCTTCCCAATGGGGTTGTGTGCTAATGTTACACAAATTTACTACGAATTAACTTTACTGCGATAATACACGGATGTGTGTGGAAGCTCTCTCCCCTTCATTAATTATGTGTTTAACTTCTCCACTTACCCTCCACGGCACACCCCCCTATCATAGTCTCCCATCACCCTTTTTTTTTTTTACCATCTGTCGTCCCCTCTCTATTTAGCCTTTTCAATGCCCCTCTCTCTCTCTGCTCTGAGGTTTTTCTTTTATTTGGATGCGTTAAAAGCTTTTTAAGCCGCTTTTATCAGGTCTTTGATGGTGACCCACCTCATCTCTCGGGTTTCCACATCCTGTATAACTCTTTTGTTTACTTAGGCATCCACAACCCGGCCCAGTACCCCCTGCTCCCCACCTCCCCACCCTGCTGGCCCACCCATCATACATGTCATTACAAACAAATGCCACATCCTGGGGCACCCATTTGAGGTCTATAAATAAGCACCAACAATGGGGCCCTAGTCTAACAGATTCTCCATGAACCTGCCCCATACCCCCTGCCCCCAGCCCCATACCCCTCTTTCTTTGTGGACGCTCCAGAAAGCGTTAGCGTAAAAGATTAAATTCGTTACACGAGCAAAAGAAAAAAAAAACCCCCAAGAAAACACATGGAAAAATGGGTAAACATGATGTACCACGCCCACGCTCATGCCCCCTACGGAGGCGGAGTTCCCCTTAGGCTGCCCTTTACTCGAATTTCTTTCTGGGTTTTTCGTTTTTTTTTTTCTTGCGACGGGAGAAAGTTTGCCTTGCCTCCTCGTCATATTTTCCCTCTCATTGTTTTGCCGCGTCAATTTCCTATTTGTATTTGTGACAATTTCTTTTCGCTTTGCGCCGTTTCCTCGACTTTATTGCTTTTCTTTTACTTTCTATTACACTTGATTCTTTTTCTTTTTTTTCTGTTAGTGTTTCTGTTGCTTTTGCTTTTGCTGTTGCTGTTTCGTTCTCTTATTGTTTTTTGGTTTTCCTTTTTTTTCTGTTTTTTTTCCCCCATTTTCAATGAGCTTTTGTTTGACTTTCCGACTTCTTTCCTCGACTTGTAGTATTGTTTCTCTTTTCTTTTTATTGTATTCTCGTACATAAATAAATATATATATGTATATGTATATGTATGCATGTATGTATGTTTGTGTGTATTTTCGGAAACAAAAGGTAAAAGTTTTCGATGCTGCGTATTTTTCCAGCGAATCTTTTGGCTTCTGTTTCTTTTTTGGTTGAATTTTGGCTGAGACTTTGATTGGCATTAAAAGTGTTATATGAGCTACGCATAAGTTTTAATAGCCTGGTGGGGCTTCTGCTGTGCTGTCCTGTCCGGTCCTGTCCTGTCGCCACATGGATATTATGTCCCAGTTGTGTACTGCTCTGGCCTTTCTCTGTCTCGATTTTCCATTTCCATTCCCATTTGGTTTTCTTCTTGTTCTTGTAATTGCTCTGAATCCATCTCAGTGACAAAGTTTCATTTTGATGCCTTGGACTTTAGTGTTGGCCATAAAATACTTAGTCTTTCTCCACTCCACTATATGTATGTACGATATGTGAGGGCAGGGCAGGGCAGGGCAGGGCATGGTATGGTATGGTATGGAGGGTTGTTGAGGAAAACGCTTGTTTTTACACTCTTTCCCTCATGTTTATTGTTATGCCATCACCATCAAGCATCAACATCCACATCCAGATCCACATCCGTAGAGCATCATCATCATCATCATCAGTGGAATCATCATTGTCTCTAGTTTTGCGCGGCACTTGTCCCTTTCATTGCCGTATTCAATCAGAGCTCAAATAGCTGGGATTAGTAAGGGGATTCTGCTCCGGCACTTTGTCTACGGTTTTATGACCTTTTAATTGCCCCGAAATAGCTGCTTCTGATGGGGATTTTCAGTTAATGCAGGAAGCGGAGGAGTGGAAAGGTGGTCCAAGGTGATAAAAGCCAACATTACCGGAAAGGAGGGGAAAATTAAATGATATTAATTGATGAATCCCAGATGAAGATGTGGTGGAAGAAATTGCAATTAAATGAATAACTAAGTGGATGGCATGGAATCGCACTATTCAATGAATATATAATGAAGCGCAAAGAATTAATTACAGAATGGGGAAGGAAGAATCCACAGTTACATTTCCGGGAGTGATTTCTCAATTAAAGATTGGAAAACAGTTAAAGAAATCGTTTCATAAGCTTCATAAAACATAATCGCAAAGAATGAAAATGAACTAACTCTTCTCACCTGACTTTCCCTTCAAAAAAATAACAATTTCACACACAAACTCGAGCACAAACTCAGATCATGATTCGATACAATGTCAACCGCGTAGCCCTGATTTGTGCCATCTTCTTGGTGCTGATCTTCATATGTCTCAATCGAAACGGCGAGCTGGAGCCCGAGACGCCACGAATGATCGAGTCGGAGACGAGATTCGTGCCACCAACAGCCCACTTGGATCCACCCTCGGCAAGGAACGCAACGACACCACCAAGCCAACCGAAAGAACCCCAAAGTGAGGCCGAAAGGTTCTTCGTATTCAGTCCAAAGTGCAAGATACCCTATGTCGATCCATTGGCTAATGAAATACTGGACTTGATCCAGGTTCCACACATGGCCTGTTCATCGGATCTGGACCTCTTCAGCGTTCTCTACGACCGCAAGGAGAGCCATTACATGATGCACCTGAACCAAGATGTAATGAGGAAACGGCATTTAAGCACTACCGATCTGTACTGCTTCTATCGGGAGGTGGTTGCTGGAAGTAACGATTCGTTTGCCCTGTGAGTAGTGCAGCAGCTTAGCAGCAGTGGAATGAATGCCTTTACCCAGACGATCTCCTTCACAGGACCAAAAGTCCCGAAGTCTTCGGGGAGAACTTCATTGTGCCCCGTCACTTCCTGGGCCTGGTGGTGCAGTGCAATGATATGAAGAACCTCTCGCGAGTGGTGCAGTCCGATGCGTTCTCCTTTGCCCAGTATCCGGAGGACCGCAACGAGACGAGCGACGACTGGCGCGGCGCCCACTATCCCAGCGTCTTCCTCTTTGGCATCGACAGCATGTCCCGAATGAACTTCCGCCGGACCATGCCGCTCACCTCAGAGTTCGCCAGGCAGGAGGGCTGGTTTGAGATGGAGGGCTACAACAAGGTGGGGGACAACACTCTGCCCAATCTGCTGGCCGTCCTCACGGGTCGCAGCTCAAAGGAGTGGTCGAGGGACTGCGACTTGAAGAATCCCGGCTGCTTTGACTACGTCACGTATTTGTGGGACTACTTTCACAATGCCGGCTACCTGACGGCGTATGCGGAAGACCTCCCCTCCATTTCGACATTCAACTACTTGAAGTCGGGCTTCATACGGAAGCCGGTCGACTTCTATCTTCGCCCGTTCCTGATTATCCTCGAGAACGTGCTCCCCACGGTCGAATGGCTTGACCAGAAGTACTGTCTGGGGCGGAGGTCGAGCTTCAGCTATATCCTGGACTATGCCAGCCAGCTGATCCAGCGCTTCGTGAAGGAGTCACCGAAGCCCCTGTTCGGTCTCTTCTGGACGAGCAGTTGCACCCACGACCATCCCAAAGGGGGCGAACTTCTGGACGCGAGCTTCGCCAGCTACTTGGGACAGTTCCAGGACTACGGATTATTCGAGAAGGCCATTGTGGTGCTCTTCAGTGACCACGGGTCCAGGTATGGCGAGTTGCCGGAACACCCTTCCGGCTTCCTGGAGGAGCGCCTGCCCATGCTGCATATCTATCTGCCCCCATGGTATCGTCGTCGCCATCCGCAAGTGGCACGGGCTCTTCGGCTCAACAAGAATCGTCTTACCTCCAGCTTCGATCTTCACATGGGGATCAGATCCATTTTGGAGCCGATCCGTCCTGGCATTGAGTTTGTAATGCCGGATGATTGCTTCGGCTGCCGGTCAATCTTCGAAGTGGTTCCCAGAAACAGAGGCTGCGACGACGCCAACATCCCCTATCACTGGTGCGCGTGCCACACCTACGTCCCAGTGTCCACCTCCGGCTTCACCAACAAGCTGGCCGGAATGATTGTCTATCGCATGAACAAGTACTTGGCCCAGCTCAATCTGGACACCGACTGCCGGCGCCTGCACCTTGGCAGACTGGTGAGCGCCAAGCGCCAGCTGCACTTCGATGCCGTGGGAGTCGAGACCGGTCCCCCCGGCGGCATGGAGATATTTCAACTGCACTTCACCACCGCCCCGAATGGCGGAAAGTTTCGGTCTCTTATCCGGAGTGATAAGAGCGGGACGTACGTGGATATTGAGTTGAGGGAAATCAGTCGATTGAACTCGTACCGCAATGAGTCCTATTGCGTGCAAGACGTCCTGGCCAAGAAAATGTGTCTTTGCCGCCAGAGCAGCGGCTCCCTAATCGATGGTGAAAATAAGAAAGTAGGGAAAGTGAAGTATGCCTGGATGGCGGAGCACGAGGACGAATATGATGACTCGAATAATTAAGTTGTCGGTAAAATTCGAATAAATCATTAAAAATCTTTACGATTTACTTTAATTTAATTGAAAACTTACCCACACGGAAGGGAAAACATGTTGGAATAATTTATAGAATAAAAATGCCTCTTAAGGGCACTCGGAAGGAATCCCACTATTAAATGAATAAGAATTAATTACTAAAAAAAAGGAAAGTCAGGAAAAGCAACTTTCGAACGTAATTTCCCAATAAAAATTGAACAAAAATCACAGAAATTCGAAGTTCGAATTCTGTGTGTTAATTTTAGAGGCCATACATAAATCAAAAGGCAATGAAAGAACCCATTAAAATATGCACAACATAAACTTGCCCGAACAATAAAAACACAAGTAAGAAAAACTTCACCTATGACTTTCCCCTTCACGCACAACACACAACTGCATGGCATAGGGACTGCATGGCCAAGGCATAGTCTCCGGCTATCTGGAGTCTCAATTACTAACTATCCTTCGGAGCAAGGAAAAACTTAAACGAACAACAGCAGCGTATTAAGCAAACAATTTGCTTCTCTTCTCTTGGCCATTTGCCCTTTGTTTTTCGACCAAGCTACGGCTACAGCAGCATTTTATACATATGTACCGTAGCCGAGTGTACCCTAGCCCAAAGGGTGATACGCACGCGAGCCTTTGGCCTGTCACACAATGGCTAAGGAATAGGGAATAGGGAAGAGTCTTCGATCTCCACAGTTGAGCAGTCTGCAGTCTGGGAGAGCCTTTCGTTGTGTCATGCCCAAGCAATGTACATTGCTCAGCTGCGCCAAGGCATTGACGAAGAGACGAAGCCGAGCAGTCGAGCAGCCGAAGCAGAGGGGCAGCCGAAGCAGCCGAGCAGCCGAAACAGCGCTCAGAGGAGAAGGTATACAATATCTTGGTATGTATTTGATAGTCCCTGCTTTTAACCACTATCCCTTCTCATTCGGGATACCATTTAGTCAGTGTTCCTTGACTCTCTGCCCTTGCTGTTCGTTTTCTGTCGTGAAATTGATTTGTACATTTTCAGTTGTAAGTTTTTCAGTTTTTCTATAATCGAGTTGCCACTCCATTTGCCGTCTATCAGTATTCGAGCAATTCGTTTTGTCATTCCTTTAGCTGGAGTCGAACAGCAAACAACATTACTAGTAGACATAAACACAACAGAACTCCAAATAAAAATGGAAATTTTCGGTCAGAAAGTGAAAAAACTTGCAAGAAAAATGAAACGTAACACAAAACAGCGACACACACACGTGCAGGAGCACGAGCACGACCACGAACAGGAGCACACATACAGCAGCAGCAACACCAGCCACACCCACACCCACAGCCACAGCCACACCATGGCGGGAAACAAGGACAGCACTGAGACCCTACTGCGTCCGGAGGGCATCGATGCGGACGTGGAGAACGCCCGCAAGGCCGTCGAGCGTAAGCTGATTTACCTGTCGGAGACCAGCCACATGGCAGCTCCTTCGCGGGCGGTGCGCAGCAGCGGTGGCAAGGGACGCGGCGACGGGAAGCACACCAAGAAGCAGCAGTCGAAGGAGGTTGCATGCGGCGTCGGCAGCGGCGACAAGATCCGCAGCGGCCGTGGCAGTCACAACGGTAAGAGATCTCCGTGGCCCGTTGGGAGCAATGTGCTCATCTTAGCCTCGCCCCCCCAGCAGTCCTTGATTCGGCCCGGCGCAACGGGCTGTCCATCAGCGACGATCAGGAGGACAGCGAGATGGAGTCGCTGTCCCGCCGCCTGCAGGATGTGGTGCTGGAGGCCGAGCAGGAGGAGCGCCGCACGAGCGGCGTCTATGGGCGCCAACAGATGCTCCAGAAGCCCATTGGCGCCTATACGTGCGCCGTGTGCGGGGCCAAGTTCCAGATCAAGTCGCTGCTCGGCGCCCACCGTCGTACCCATGACGAGGACTTTTCCGTGCGCTTCCGCCCCCACCGCCCCCGCGGCAGCAGCACGACCCTGACCAGTGGCCACCTGTGCAAGTACTGCGACCGCAAGTTCGACCTGGAGCGCACGCTGCACATCCACCAGCTGTGCCACTGCAAGAAGATCCCGCCCCAGCTGCGCCGCAAGCTGCCCTTCACCGAGCTGTTGCACGAGAAGAAGGCGCCGCTGCACGATCAGCGACTCTAGATCGCCCGTACCCCAGAAACCCGTCTCCCGATGAGGGTGTGCCATGCTTCGGCCTGCTCTCGGCCCGGCATTCTTTCGGTCTTTGCCTGTTTTCAAATTTAACCACACAGTAAAACACTACAGCAGAAGCAGATCTCACTTTTGAATATTTTATGAGTGAAGTTTCCATTTCATTGTTTCCATCAAATTGGCCCCCTCTCTGCCTCTCTCTCTCTCGCTCGCCCCACCCTCTGAAAATAAGAGGCATCTTGAAATTGTTTTCGCTGCTGTTTTTGTTTTCCTTAAAGAACGCTTTGCCAATGCAATTTGCAGCACTTTAAACTTGTCCTCTGGACCATCCATCGCCTCCGTCGCATCCATCGGGGCGCTTCGCTTCTTTGTGCTGCTTTTATTGTGTGTGTGTGTGTGTGTGTGTGTGTTTTGCCAGTACAAACACGTACGTGCTCCTCCGGGGAGGAGCGGGAGGAGAGGGCTCTCGAATGCAGTGCAGTGCAGTGCAGAGCGACGAGACACATGGCTGGCAAAAGTTTTGCACGCCCCGTGCTTTATGTTTTTCCTTCTGGTTGTTTTCCTTTTATTATGCGATTGCCATAAGTTTTCCAGTAGCTCTGTGCTCCTATTGCTTTGTGACGATTTGTAAACACATCCAATGGCTTGGAATTTAATGATGGTTTCAAGAATTTATAATTCGGCTGACCTTTTGGAGAACTTTGGAGAACATTTATTAGTTCTCTGTCTCGCTATGCCAGCTCCCTTTTCTTTGGCTGGATGCTGCCACTTGGAATCGGCAGCACTTCCATCTGGTTCCAAAAATTGCAATCAAAATCCTCACACACTCACGCACACACACCCACTGAGGAAGCACTTGGACCCACACACATTTAGAGCTGGAAAATGCATTTCCTATAGACACATCCTTCCCATTAAGTGGAGTCCCTGTGAGTTGAGTCGAGTCGAGACGAGACGAGTCGAGACGAGTCGCATTCGTTAGCTTTGACCGCAACAGGCAACAAATCAACTTAATTGTGTGTGTGGAAACGTCAGAGGCCAAACCATGCGACACTTCCTCAGCACGGAGAGGAGAGGAGTACAGAGGAGAGCAGAGGAGAGTAGGGGAGAGTCGGGGAGAGTTTTTAGCCCGAAAATTTGCATAGAAGCATGCAAAAGGATGCAAAATTGCAGATGTCGATGCAGATGGCTGTAGAGATGGAGGAATGGAGCGGAGGTAGGGACTGTGGCTGTAGCTGTAGCTGTAGCTCTAGTTATTTTCCATCATTTAAAGGCAACTCAAATGGCAATATGTCTGATGCTGCTGCTCCTCTTCCTGTACAAATAAACATCCGCTTCATGGGCATTTAATTAGTGTCACTTCTCCTTGGGGCTTCTTCAGCTACAGCTACAGCTTCAGCTCCAGTTTCCGATTGCCTTAGTTGCTGGGGGTGACTACTGCGAAAGAGGGCTGAGTGTGGGTGGTGGAAGGAGGAGGGTGGAAAATATTTCCAGCAACAAGTAAATTTAATTACACACACACACACACTCGCACACGAAAGTTGATTTTTTCCTCTCACTCGCCAAACAGAGAACAGAACAGAACGGAACGGAACGGAACAGAACAGAAACTCTGAAACTCTGGGAACTTCTCCCCAACTCGGAGTCAACTTTTTACATTTCTTTGGCGCTTCTAAAAATTTTATTTGCCAATTTGCTCAGCTCTTGATGGTACTACACTTCTGGTGCCATCTTCACCGATTTCCCTCCTTTTATTTGCTCTACCCTCGCACCCGCTCCCGCTCCCGCCCCCGCCCACGCCCCGCGCCCAGTTGGCATATGAGAGTCATCCACGAGAAGCAGAGTCAAAGCCAGCACTCGCATGACCCTGGGCAAATTTAATTTGAATGAAGCACCAAAACGAGTACCAGAACCAGAAGCACCAAAACCAGAAGCAGCACCAGCACCGGCAGCACCAGCAGCACCAGCAGCAGCAGGAACAGGAACAGCAGTGGCTCACATTACGCATACGCAATGCTGTATGGTCCTGGGTGGGAAGGATGGTAAAGGCAGAGCGGAGTCGAGTCAATTGTTGCCTCTGTCCTTATAGCAGCTGCTGCCAGCTGTTGTTGCCCCAGAAAACACAAACCAACTGCCATTTCTGGCCAAACACGAGGCCAAATAATAATACCCGTAACAATATTATGCTTTGTCTGAGTCGCGCCTCCTGAAATTTTAATGACAAAATGTCACATTAACAGTCGAAATGGATTTCCATATGCGAGACAGCTTCGCAGAGGAAATGTTGCTCCCGAGAGCCCAGGTGGAACAACCACACCTACACTGAGAGCAAAAAAAAGACATAAAGAAATTTATAATAGCTAAAGGCAAAGGAGTTTTCCTTATGGAAGGAGCCCTTGACTTGCTCTCAATGTATTTGCAGTTATCAATCTGTTGCTGTTACTGTTGCTGTTGTTGCCATTGTTCAACTTCCGGCTGCCTCCTCCACCGTGTCTTGTCCATGTCATATGGCATCATCTCCTCCACCTGGCAGAGACTACTGCTCCTGCCGCTCCACTGTTCATTTACCTCAGTCCATCAGCCAAAGCTTATTTCGCGCTCGAGTGCTCGACTCGGCTCCACCGCTGACGACTGACTGGCTCAGAGAGCGGGTGCGTGGGTGAGTGACTGACTTCCACTCGTACAACCTACGCCATGCGCCATCCGCCATTCGCCATTCGCCATCTGTACTACACCACCTTGCCGCCATTCACCTGCCATTCCTTCACCATCATCGCTTCCACGGAGTCGTATGAGCAATCAAATTGGCGTTGCACGTAGCAGGCTAAATCTGTAACATAAATGCGGCTAATGGGGGAAAACTTGGGGGAGGGACAGAACAGAGGGCTGTACGAGTATAAGTGGGGGTTTGTGCAGCATTTGATTTCATTTTGATTGATATTGTTTGTTAGCTGATATTTTAGTTGATTATATGCAGAACGTACTCGTACATTCTCAGTGCTCTAAGCATGTTAACATACCGAACAGAACAATGGTTACCTTTTACAGGGGAATTTAATTAAGAAACGCTTTTCATTAGGGGATGGGATGGCATGGAAGCCAAACTGAAATGTATCAGCATTCCATTCCCATGCAACATTGCATTGCATCTCCAGCTTATTTAATTCAATTGAATTCAGATTCTTCTGCAGCCAATGCTGTCTATTCTATCTACGCTCTGACCTGAACCATCTGGTTAACCTCCTCCATCTAAGTCACACCTGCTGAAAAGAACATTCTCGTCGCCTCTCGTCGGCTGCTGCTGCTGCTTGGCCCTGAGCTCATTATCCCTAGGTGACTCTGTCAATGCGGAATACCAACAACAACAACACCAACCGTAGTCGTAGCCGTAGCCGGAGCCGGAGCCGTAGCCGTAGCCGGAGCCGGAGCCGTGGCCGCCCCCATTAGCAATCGTTATCTTCAGAGATAGCCAGGGCGAACATTCCCATTAACTGCATTTCAGGGAAATGTCAACTGAATTTTTCCCATCCACGTTTTCCACATGGTTCGCCGTTGATATTTCCCCCTCTCGCTCTCCCTTCCCCTCTCCCTCTCCCTCTCCCACTCCACTTACGAGTGTGTGTGTGTGTGAGGTTTCCTTTTCGGCTGAAAGGATTATCCGGACTCTGATGTTGCTGATGTCCTTCTCGGAGTCTCGCTTAAGCTGTGCAAATATATACACGTGAAATGACTTACAACTGATTTAATATGATAATTGGAAAGTGAGTCAGTCAAAAGATAAAGAGAACAGACCCCGTCCGTGCACACCATAGGGATGTCGCTTTAAGTGCCACACCTCCCGCCCCGACCAGGCCTCTTTGACTTGTGGCAAGTCCTCTGAGTACTCTGAATGAATCTCTCTCGGCTGCCAGCATTTAGCATTCATGCAGGAAAACTTGAAAGGATCCATGCCCCACTCCACTCCATTCCATTCCATTCCCCCCTCCCTCCCTCTCATGGCACCTCATGAGTGCTGTTTTTTTTTCTATTTTTTTTTCAATCCTCAACTGCCTCAATTAGGCGGCCACCCGCCCTCACACCCCACCTCAACCCCATCGCTCACTCAACTTAACTTCACTTAACTTAACCAACCAACAAACTCGCGTCTAGGCAAAAAGTCAGAAAACGGAAGAAAAAAGTTGATATTATGTATATAAAATGCTTGTTATAAAATTTAATGAAACCGCACATGAAACGAGCAGCGGATACCATTTTTTAGGCTGAGGGTATTATTATTCGGGTACATCTGCTATGGAAGGACCACATGCCACACATGAACATAGGGCTCTGAGATTTTAATAAATGAATATGCCGCACCCATGATGGCCCCTAGATTGGAAACATACAGTAGATTCTCATGAGAACAGGATCCACCTGCGATGCAAGGCCAGAGATCGATCACAGAAAGAGCGCAGATCATAAGCTAGTATATTTATATTTATTTATAATTTTTGCTTATGCAGATACCCCACTGATATGATCCTCCAGATAGAATACTAAATAAATAAATAATATGAGTACTCACAGAACTCGAAGTGAATCATTGCCAGATCTGAGCTCTTTGCAGCAATTTCGGTGCGGATCCATCCATCCATATGTGGGCTTTCCGCCGAGACGTTTTCCAGCGTACCTGCACTTTTCAGAGTTGACTTGTGTAGAGTATTCTTCGCGTACCATTACGCGGAATGGAAACTCCTTAACATTTGCACTTTTGCGCTGACGTTAGCTCCATTTTCCACCCAGACATATTTTCGGCAAGGCAGCAGGCAGCAAGGCAGCGGCGCAACCGTCTTAATGGTTTATGAATTTGCTTATCACGTATTTTTCTGGCAGGCCCATATACGCGGTCGCTTTTCGCCAAATTAAATGGGTCGTACGTGTTTGCATAAAAGAGCAGAAATTTCCTTGAGTGAGTGGGTACACGACCAACCCCCCCCCCCCCCACCCAACCGACACCCACACCCCAAACCCACACCCCAAACCCAAAACCGAAAACCCAGCTTCATTAGCCAAACGCAAACAGGAAGAAAAACCGAAAGGAATGTTTTCCAGAACAGAGTCCGAGCTGTGCAGGAACAGAAGGACGAACAGTCCTTCAGTTGGCTTCATTTGTTTTAATATTCCTCGAGTGTTTTCATGGTCGCCATGTAAAATTTATCCGCAATAACTTCCAGGGCAAGGAAATCCTCATACTTCTTCAACGCTTTTCCGCTTGTCCGACAACAAAAAAAAAAAGAAAAAGAAAAGTACAGCGAACAGTTCAAGTTTCTGAAGCCAAAGTTTTCCATTTAACGCTTGCTTGACCCACAAATTCACTTTCATCCAATGTCGCCGCCATTCGCTTTGATGATGTCGACGATGTCGGCGATGTCGGCGATGCGGGTGTGAACATCCACCAGGATCTCCCCAAATCCTCCACTCTGGACTCTGGACTCTGTTATGGCTGCAGCTCCTTTGGAGTTTCCTTGAAACGAGTTGGCTTGCCTCTAATTTCTTCCTGCAATAACCTCACACAATGGAGTGACTCATCCATCCATCCATCTAATTGTAGATCCACAAATGGTAAGCGTATTTAGCTGTCTTAGCCCAAGGTTCGTCCAAGTATCGTCCAATCAAGTAAAAAATCAGCAGAAAGTAGCAGCTAGAATTTCTTGCTATTTATCTTAGCCTTCTTTCGGCCTTTTTCTTCTGCTTTTCCCCAAAGATTGCTGGACGTTTTTTAATCAGTTTGATGCAGCCAGGAAAGGAAACCAAAGAACAGGAACCGGACGAGCACCGAGGCAGGACATGGACTTGCCTCATTAGTAAGTCAACCAGACCGCCAACAAATTGTCTTCTTTAGTTGCTCTCATTGGACCCAAAGTGTGCGAGGCAGGACTGGGGCAGGGCACGTGCCTGTTGGCCTGCTGGCCTGTTGGCCTGCTGGCTTGCTGGCTGCTGCCCGTTTGGGGTTGAAAAACGAGTGAAAAATTTTAAAATACTCTTAGTTAGAAGACCTTGCACTTGTCTTAATGGAAGGGCGGTGCAAAAAGCCCACCCAATTCTAGCTGCTGGTTGATAAATCAAGCTGTCAGCTAGTCCATCCTGTCGGTGGGTCGGCTAGTCCATCTGTCAGTGGGTCAGTTGGTCCATCTGTCTGCTGGGCTGCTGGGCTGCTGGTCTTCTGGTGAGTGCCTGGTGGCTTTGTGGCCTGGCCTAATAATCTGATTGACTCTGGGGCCAGCTTGTTTCCGCATCCTAAGTCAACAGAACAGAGAGAAACAGAACAGAGAGAAACAGAACAGAGAGAGAGAGAGAGAGAGCCGACCAGTTGGCATTTCTCTTTATGAGGGGGGGGGGCGAGGGGATGGACTGCCACTGCCACTGCCCCGTACAAAAGTTGCCTAAGTGATTTTCGGGGGGCAGAGCACGACGACCCGAAGTATTATGATATATATACATATACATACATCTGCTAACTCGTTTTGCAGCTTTTACTTTTCCATTAGTGCAGAAATTCAGCTGAATGCATCCCCAAGGTAACCTTTGACTCGCATTTCCAGCACGCCCGCACCACCACCCACTCCTAAGCCCATTCCTCTGGCTGGGATTTTAAAATCCATTTGAAGATATTTGCTCAATAGCTGCAGTATGGGTCTGAATACACAGAAAGCAGGAAACACATATATGTACATATATACATATACATATACATATGTGTTTATGTATATGTATATGTATATATGAAGAAGCCAGAGCGTCGCATTATGAGAGGACAAAAATTGAAAACTAAAGTGCACTTGTGCGTCCTCCTCAGGGAGAGAGCAGGAGCAGGAGCAGAGCAGAGCGTTGGAGAGGACCGAGCCGATGGGTCCGGGTCTGGGTCCGGGTCCAGGTCCCGAGGCAGTCAGTGTCGACCGAAATCCAACCGAGAAAAGACCAGCTCGTTAGCATTGACTTCACTTGGCTCAGCTTCTTATGATGTGGCAATATGTTTTTGGGGCTTATGGTGGGGGGGGAGGGGGTGCTCCTCTTGAAAGTACCAGCTAAAAATCGGCATCAAACATTTCTCTAATCAAATTATAGACTAGATTCAGTTTCAGACGATTACATTTCTGTTTGTTATTTGATAAAATTATATATTTATGTGTCTGCAGTCCGTCGAAGCTTTTCCTACTAGGTGCATGATGGTCCGTTCAGATGCGAAGGCTCTGGATCTGCTGCCAGACTAAGAGAAACAAATTTCGAGTGGTTTTCCCTTCTATTTTTGTTTTTTTTTTTTGTGTGTTTCCAGCTATGAATGTTTGGTGGCACACGAGTGGTACTTGTGGCACGCGCACCATTTTCCAGCACAAATAACGAGGCAAATTTGGGTAAACGCCAGACAGAAGTGGGGGAAAAATAGAAGCTTTGGCCGTGGCAGCCGCTCTATGGAAAATGCTCACATTTTGAAACGGAATCGAGGCAAACTGATTGATTGACAATAAGCGTAAACTGCCAGCTAAGACGAATGCGATGGGGCAACCCGAAGGCAACCCATATACCATATACCATATCCCCATATCCCCATATGCAGCAGCAGCAGCAGCAGGCTGACAAATATGATTCGAGCGTGCTGCGGATATACGGATATATTCCCCAAAGATCCGCACAAATAATGCCATGCCAGAGAGAGAGAGACATTTGCCTTTGATTTATGCTTACCGAATTGCGGCATTTCAACAACGTATCAATAGGTATCAGCGTATTCTTCCCATTTGGATACTCCCATTCATCGATTCAAATAGATTAATTGGCAAAGACAATCGCACAATGTGCACCATTCATGTGCGCCTCTGTGGGATTTCGGCTTTGTTTTCGGCCCAAAATCAGTGATAAATGGAGTGGAATGTGTCCACAAGACATTATGCAGGAGGTTTTTTCGTTTTCCAGTCAAAGTCATTTTCCTTGGGGGAAAATGATGCGTAAACAATTTCGCATAGCGTTGAGTTAAATGGGAAAATGCCTTCTCGTCATTGTGGTTCTTGCCCTTTGTCTCTTCAATTAACTCAAATGAAGGCAATCGAAGCGTGTTGAGTCAGTTTTCAGTTTTGCAATTAAATTGAATGTCTCTGGGGCCTGTGAAAATATGTATATAAAAGCAGCAGCAGGAAGAAGATTCAAATCTATATAGGTACATATATATAAATAAGAAATATTTATTAATTTCGATGGTTGGATATTAGAGGGAAATGGAAAAATGTCATATACTTATCGGGCAAATATTTACCTTAAAAGAAAGTTTATCTTGGGGAAAATGAATTTCATTTTGAGTCGTACTCCAGCCTTACGTTTCAAGATGCCTAAGCAGAGGCGAATGCTGTTTCAAGCCCACAATTTCAATCTAAAATGTATAAGCTCTTGGCAAGTCCTACACCGGAGTCCTTAGCCGCCCACCGAGCACCGAGCGCACCGAGCGCACCGAGCGCACCAAGCGTATGCGTAATGCACTGTTGGCAGGCGCTAAACTCCGTTGCTCTGCTTCCCGGACTAATTGTTTTAAGCACATAATTATGCAGCATACAGTCAGTCAGCCAGCGAGCAGGAGAAGACCTGACAACATCCAAACAGAGACACCCGCAGATGTACACAAAAACATACACGGCGTATGCGTAATATGCTAATTTATCATACTTTTCATACTTTTTATGCTGTCTTCCACTCGCACTCCCACTCCCACTCACAGGACAGGACAGGGCCAGGACAGGGCCAGGCCGGGCCGGGCAAACCATCTCTCTCCCGGCATACAGAAACTTTATGGCAGGGAAAAACATGAAAAATGCAAAAATGTAAAACAGTCGCCGACCCCGTCACCTATGCGTGGCTATAAATTTTGCTTGTTTCACTCTGTTTTGTCTCCTGCCCAGCGCTCGGGTCTGGGCTGGTGCTGCTGCTGCTGCTGCTGGTGCGGGTGCGGGTGCTGGGTCCTTTGGTCCCACTCCCCTCGTTCGTCTCACTTTGCTACACTGAAACAAAAGGCCGCCGCCCTGAATAAGGCAGAAACAAAAAAGCAAAACCTCGTTTTGGACTCTTGAGTTGAAAATTTGAAAATTAAATGAAGTCAGTGACTGTGTCAGTGACGGAAATGAGTTTGTCTCCTCCTGAATGTCCTTCTCCTTCTCCACCTCCTGCCCCACACACACACACACACACACACACATGCGGAGCAGTTAACGTTGCATGAAGTCAGGCACTCGGGGTATTTATGACTTTTGAAGTTGTATGTTGAATGAATTCATTAGCATTTGGCATTTGCATGTCCCTGCCAGACACAAGGCACAGCCCCACAGCCCTACAGCCTCACAGCCCCGCAGCCCCACAGCCCCACTCGGGGAATGCTCTGCTGAAACTCTCATCAATCATAAACTAGAATGTCGAGCGATAAATTCATCGTGTTCAATAGGCAGCAGGAGTTATACATACGTAGTACGTACCATGGAATGTACGAGTATGTGTACAGTCGCCAAACTTACTGCTTACTGCTCTCAAGTGTTGCACTTGATTGACCAAATTGAATTATGCTTTGTGGGCGTAACGAGAGATTGTCCTCTTGGCTCTTGGCCCTGGGGCTCTGGGCTCTTGGCCTGGCTGACTGCAACCGACTGTCGAACAATTCGTAGTTCTGAATGTTAAGCGGGCCGGAAGGTGCAGATATGGGAGGGGAACGTTTTTCGCTTTACTCTCCTCTGAAGAACGTAAATTTGTCTTGAGCTCAGCGTTTTTACTTTTTTTTAGGTTTTTTTAAATGTTTTTGAGGTTTTTATTATTGTTTAAGTTTTTTAAGAATTGAATGCCATCTAAAGAACTTTGTAAGTAACTCGTTACTCTGTCTTGCAATTAGTCATAATATTCTGTAATGCTTATTTCTTATAGCTAACGAGCGGACAAGCCCCCCAGCTCATAGCCCTTGCCCCTGGCTATGGTTTTTAATTTTCCTTCTCCTTTCTCTGCCTCTGTTAACGACCCCAAATAGTTTCAATTACTTCAACTTCTGCTTTCGCTCTTTTTCTAATTTGCTTTGCTTGGGATCTATTTCTGCGCATTCCAACTGTTCGCTTCCATTACAAATTTGCCTTGCACTCTCCCATTGTTTTCTCTTTTATTCCACTTAAATGTTACCTATTTTGCGAAGATTTTTTTCCATACTCTCTTTTGCTTCAATTACAGCTCCGTTTCACCTCCGTTTTCTCGTTGGCCTTTCAACTTTCTGTCTCTGCTTCACTTGGCTAATTCCCGAAACAATTTCCGTCTCAATTTCGGATTTTATTTTAATTGTTTTAGCGGGGAAATCAATTTATTATGCATTAAGGCCGGTTAGTATTAATTTTTCTGTCTTCTCTTGCTTGTCTCTCGTCTGTCGTCCGTCTGACGGACGTCTCTGATTTTTGTTTGGGTTTAATCCAATTAAAAGTTGTTTAATAAATTTCCACGCCACCCCACTCTCCGCCCAAAAAGCACAAAAGAAATTAGAGAGAGACCCGACCAGCACACAGAGAAAAAGTGAGCCAAACAAATTCTTTGAACTTTTGGTGACACACTGAGGAAATCATTCCGGCTGAATGGCTGGCTAATAAACAAACAGAATTTTCCACAATTTTTGTGCCTGTCTTGTTGGAAATTGTAGCAAAACGTACAAATTGCTTGATGCTATTTGCCATTTGGATTTTGAATCGGAAGTGACAGCCCTCGCCCTTGCTCATTGCCCCTCTGCTCTCTCTCTCCCTCTCTCTCTAAAGTCCTACCTCTATCTCGGTGACAGTCTGTTGATCTCTTTCTGTTTTTGCTGGCGACTTTGTGTTCTTTATTTACTTGCGCACAAACAAACTCAATTTGCTTTTATTGAGTGCAAATATTTGTTTAATATTTTCGCAATTTAATTTACAACCAACCATTCACAGAGCAGAGCCAGTGCGAGCACAGTAGCCTCCCACACACTCACACTCTCACTTTGGTTTAATTTTTGATCCGTTTGGTTTACTCCGAGTATTTGCTTCGTTGCGGACGAAATTTAAATATAATATATATATTTTTTATTGCAACGAGAGCAGTAATTTGATGAATTTCTTTATTTGCTTTAAAGCTCCGATGGCTTTGATGAATTTTTAATCAGGTGAGGGGCGGCATCATCGTCATCATCACACATCGATTGACGTTGAGCGAAGAGGCAAAGAGGACCAGAAACCGAATTTGATGCGCTTTTTCGCCATGGCTGAGCAGAGCAGAGCATAATAGGATTGAGGATGCCAAGCAGAACAGATATTAAGTTACGGATTAAGAATGCGCAGCAACCATGAACACAAACACTTTCATTTCGTGGTGAAAGTGCACGCTTCAAGAAACGTAGTCTACATTCCTGCGCAGAAAGATTAAAAATTCCACCATGAAAAAATATGCAATTATTTCATTGGAATCTGCAACTTCTGTTTTCTTAAACTTGAGAGCAAGAGATATCTGGTTCTTAAGCTCAAATTTATTTGAAATCCCTGACCATCCTGTCATATTAAGGCAGGACATGCCGCTCTCACGATGGCTTTCCACTGCACTGTATTCATACCATAATTAACCTCTCGACATTGAAAGTTTCTGCCTTATTATTCAGCTCTTTTCTCAGTTATCAACACTCTTCACGAGCCTTCTCAACACTGCTTAGCTATTCAAAAACAACTTTTAGCTGCTGCTTCTGA
Source organism: Drosophila helvetica (assembly GCA_963969585.1). Classification (NCBI taxonomy): domain Eukaryota; kingdom Metazoa; phylum Arthropoda; class Insecta; order Diptera; family Drosophilidae; genus Drosophila; species Drosophila helvetica. Next base: position 60,762,625 of record OZ018401.1, read on the forward strand.
AGCTGCTCCTGCTGCTCCTGCTTGCTGTTCATAATAAAACATTTCCGCCTCCGAAACGGCTCCGAGAGGCCCTCAGGCCACTTCAACCCGTAGCGTAGCTGCTGCTAAGTACTGGCCAAATGAGGCAGCAGCTGGCCTGAAGTGCATTTTGCGTAGATAGTGAAAAAAGCATTTGTATAATAGTCAGTCAGTTGGAGGGCGCTCGAGATGAGATTTTTGGCTTGTCTAAAAATGCGAGAGGCCACTGATTCGGTAAGCGACCATGTCATTGCATTGAATATTCCCTTTTCCCTCGCCCAATACCGGCAGGACGAAGCAAAGCAAGAAAGCGCGAGAGTGAGCCATTGGGAGCACAAAGCAGATCGGATCCGGCGAGAGAGCAGCCGCAGCAACGCCGCTGCTCTCAGGTTTGGGAAGTACTTTATTACTACACCGATACCGCCACTGCTTATTTGCCTGCTCCTAGCCGCTGATGCTTGCTCCCTACTGCCACTACAGCTGCTCCTGCTGCTGCTGCTGCGGCTTAAACTAAGCCCAAACTCAACTCGGGCTGCTCAACAGCCGCGTCACATTTTGCTAATTGCCAAGAAGGAGCCAGCAGAAGCAGCGGCAGCAGCAGCAGCAGCGGCACAAACTTCGACAAGGACACGACGCAACTTTTCGCCCTCTTTTCCGTTTCTTTCTCCACTTCGTTCTCCCTTTGGTCTCCCACTTATACTGTTTTTTGCTACCTTTAAATTAATGAAATCATAACGCAGTGACACAGCTCCCCTCCACGCCCCGCACCCCGCGCCCCACCATCATACTCTGCCCCCGATTGGAGCTGGGTGGAAAACTGTTTTCAGGTTGCCCTTACAATTTAATTGCAAATTTTTTCTATTTTCGCCTGCTGCTGCTGCTGCTGCTACTGCTGCTTGCCTGCTGCCTGCCTGCTGCCTGCTCCACCTTGAGTCCTGCTTGATTGCTGTTTTTGTATAAGAGTGGAAAAGGGGGGGAGGGAGCACGAGCAGAAGAGGGCTGCATATTTTTAAATTCCATTAGCCAGGGGTGCGCGTTCGTGTCGGGGTAAATTCAATTTGCATTAGCTGGGATCTGGCAGAGCGCTCCCCGGAGCTCCCCTGAGCTGAGCTGAACCTTAAGAGGCTTACTCGATACAAAGTTTGAGCTTCCATGGATGACGGCCCTGGGGCAACCAATGCACCAATGCATATGTGCAGCCTGTTGCAGTGGCAGTGGCACCGGCAATGGCAATGGCAGTGGCAGTTGCACTCGATTAGGCTCAAGTTGGTAGAAATCTGGCTAATTGGCAAGCTTTGCTTGAGCGCCATAATTGCTTATTACACGGCAAACTAGCTCACAATTCTCCGAGTCCAACCAGCAACCAGCAACCGGCAGACAGCAGCCACTCCATTCCATCCTGCCGCCTGCTCTCCAGCTCTCCTCTCCTCATGCGACACTCTTCTGCGTCATTGTCAATTTGTTGGGTTGGCAGCTCCATGGCCCGGAAAGGCATTGCCTGCAGGAACAGGCTGCATCAGGAGCAGCATCAGGAGCAGCAGCACTACTAACAGAACAGAAATTGCCATTCCAGCCGTGGCATTTTGATTACGTTAAGCGGGTGCCTGAGATACAAAAAAAAAATAGAAAAAAATAGGGTTATCAAGTGAAATGAAAGGCAAGTGAAAGAAAAGGGAAAAAAGTATGGAGTACTCTTCGTTTGTTTATCTTCTTGTCGAGGCGCCTTATACTCTATGAAAAATCCACCCAAAGATCTTTGAATAAGCATCTCGGGATGTTCTTTCTCAGATTGGAGACTTGTTTAATTATTTTCATGGCTGCTCCTTTAGCTATGCATCAAATAACTGTACAATCGTTTTTAATATAAATATTTTCCACTGCAAATACGAAAATACTCATACACATATGCACACAGAGAAATAAGAGTGCAAATAACAAAAAAAAAAAAAAACAGTTAATTAATTAAGTATATTTACACACAGCCAACACAAAAGAGCGAAACTGGCAGAGAGCAGAGCAGAAGAGCAGCAGAGCAGCACAGCAGCAGAAGAATAAGAGAGAGTGAGACAGACAGAGAGAGAGAGAGAGGGCAATGAGTGGAGGAAGCCATTGGAATTGCCTTTTACACTTTTCCCTTTATTTTGCTGCTGTTGCTGTTGTTGTTGCTTCCCCCTCCTCGTCCTCATCCTTCGTTTTTTTTTTTATATTTTTTATTCAGAAGCAACAATTGAGGTTAAGTGATTGTTGAGCGTGTAAGTGGCGCTCGTTAGCCGCTGACAAGACGTGTTCATCAGCATGTGGCCCACACCGCCAGATAGACAGACGGACAGAGGGACACAGACGCAGTCGTCAGTCAAAGAGAGACAGACAGAGAGAGAGAGAGAGAGAAGGAGAAAGTGCCAGGGGCTTCCTGAAGTCGACAAACGACTGGCAGTTAGAGTTGAAAAGCGACAGAGATGGAGATACACTGCCAGCGACCGCCATTTAAATCGGTAATTTTTCATTTGACACAACCCAAAAGCTGTAAAGTTTTCTCCCTTTTTTTTTGTTTTTGTTGCTCTCATTTTTGCCTGAATTGGGGTCAAAGGCTGGCAGGTACATCAACCTGACCAATCGTCCAAAATGTTGTGCAATTAATTAGCAGCCAGCACGGCTGTGTTTTTCCCTGTTTGCCCGTCGTGCGCCAGCGAGAAATTAATTTAAAAACCACCTCACGCACTTTAAAATCACTTCATCAGTCATGCAGGAGCAGCAGCCCCGAAGCGTGGCACACAGGCTGCTGCATATTGGATTTAAAGAGAGTAGTTAGTGGATATATTTATAGACCGGTTACCGGTTGCCGGTTACCGGTAGGCTTGTGGATACCCCAACCCAGCAGTAGTAGGCAACGATCCTCTTCGATTAAAGGATGATTCCTTTTTAGAATCAGAGTTAAAGCCACATCGAAGCTTGGCAAATCACTTTTTTACCATTGAATTTGATGGAGCAAGTATTTATCAAGCTTAGCCATGGTTTGGTTTTAGTGCTGGTTTTTTTTCCGCAAAAAACCATGACTAATGAGCACAGGAAATTCACTTTTTTCCATTTTGACTTCGAATTGCGAAGAAGCCTGCTATCAGGGCGCAGCTTCCTCAAATTTGGACAGGCGGGAAATTCAAGAGGTCACAGACTTACCAAACAGCCCTCGTATTGTGTCTTAAGTAAACGTCTCCAAGGTTCAACCAACTATTTATGTATCCTTAACCTTCTTCGTTCTCCGTTCTCCGTTCTTGTGCTCGATTCTGGCTCAGATAATTCATCATAGGAATTACTCAACCCATTTCGCAAACTGTCAATCTCGGCAACACGAACACCTACACCTCTGCACCAACACCAACACCAACACCAACACCGACATTGCTCTCTCCCTCTCTCTGACTCTCCTTTTCTCACATTCGCCCCCATTCGGTCTGACCACGCCCACAATCCTGCCAGCATGTACGGCAATGTTTTTGCCCCAAACGAGCTACGCTCATTTTTATGGCCTGACATGTTTGTTCTTGCTGCTGCTGCTTCTGCTGTTGCTACTGGCATCCCCTACCCCACCATGCCCTACCGCACTTCTCCCACTTTCCCTGTGCAATTTCTCTTTCTGGTTACCTTCACAACACACCATGTGTCTTCGCCTCTAAGGGCTCTCGTTTACCCGTTTCTTGTGTTATTATTTTTTGTTTTTTTGTACATTTTCAACTGTAATCACATCATTTTACATCATATTTCATACTTCATCTTGTTTCACTTGAATGCAAAGGAAAAGTGAGAGGAGAGTTGGGCAGAAAATGGCAAAGAAAGGGACCCGTACCCGTCCCCGTCCCCGTCCATCCGGTTTTACTTGTGGCATACATGCTCGTATATTTCTAACTCGTTTTCGTTTGTTGTCCCGCGTCCCGTGTCCCTGCAACCTCAGCTGCGCGATTCAGCGTAATCGCAAATACAATGGGAGCCACGCAGGAAATGACTCGAATGTGGGTCCTACTCGAGCACCACTGGATATCGGGGTTACCAGGGAACATAGATAGGCTCAAGGAAAGCACAACAGGAGTTGGTAATGTAATTGTTTTTATTGATTGAAGAAAACATGCCCATCTGAACCAAAGAAAAAAGCGCTGAAATTTAAATGCAAACACTTATTTTGAAATATTTCTGCCATTCATTAGCAGCCGAGAGTGAAAATAATTAAATTAAAGCTTTTGAAATTAATACGTTGTCTGGCTTTTAATAAATATGGAAAATAATTGAAAATGATTTTATGGCTTTTCAAAATATTTTCCATCATGATGGATACACTTTTGCATCCGCTGAAACCCATCCTGAAACGAGTGTTTTGGGGGCCAAAGCCAAAATGAGCTGTATATCACGAGAAAAATGATTTTTCATGGCCAACCTTTCAGGCAATGTTGAATGTGCATTGGTCCCTTTAATGGCCAAAAAAAGGCCTCTGTCTCATGTGACAATATTGCAATAGCACTCCTTGTTTTCCGGTACGACTCTCACGATATTCATGCTAGAAATAGCCCAGGCAGACCTCGTATGAAAATATTTGATCTAAATGAATTTCATATATATTATACATAAGTATATTTCATATTTAAGTTATATATACTTCCAATCACACACTTCTGTAATTATTGAGCACATTAACCTTAACCTATGCCCTGCAACTAGCCAAAAGCTAAGCAATCCCTGCACAGAAAACATACAACTAATAACAGAAGCATCAAATACATACATATATACCATGACATCTTATTTAGACAACCAACAAATATCTGTACATAATCTAGGCGATGGCCCCGACAGCTAGTACTACATATTAAGGTTCCTGACATCAAATGAATAAATAAATGGTATAGATAATATTTAAATTTTAAATCAAAATGAGTTATATTTAATTTAACAATGTTTATATTAACAAAAACCGAAGCTTTTATTTAAATATGGGTGTGGTTCTTTTTACTATGCCATTTTTGTGCCAGTTTAGGTATTGGAATAGTGGATTTAAAACATATTTATCACTGATGAAATGATTTATTAATTATGTTTATTGATGGCCGATTCCCAGCAAATCCTCGTCGATTAATAGGTTTAGTCTCCGGGGCAAATAAAATAATTATTGTTACAATCGAACGAATCGAATCTGATTCATTTTATAGATACCTAATATAAGTTCAAGTCTAGTTAAACATATTTAATTTTTAGCTAATAATTCATGCAAAATACAGATACATACATATTCATTAGGGGACAGTATTTGCTGCCAGGATTTATGATTGTGTGGTGCCAGCCAGCAATTTATAAATTTATTTTACACAAAGATTCTCAAAAGCTACGCAAATCGCCGACTAATTTGATGAAATAGCATGAAAAATACGAGCTTGGCTGGTCTAGGAAAAGGTCATAAAACCAAGCAGAGAACAATGCGAGAAAAACGCGATTTTCCCTCCAAATTTTATTAACAAATAAGCTTGAGGAAAGTTTCGGACTTGAAGTTTTGCATAATTTCCAGTTGAATGGTCGCAAAAGAGCCGGAACAAAGGACTCAAAGGACCACCCAAGAGACGGAAGGAGAATTGTGGCCAAACATTTAACGACGCATAAAATTTATAAATATCGGCAGAGGGGCAGAGGGGGCATCAGGAACGGAAAGCTAGAGAGAGAGGTCAGGTCAGCTCCGCATAATTTTGCATAATTAATGCAAATTGCAATTTTTATGTATTTGTATTGGGCAAATCCTTGAGCTTTTGCCGGGATTTCTGTTTGCTTTTCCCCCTCTCCACAGCTCGCTGTATTTTTATTTATTTTACTTTTTTTTCTGTTGCCGCTAAGGACATCAATGGGAAATTACAATGTAAATTAACTGGATGTAAAAGTTTGTTCCTCAATCCGCGAGCTGCGGCCTGCATACGTAAGCAGGACGAATCAGAGGATCTGAAATGGATGGTGGGGAGTTGGGAGGGGGGAGGATAGAGTTTAGCTTAGAGTCGGGTTGTGTGTGGACTCAAAATCGAAATTGATTGTGCACCACTGCCAAACCTCCTACTTCATCTCAAAGAGAGTTCCGTCCCTCCTTTGACGGAAACTGGCAAAAGGCGGAAACATTCGCGTCAACATACACGGACACATACACGGACACATACACGGACACGGACAACTTACGGACAGGAACACGGACACATTGGCAACAGTTTGGCACGCATATCGGATGGGAGATGGTTGGATGGTTCAGATGGCTGGAATGGCTGGGATGGGAACTGGGAACCGGGAACCGGGCAAACCGGGAAAGTAAGTTTCGAAATTGGGCCGCCGCTGCCGTCCTGACAGTCTGACAGCCGGGAAAGCTGCGTGCCAGTCTCCTAAACACGACAGGGAAACAGTCGGAAAAGCGACGGTCGGACGGACGGGCGGACGGGCGGACAGGCGAACGACAAAAACAAAGCAGCATTAAAAACTCATCATCCGGCCATGTTGCAGCGAAATGAAGAAAAATTCCAAAGGAAAATGGGTGGAAAAATCTGCTGGTGCTGCTGGTACGGTACTGCTGCTGCTGCTGCTGCTGCTGCCGGCAATAACAGGTTGACTGACATTTGGAATGCAACGCGAATCTAGCTTATGGTTCGGCTTCCTGGTGCCTCCTGCCACCCACAGCCGCCACCTGCCTCGGGTCCCACTGAAGAGGCAAGAGGCAAGAGGCAGGACTCAAAGCCAACTGTTGTTGGCAGTTGTTGACGCGGGGACAATGAACCGTCCGTTTTGCTACTTGAACGCTGGTTACCTGATCTCGGCCCGGCCACGGCAAATGCCACGAATCAGTCAGTCGTATAATGAGATATGCATTTCATTCGTTCTTCTATAGTACAAAATATTTCAGGGCCAACACAACAAGTGAACAAGTAGACATTATTTACACCTTCCTTCGGCTGTGTAAGCCTTAAGTATATGGAACATCCTCTCTGTATGGGATTGTTATGCGGCAGTAGAGGCAGAGCCTTTACCCGAAACAAATCAAACAGTTCGGGCACGCCATAGCATCATGATTCGCGAAGGATTATATGCAGCTGGCATGCCAAACAGTGATTACAAGGAGGAGGCAGGTGGAGCGGAGGGCCTCCTGTCGAAAAACCCTTTGAATAAATATATTTACTACATATACATATATATAAATATATAGTACGTATGTGTGTGTAGGTACGTGGGCACGATGGTGTGGTGGCCACTCTCTTCAGTTTCCATTCGAGTGCATACAGACAAAATTAATTGCTTTGCACTCGAGAGCACAACTTTCGCCGCTCCATGCCCCCACCCCCCCCCCCCACCCCTCCCCTACCCCATTTCGGGGACCAGTGTCCCTTCATCTGTGTGTGTGTGTGTGTGTGTTGACATTAATCAATGACAATTTGGCACGGCCAGGCGCGTCTTCGAGTAGGCAGCAGATTGTGTGGCATGCCAGGAGGAACGACAAAGAGAGAGGGAGGGAGAGTGCGACAAGCCACTTGAAAGTGTCAATATCAAATGAATTGCAATTAAGCACAATTCATCAAGTGATGTGTGGGTGGATGGGTGGATGGGAGTGCTTGTGTGGAAAAAGAGTTTGTCAATGGCACAATCCTCGCTGTCCGCACTTTTCGCTTTTCCCTCATCGCTCCCCCGGAATCACCCTCATCCATGGTAATGCCAATTACTGATTACTGACAGAGACAGAGAACAGAGACAGAGAACAGAGAACAGAGCTGCTGCAATCGCATTCTCGAGCCACTTACTCTGTCGTAAGTCCTCCACGCGGGGCGTTGACAATTAAAACGTTTCGCAGCCAAACGCCTCCTCACTCATTACACGAAATGTCCTGTGCCGGACAGCGGACGTCATGTGGTTTTCCGCATGCCCCATGCCCCATGCTCCATGCCCCATGTGCCCTTCCGCTTGCCTGCCGGAAACGGAAATGATAAGCGAGTGTCAACTTGCCAACTGTTTTTATGCCAGCACGAAGTGCTACTCCCTCCTGGCTCCCTGGCTCCCTGCCTCCCTCCCTTCGCTCAATCATTCCTTCTCTCTCTCTGGGGAGTGCATTGTGGCGTAATGTTTGTGAAATTTAATTAGAAAAGTTGAAGTTCTCAAGAGCCTGGTCAGGTGTCCACCTCATGCTCCTGCTCCTGCCCCCGCCCACGCCCCCGCCCCCGCCCACGCCTGAAGATGCCTCATTAACTCTTTCAGGCGTAGCACAAGAGTCGAAGCCACTTTTGATAAGTGCGTGTTGCGAAAAAGTTGCTTCGAATTTCCCAACGCCACCAAAAACGTGACAAAAACTTGTCAATGCATGTAAAGTGGAGCGGGGCAGGTGGGGTTCGTGGTGGTGATGGTGTTGGTGCTGGTTGGTGCCTCTCGGACTGCGGAGCTGCAGGACTGCGGGACTGTGCGACTGCGGGACTGCGGGACTGCGAAACTGCGCGACTGGGGGCCAACGGAGCGTGTCGAGTATGCAAAATAGGATGGGTTGCAAGGACAGCGACAAATGTCCAACATTAGCCGGAGAGCGGACCAAAAAACCTGCCAAGTGCCCAACGATTTTCGGACAGTGCCTATTACGACTATGGGATATCGCGTGATCAAGTCTCGAATTAACCTTCACTAAAAGGGATGTTTTTCCTCCCCGTATACTAACAATAGAACGGCTTTGGGTGATGGCAAAAACGTTTCCATTTTCTCCCAGAGCCAGAGATCCCTTTGGCTGGCAGCTCTCACTTTCGGCCCTGTTCGGGTCTAGGCAGTGAGCAGCGCATTTTAATGTATGCTTAATTCCTTTATCCTTTCAATTTGCATTCACCATAAAGTTCTTGTGATCTCTTCGATCCTCCAAGGGTATGGCGAAAATCAACACAAGCCCTTTACACCCTTAAACTCTGCCGGAAAACGGGGTATAGAACACAAAAAAAAAACGCAAAAACGCAGGGCAAGGCGAGAACTTTGGGCAGGACAAAGTAGAGGAACAAGTTCGCTGGCGGTAACCTCGTTTATTATGTCATCGTCGCACAGCGAACGGGGAAACCATTTTGCACAGCCAGCGGGTGGTGGATGCCACACAGGTGATTGGGCAGCGGGGAGTTTGGAGTGGGGAGTGGGGAGTGGGGAGCGGGGAGCGGGAAAGCCCACTGCTTTGAGAACGTGCCCCCGGTACGGCAGGGCAGGAGGCATAAAACTATGCGCACGACCAAACCGCGTGGCGTGGGTGAAAAGTTTTCCAAGGAAAATGTAGTCCAAGGAGACCTGCTGGAATGCATGGGGAGTGGAGATCGGGTGGCGTAGCGGAGTTGTAACTGTAAACTTATGCAACTGGCCGCCAACTGAGCTTGTTTAGATTTATAAGCTGGCCGCTGTCCTTGCGCTGGGCGGCGGGCAGCGGGCAGCGGTCGGTGGGTGGTGGCTGTTGGGTAGGTTGGGTAGGTAAAAGGCATTCAAGTCAAAAGTTGTGCACAGAATGGACGCTCCTTATCAACGGGGAGCAGCCATTGAAGGTGGGGTGCTTCTGAAGGGAAATAAACGGGAAAATAGAGTGCAAGGCGCCCCCTGGCTCGTGTCATCGAAAAGGGAATAGAAAAGGGTAGAAAAAGGACAACATACCCTTTGCCAGACAACTCAAAAAAATGAACATTCGATGTGACAAGATATGTCATCGACTATTTAGAAGTCAAGGAAGTATAAAAGTCTCGTCGAAGAATGCCCCATTCGGTAAAGGACTTTCGTGACAACAACAACTACATCACAGTCCAACACACCGTGCTGGACGTTAACGATGAATGCATTGAGCCGTCAGAGCCGCGTGCTCGCTGGTGGTCCGGCGGCGTCGCCTCCACGTGCGTCGCTTGCTTTGTGGCCCCCATAGACCTGGTCAAGTCGCACATGCAGACCCAAACGTACAAGAAGGGGATGGTGGAGACGGCGAGGAAGGTGATACGGTTACGAGGTTAGCTGCGACGAGTGCGATTGATCGGCGACTATTGATTCAGTGATTTGTGACAGGGTTCATTGGCTTCTACGACGGCTTCTCGGCGGCCGCCCTGCGACAGATGACTTGCACCAATATCCGATTCGGGATATACGAGGCGGGCCGCTATGCAGAGCCCATACGTGACAGCAACTTCGCCAAACTGGCCCTGGCTGGCTTTGCGGGAGCGGTGGGATCGATCAGCGGCATACCCACGGATCTGATCAATGTCCGGATGCAGAACGACATGAAGAAGAACTCTGGGCAGCGCCGCAAGTAACCTCTGACCTTTCGACTGGGCTGTGAGCAGCGGCAATCTCAGCGGTTTCTCCTTTCCCCGATCCCAGCTATAGACACACCTTCGATGCCCTCGTCCGAATACCCAGGGAGGAAGGTTGGCGGGCCTTTTACACCGGCGGAACGCCGGCGGTTCTGAAGGCCTCGGTGAGCACCTGTGGCCAGATAGCCCTCTACGATATTGTGAGTACCCACCCGACGCAATTCAGAGTATGGGACAGAGGCCAGACGACTGATCAACCCTCCTCATCCTCTCTCCCCGCGTGAAGGTCAAAACAGAGCTGAGCGAACACTTCGATATGGAAGACGACATTATACTGCACTTCGACAGCTCCCTGATATCCTCGATCTTCTCCTCCATTATGTCGCATCCGTTCGACGTACTCAAGACCCTGATGATGAACGCCCGACCCGGAGAGTTTCCCACCATCTTTCATGCCGTCATGTACATGATGAGATTCGGCATCCTTAGCCCCTTCCGTGGCCTGGCTCCGACCATTCTGCGCAAAGGTCCGGCCACCATAAGTCTCTTCATTATCTACGAGCAGCTGAGACTTCGTTTCGGCTATTTGGAGGAGGATGAATAGAACGAGAAACGAGAAACGAGATCCAGAAAGAAAGCAGAGCTTAACGTTCCATACGGCAGATCATTGACCCAGAAGGGACTCAGACTGAGACTCGGTCCGGTCCCATCCCCCCATCGTAACAGGCCCTGCCTGTCCCACTGAAAACATCAACCGCAACTGCTCACATTATAAATTGATTACCACTCGCAACGTGACTAATGAACATTAGTTTGTCCAACTCGTTGGCGCTGCTGGGGACGCAGTTGTGCGCCACCAAAGTTGGGGGCCAAATGCCAGCACGTGTCCCATGCATAGTTTTCAGATGGATGCCAGGCGACAAGGCTGGCGGGCTGGAGGGTTGGAGGTCTGATGATGACAACTAGGCGTATGAGCAACAATGCCCACACAGCGACGATGGCGACGATAGAGAGAGAGAGAGAGTTCCCTTGTTCGAGGATTCTCCGCATCTAACAACGTTTTGTGTGGAGTGTCGTGTCACGTATGCGAGGTAAATGTTGCACGTATGGAGGGAGATAGATGGATGGATGGATGGATGGATGGGTGAAGGACCACGACAACATATGGAGGACACACCACTACACATGTGTCTCTCCCTCTCCCTCTGCCTTCATCTAGTCCTAGTCCTAGTACTTCACTCCTCCACCCTTTAATCGTGCTTGCAATCATTGTGGAAATTGAATTTGTAAGTAGGCAATTTTAGGCGGGAAGGGGTTGGGGTATACGCGGAAAAATAAGCATAATGCGACGCAATGAAACCAAATTAGTGGAATGGCGGAATATCCTATAGAGCGACAGCTAAGCGGGCCTCCTTTCTAGAGATGGCAATCGGTGGCGAAAACCAAACGATATATCATAGAACTAAGCAGGGAGAGGCAGTCGTCCTCTGGCCTTAGATATTTGCTTTCATGCTCATCCCCAAACACCCGCTCGCTCTCACCTCCAGCCATCGGTGCGTGCCAGCGCACCAGCAACAACATATAGAAGGCACTTGCAAGGCAACGACACAGCACACAAACTCGCACTTGGACACCCCCATCTCTCTCTCTCGCTCTCTCTCTGTCTCTGTCTCTCTATTTGCATAAATGCTCTCAGCCAAGTTTATGACTGACTTGCGATTGCATCCACAATGAGGTTTTGCCTCAGCTGGCGGATATACGTACGAAAGATATGGGGATGAGGGTCTGGTGTTTTCTGTGTCGGTTGGCAGGTTATTAGGCGCTAGGCTTGCACATTTTGTTTGCCATTAAAATAATTTGCATAGTTTGTATTTATGCAGGCGGTTTGGCTCGAGCACGGGCACGGGCACGGGCACGGGCTACGGCCCGGTTATACGGCGCCCACATCGTTTTGCATTATTAAATAATACTCATACGCACCGTTGACCCGTTTTCGGTTGGAGCTCCCACAGCGAGAGCTCGGCTGGTGGTGGCGTTGGGTGGGGGTGGGTGGGGGTGTGGTGTGTTTGGTGCGCTGTGCAATCAATGTGGAATTGAATGCTTTATAGAGGTGCATGCACCGTATATTTGAGGTTGCTTCGGCCGAGATTGTTTTGCAAATAAATACGCACGTGGCTGAAGTCAGTCCACGAATGGCACTGAATGTTTGACTTACGAGTGCGCTCTCGCTCTCGCTGGACGCTAGAGTTTTGAGGTTAAGCCAACATTTAGAGCATTTAGAAGGTGTGCAGAGGGGTTCCCCCCTGAATGGGAAATCTTAGTGGCTGCAGAACCATTGGGGGAGCATTGGAAAGCCTCATTGCAGCCTCGTTGCATATTTTATTCAGTCCCCGCGTGGGACATCCTCGTAGTAACCAAAATAAAGGCGAAACTGTTCGAACAGAACAAATGTGGACATCGTGTTGGGCACCATTCGCATCAGATTGGGCACCACTCCGCGGAAGAGTCCCCGCGGTCCGAAGCGCAGCATGTAGTTGAGTAACTTATCCGGCTTCCCACCGTCCGGGGCCCTGGTGGTCATGCTGAGCGTTTTTAGGATCTCGAGGGGCTGGCACATGGGGCCGCAGAGGAGGGCCGCCGTCAGCGAGCTGATCACGTGCAGGATTTTGCTGTCGTCCTTGAGCTCCAAGGATTCCATGTAGTTCATCTTTGCCTGTGGGTGGGATCAGAGCTCGAATATAGGGGATTAATGATCAGAGATTCGAGAATGTTTGCAGCACCTGATCGTAGATGGCATTCTGGCCAATGGTGAGGAGGGCCGCCCGTGCGCAGGAATAGGTTCCGCCCTTGTAGAGCGACGTCCAGCCCTCATCGCGAATCACGCTGTATAGGCCATGGAAGACGTGACGGTAGTTGCGTCTCTTCCTCTCGGAAACAGCCCGGTCAATGTGCATCCTGGTATTCACCAGCTCCATCGGTATGCCCACACATCCCGCCGTGATCCCAGCCACGCTGGCCACGCCCACCTTGTGCAGGAAGTTGTACTCGTCCACGTACCTCTTTCCGGTCTCGTACAGGTGAAACCGAAGGGCCATATAGGTCATCTGGCGCAGCAGCTGGGCGCTCAGGCCATCGTAAAGGGAGAAGAAGCCTATGTGCGACACGATTTGAGATTGCGATCGTCTAGGGATGGTGCGAGGATTTTGTACGATTTACCATCCTTTTTGATGGCCGAACGCCCAATCTCCATCATTGATTTGTGCTTCTTGATGATCATCATGCGCGTCTCCAGCAGATCGAGGGGGGACGTCATCAACTGCGTGGTGGCCCCCGCCAAGCCACCGGCCCACCACCGCGGATACAATCTGCAATCACACTCGGAAATGATCAGTAATAGTGATCGAAATGGAGAGACAGCCGGATGCCACGTACCTTCGATCCTCCTGCAGGGCGTAACAGTACTTGTCTAGACAGGCCAGCTTGTGGCAGCTTGAAGTCGTATCGGAGTCTGAGAGGTCTGAGACCACATGACTCTTAGCTGACAGCCAAACAAAAGCTATCTATCCCGGTTTTTGCCAAATTTTTACTATCGATACTCCCAATTTGTTGAAACGAAAATGAATTTCCAATTGAATTTATGTGTTATGCACACTTCATTTTGGAAATCGCAATGGCTGCTTTGTGCTGCTGTCCTGCTCGACCGAAACTGGAGCTGAGACCCTCTTCTCGGACCCGCCCTGTCTCTGGGTCTCTGTCAGAAGTGGCTTCCGTCGTGTGTCATTTCTGCTTCCGGCCATTAACATGAGCACTCGACTGCGTTGTCTAATTGCTGCTGGTCCAAGTTCGAACTAATTGAGCCATCCACCTCTCCCCCCGTCCCCCCTCGTCCCACCTCGCCCTCGTCGACTTGCCCGCCCGCCTGCAGATGGCCAACTTTCCAGTGCCTCCCACAACCCAAAGAAGTTATTGCCACGCCACGCAGGTGTTGCAAGGCTTTTCAGTAATTTGGCATAGTTTGGTGGCTACGGCAGCCCCCCCCCCCCCTTGCCTGTCCCCTCCCTGACGAAGTTTCGAGTGTGCTCTGCTCTGCTCTCCTGTTCTGTGCTGTTCACACAGTTGTCGTGGCATTATCATCGCCCATTAGGCATCACCAATGCGAGAATGTGCAGTCCCAAATTGGTTACAAGTTTGGTCAGATTACGGGCCAACTGAAAGTTATTTTGAAGGAGTGGGCTGGGGGGAAAGTTAAGAGCTTAGCTGTTCAAATTGTGGGGGAAGATACATTTGTAGGTTATATATGTATGTATGTACATGCATGGGTGGACTGTTAATTGAAAGAACTACTTTTGGGAGCTAGCTGGGGAGGGGGGGAACTCTCAAGTTGGTTAATAAAGTGGATAAGCTCTAAGCACTACAGAGATAAGCCACGTAAATTATGCGTAAATCCATTAGCTACTATTCTATTATCGATTATGCACTAAATCCGTTATCAAGCTCATAAATACAGTGTAAAACGAGCGGGAACGTTGTGAGCCAACGCGGCAAGGGCCGCGGCTCTACCCCTCCACCAGGGGGCGCACACTGCACGTGGAATAGTGTGTGTGTGTGAGAGAGAGAGAGGAAATGAGTTGGAAACAATTTCATTTGTTCTTTCCGGCTATAATAATGATCCGATCTGATCCAGAATCGGCGGCAAAATCCACCAGAAAACTAATACGTACACACGACTGTACGCGTATCGGGTGTAAACAGTTTGTTGGGGCTTCAATTGAGTGAACTGAAGGCTAGCTACTTCCCGTGCCACACGGCCAAGGCCCGCACCCAAATGAACTGCAAGTTCCGTTGGATTTATGGCATTTCCAGTGCAGCGAATCCGTTGGATTTTCCTCATTAAAAGTGCATTTATTTATTTTGTTTTTTTCTTTGTTTTTGCAAAAAGCCCCACTGGCAACCCGCACCATCAATCAAGCGCTCAATCAATCAATTCCGCATTTATTATATTGCCTTCAATTTCAAGTATTGTAAAAATGCAATAGCAACAGCAGCAGGAGCAGCAGGAGCAGCAGCAGCAGCAGCGGGGAAAATATTTACTATAGACTACACACATAAATTTATATAGTTATGGCCGTATATTTTTTATTGGTGGCGCACTAAAAAATGAATGCTAGGAGACCATAAATGTACCAGCACTCCTCCTCTATTTACTGACTCTATCTGTCTCTTTCACTGTCGCTTTTACAGTTAGTCATAACTGCGTTCGATGGGTAGGAGGAGCGGAGCGGACCGGGATCCTAAGATCCCCTCCCCTCCGCAAAGTGGATGCGAAATTACTCTTTTTCGATTTGTTATTTTATTTCTCTTCGGAGTTGCTCTTTCTTGCTTTTCTTTTCTTTTCTTTTCTCAATTGCTTCTTTCACTGCTAGCTTTTCAATTTGCCCTTAATGTGAGATAATATATCACGTATTGGGGTATGGCCCCTCCCATCGGCCTAGCTCTGGCCTTAGTACTGGGTACTGGGTACAGCCCCATCGCAATGCGTTCACCGTGACCGATCGGTTGCCGAGAGCAACCGAGAGCAAAATCCATTGCATTTTCAAAGAATAATTTTGGATAATTTTGGATGCGTATTTTATTTTGCAAAAATGCGAATTATGATGATAGCATTATGAGACCTATTAGCAAAGCACCTGCGACCTGGTTGAGATAGTTCTCAACGCTCGCTCTACCGCCATCTTGCCATCTTGCCATCCCATTCCAGCTCTTGGCCAATTTACTTTTGCAAATTTAATGCTCTCTCTCTCCCTCTCTCTCTCTGGCTGTCTCTAGCTGTCTCACACACTCCCTCTCCCTCTCTCTCTCCCTCTCTCTCTCTTTTTCTCTTTGAAAGTTTTCGAAATAACACGTCAATTTGATATGCCTCCATCCATCGATGGCCTTTGTTTGTCTTGCTGTTGTATCTCCATGCTGCTCGCTCTCTCTCTCTCTCTCCCTTTGTTGTATGCCCTGCATTTTTTCCGGTAGCACACACATTCCCCGGGAATGTTTCCCCGTCGCTCGAGTCTGTGGCTATGTGTGGTCGTGTCTGTTTGCCAGTATCTTAGGTTATTAGAAAAGTTTGCGGCCTTACTTGGTGGGGGGAGGTGGGGCAACAAACAGTTGGCACTCGAAGAAAATTGCATATTGGAGTTGTTTAGGCCATTTCGGACACCCGATGAAAGCCCTCTCTCTTCTGCAAGCCGGGGAATGCTCTCTTGTCTGGCCCTTGGGGCCCTTGTTCTCAAAATGAATTTTAGATTGCTCCAATTCATATATGCAATATGTGGAATTACAGCCGGAGATCACAGCTGGAAAATGGCTGAACAGGGTATGTATACATCTAATATAATCCTCAAGGCGAAATTCTTCTTGAAAATATACCCGTCATTGGAAGCCATCGATTTCGTGATAATCCCATGACTCCCAAAAGTAAGCCCCAAACTTTAGATAAATGCATACAACATTTTGATATATCCCCGGAAATTGGTACCATATTTTTGCACCGCCTTCCGGTTGCAGCGCATGCAACAGTCTGTCAGGGTGCCACTCGTACTGTATATCCCCAGATATTGCCACCGCATCACCCATCCCCACCCATCCCCACCCAACCCATTGCCATTCCGCGTCTGCTGGCAAACTTTCGACAAGTACAACAAACAAGAGCCTTGCAACGGCTGTGCTGTGCTGTGCTGTCGATGCCTCCAGCCACATGCACTGCAGCTGCAAGCCGACAAACTTGGCAACTCAACCAAGCAGCGACCAGGAAAAGCTGTGGAGCTGTGGAGCGGCAGTAGGACAAGAAGATTCTATCAAGTTTTTCCCAGCACACTTTTCTTTTTTCCTCCTTTTTGCGGCCTGTCGGCTCCCGCTCTCTCCTGCCCCCTGGCCCCAGCCCCTCCATCAGAGGCAATTTTCGTGTTGAACTTTTTTGAAAAATGTTTTTGGGCAAAATATCAACACTGAACCAACTGCAGACGGGGGGGGGACGGGTCACCGGCTGACAGGGATCAGGTGGCAAGTGTAAATGAACCAACAGACGGGGGGCTGGTGTCGAGGGGTGTGAAGTCGAAAGGGTGTTAAAGGTATCCGATGGTGCAACAATCAAATGGTCAAAGCTGTTGCAAAAGTCACTCAGAGGCCAGGCCCAGTCACGAATCGGCCAGAGGTGCTACGAAAATTCCATTTTATGATAATGCAATTTGGCAGCTAGCCAAAAAAACAAAAAGAAATACAACCAAAAAAAAAGGAAGCAAAACCAAAAAAAGAAATAACCCAGAGAAAGATTGATAGTGCCTGGAAAGTATGTTGGCCCTTGCCCTGGCTCGGGTCGAGTCATGTGCTGGCCTTACAGTGGCCTTTCCTGGCCAGGATACGCCAATGTGGGCAACATGTGCTGTAATAATAATAACAATGCAAAAACACCCAATCCAAACAGCTGCGAATTCGGGGATTGCTGCAGTTTTTCGGCCAAGAGAAATTGCCCGAAAGCAGACAAGGAGTCAGAGCAGTCAGAGTACTCAGAGCAGTAGAAACCCAATACGACAGGCAGCCACCCTTTAAAATAAGGAGATACTTATAGAAGGGAAGCAGAACAAATGGCATTCGAGATTGGTGTTTGTTTCTGGGACGCATTACCTTTCAATACGCTCACTTTCCCAGCTTGCCCCCCCCCATCGATCTGGGCAACACATTTCGATCAGGGTATACCTTAAACGAAGTTTAAAATTCAGTCCACGGACCGCCAGATTCGCAGCTATTCCAGAAATGCCTAGGCCCAGCCATCAGAGCCGCCGACCCAGTGCCAGTGCCAGCTACGGCAACGTGGCGTATGCGCAATTATCAGGCAACCGCATCGGGCACCGAGCAGGAGAGACCTGCAGGCGAGGCAGGACTTGACTTAAGTTCTGCTGGGTTATTTAAAGTTCGCGTTATTAATAAATGCCTCGATGTTGGGCGGGAGTCTCTGGCTCTGTTGTACGCCTCTACAACTGACCCCGCCACTGCCACTGCCACTGCAACTGCCTTTGCCTCCGGGCCAGGTCTGGTCTGGCCTGGTCTGGCCTGGTCTTCTGTTCTTTTCTGTGTGCTGGTATGCAACGCTTGATTAGTGCAGCGCCTAACTTATGGCCGGGCAGGGGCCTTCTCGCCTTGGTCGGGAATTCGGGCCGGGAATGGGGATGGGGATGGGGATGAGGATGAGGATTGGCGGGAGGTCGGTCGACTTCCTGCAAATTACTGAGAGTTTTGCTGGGCGCAAAGTTTGGCGCGTTATCGTCGAAAGTTTAATGGAACTATGTCGTGTCGTGCATCGAAAAGCCAGGCCCCAGTGGGGGTCCAAGCCAGACAGCAGACCCACCCCACAGGGGGCAATGTCTCTGAAATGGGGCTACGGGGAAAGCGGGGAGAGCGAGGCACAGGGTTTTCGTTCGGCATCCGTGTTGAGCCTAGCCGGGTCTGACTTAGGGATTGGCTAATTGTTGGCGGCTCCGTCCGACTCTTCCCATCCCCATCACCCCACACACACACACACACACACAATTCAGGGATTCTTGAACTGAAAAGCGAGTGCGAGAAAACGGGAAATTAAAACAAAATGAAATAATTATTCGGGCAGAGAGGAAAGAAACTGGAAGTTATGATGATAGGATCAGTATGTTAAGCATTAAGTTTGGTCAGTAGGTTAGGAGTTCTGAAATGAATATAGTATCTATTACATAGAGTTCTACAATTCGATAAAACTGTCAAGGAAAGTACGTTTGAATGGGAAACCAACATCAAAGAGAGAGAGAGAACAAAGTTATGTATGAAGATGCTATTATGTAATTATATTAAGATTCGCCAGATAGTTCGATTAGCTCCAGGGTGAGCCAGCTGAAACGGCAATCCATGCAAACGCACTGTACACACGAGTATCCAACCTTAATGACAATTATGCAGACACTGGCTCTGCTCTGTTGTTGACTGCCATTCACCATTTACCATCTACCATTTACCATTCCTCGATGGAGGAGGCCCATCAGATAGCATAGCATCGCATCGCATCGAATATTAACGCAATTTGAACCACAATCGATGATGGACTTGTGGCCTGTGGTTAGCCCCAGGGCTTGGACCGATTGTCATCGATTGATGTCTGACGGAGACTCCATTCGCCCTCCTCGCGCTCACCCTCGCCCTCACCCTCGCCTGCCGTCTGTTTGTAATTATCAAAGGAATATCTGAAATGATTTCCTGTTGCTGCCTGCAGTTAATGGGCCTTAAATTTGCTCGAGGCTCGAGGGCAGTCACAGTCATGGCAGGATCTGGCTCAAAAAGCATTTTAAATGTTGCACAATATTTGCCTTTATTCGTTCTTTGCATTAATTGCGAGTGAGTACGAGAGTTTGCTCTATGCCATACCCGTTTCCTGTTTGCAGGCATTTAGCAACAAAGTTGCTCCTCCACTCCCTGATGTGCAGCTTAATTACTCTGCGATTTTCGCATTTGTTTTTCCTTTGCCGAGCTGTATGTAAATAGTGAAAACTGCAACAATTAATGCTGCCATCGCGTTTTCCTCTTAATTTTATTTGTATACATGCATTCACAGTATGTACTCAGTGTGAGTTGCCCCATTTGTGGTGGGGGTTTGGCGGTTCTGCTGTGGGGACCTGGGTGGAGGAAAGGCAAGAGGCACTTGTTGGATTGAATGACATTACAATGCCTTTCAGAGGTACATATGTATGTGAACTTTTAATTGAAGAAAACAATTACTGCCAGTGTTAACAAGTGCCCCGGTTCAGGGCTTCAATCATTTGATAGCTCTAATAAGTGAAATGATTAACACCCTATTGGAATGAAATTACTATGATTATGGATGCCATATACGAGTATGGCCAACTTTATTGGGTAACGCCTTTTGCTATTGACTGAAAAGTTCGCCGCTCTGGGATCTCAGTTAATCTAAAAATGCTGTGCACCTCCTTAATCGCTTCTCGTATCCTCTTCGTACACGAAAATTACCTCACACAAGGAAGTGTGTAATTTAATTCCAGGAAGAAGAAATCCTTAAAAAATAGGAACTTCCGTGTGTCTCACCTGCTACCTACACTATCGCTGCATATCGCATTGCCAGTTAATTTGATTGACATTTATCCGTTGTTTTTTTTTGTCGTTTTTATCGTTTTTTACCGGTATGCCGGGGTCCCGGGAAAGGAGACACGACTAGGGGGCGTGGACGTGGGCCTGGGCCTGTGCCTGGGCGTCCATATCAATGGCCCGTTCCCGTGTGTCTTTAGCCGTGTCTGGGGCCCCGGTCTGCTGCCCGACCCCACCCGACCCGACCCAACCCGACTCGGTCTACACTCCAAAGTCTCTACACTTGACACAGTGTTTGCACTTTGCGCTGATTTAATCTTTTCGTTGCCTTTGGCTGAGTGTCTGGCAAGGGGAGATGGTCTCAGTTCTGTTCCTGGGTCTGGGTCTGGGTCTGGGACTTGGTCTGGATCCTGATTGCGCTGCCTGCCTCCTGCCTCCTGCCCGCAGTCTGCTCTCCCCTGGTGCCACAGTTGGCGCGTGATAAAGAGCAAGAAGCGCGATGGGGCAACGAACAAAAAACAAGGGCGAAAGAAATCCGGCTGTTTGCCTTTGGTTTTTAGGTGTCGCCTCCTCATCGACGGCATCTTCATGGCGGAGGATTCTTATTCCTATTCCTATTCCGATTCCGATTCCGTTTGAAGAGTGCAAGCGAGGAGGGAATAAAGAAAAACGCTGGAATTATTGAACATCTGATGCAGTTATGATAATGTCAAAGCATTTCCACTCAAGTGGCAGTTTGGCTAGATGCCGATTATGACAGGCAAATGGAAGAGTTATTGGAAATTAATGCAAGCCAACCCTCCCCCCTCCAGAGCCACCCTCCTCAGACGGATGACATCGATTTGGGTCAATAATGGTTCAATGAATAGACCAAGTTGCAGTCTTAAATACTTATAAATGCTGCTCCTCCTTTTGTGGGCTATTTTCGATTAAGTTTCAAACTTTTTACGACATTGATGCATATTAAATCCATGGGCAGGGGGTATTGGAGCCACAAAACCCCATCATTTATGGATAATACCCAGTTTTGTTGAATCCATAAACAAATCAAAAAAACCGCGCCCCTATATGCATATATATGTATGTATGTACATACGAGTATATGTATATATAGCAATGTTATATAAATTCTTTTTGTTGGACCCCACAGACTTGTGTGGTCCAAAAAATATTTATAATCATTTACAAAATTGATGTAAAAACTTTTACTGTTGTTGTTGTGTGCCACACAGACGCAGTTAATTTGGCCAAGTTTTTGCGGCCTGTTTGGCGGTCAATTGTGTAATTTGTGTGCTATATATATGTATCGTACAAATGTAAATATATACATATGTATGTACTTGAAGAAAAGTGGGTGCTTCGGATTTCATTTACATGTTGTAGAAGTCGTCGATTGGTTGAGTGGGGTAGTTTTACAGTATGCCTCTGCTCCACAATATGATCCATGGTATAATACATCTTAAATGTTCTGCATATTATTTAATAATCACTGGATAACTGCACTTCCACTGACGATCTATTCACTTACACTGCAATCTTCACTGTAATCTCCCTGCAATTGCTGATTAGTTGGCATATTTACTGCTCTTAGCGCTCTGTTGCCAAACAATGAAGTCAGGCCAACAGGAGCACCGTTCCTTTCCTTTGCTTTCCTTTCCGTTCCCATCCGTTCCGTTCCGTTCCCTCGAGCATGTGGCCAGCCGTTCTGGCAATAGCTGCACTTTGCTGTTACTGTTGTTGTTTCTGCTTCTGTTTTTGTTCGCTCTTCTTTCGTGTGGGCGTGGCTGTGGCCATAACGGGCCTCAGCTATAATTTAAGCCCGCAACGTGTTATCAGACTTAATATGTAATACATTCTCTGGTGGTCAGTGGAGAGGAGGTTGGGTGTCGTACGCAAAGTTGGTCAAAACAATGGAAGCCAAGCCCTCTCCCTCTCTCTCCCTCTCTCTGCCTCTATGTGTGTGTGTGTGTGTCTGTGTGTGATTTGGACGATTTGGCCCTTTTGTTTTGGTTTATTGTTTTTGAAATGCACATAAAATGCGTTTTGCTTCTGTCCTTTGTGTTCCGATGCAAGCGTTTGAGACTCATATATTATTGATGGTTCTGGATAACAGTGGAATGGCTAAAGCGTATTGTGGATGCCCCACACACCATACAGCGCACAGCACACAGCACACAGCGGGCTCTATTCTGTGGACCAGCGAAAATGCAATATCAGGCGCACACGATTTACGTATTTAAAATCTAGTTTCTGCATACGAAATTGGATCGATAAAGTTGTTTGCCCAATTGATTGACTCGTACAGTAATAGTACTTAAACGTGCACATATGTATGTATGTATGTACAGGTATTACCTATGTAGGTAGCCTTCTCTATTGGTACTTATGTAGTAGTAGGGAGTATGTATTCCTCATCAGCCCATTGCTCTTTTAAGAAACCAGAATTTCGGACACACAAGAACCAACCATTTTCGCCACCGCAAATTAAGCTAAAGCTTTGGAAACGAGAATTTAAAATAAATATAATATATGTTGATGTGTATTTATGGAATTTGATAAACATATACGTACGTATTGCACAGGGCACTGAGAGAAAAATTGGCTAAATTAAAAAATAAATTAAATATTCGGCTTACAAATACAAACCTAACAATGTTTAAATGTTTAAATGGAATTTATTATGATTGATTTATTTTTTATTTTATTTTTTAATTCGGTCCATATTTAATCTAAACATAAAACACTTTCAAATATATATATTATATTACATTTTTAGCACATATGTATATTTGTTCGGTCAAAGATAGAACTGTGTAAACGCCTCTCGCACTGGAATCTCACGCTCATTATTTGGTAGCTCTCCTTATGCTTGCTTATGCTCGGTGCTCAGGCACTTGGATCCCAATAAGTAGTCGCTATACTGATACTCAACAGCACCCCATCGTATTTGCGTTTGACCGGCTAACTTTCGATTTCGGTTTTAATGCGTTTGCTTTGGATTTGGTAAACCCCTGCAATTAAAGGAATAAATATTAGAAAGGTAAAAAACAATATTTAATTTAAACATACAAATTTTTATTTTGAATATGAAATATATTTAGCTCAAATCATTATCATATGAATATCAAAAATAAATTGAAAACACTTCCATTTCACTATATTCAGTCTCGGGGCAAATTTAATGTTATTTACATTTAAATCAAAGTACAAATATTCGGTGCTCTGGGCTTTTGTTCCCTGGGTGTATTTAGCTCTCTACTAAAAATCATCAAGGTCATCCAATTATGTATAATAATAATATTTATATAATATTATTATAGTCAGAATATCAAATTACATTTGCCCTAAGTTAAATTAAATTGCAGTCGGGGGATATTGTACAGGCGGAATACCCCTAAGTATGTAGGGGTACGTTTACCGTAAACACTCGTACTATGGCAAAGATCGAAGCTTTCGGAAGATAACAAAGCAAAGCATTTGGAGCAGCAAATGATTTTGTTCCATTGCGAAATGAGCCGAAACTTTCCAGGAAAGCTTGCCAACTTGTTTGGACGCCACTTGACTGCTATTAGTTCGAATCATTTCACCGTGAGAGTGAAGCCATGATACGTCGTACATTGCATCAGGGCATCAGGGCCAGCTCCAGGCTAGCTGAGGTGCAGGTCACCTCCAAGAAGACTCTGGATCCGGCATCTGCCACCTCCTCGTACATGAAGCAGTTGGAGGGGGAGTGGAAAACAGCGAGACCCTTTGAAGAGATCCCTGGCCCGACACGATGGCAATTGTGGCGAGGCTTCCAGAAGGGCGGGGAGTTCCATCACCTGGATATGGCCGAACTAATGGACCTTTATCGGTCGCGATTCGGCGACTTGTGTAGGGTGCCGGGCCTGTTCGGCATGCCCACCACTTTGTTCACTTTTAAGGTGGAGAACTTCGAGCGGATCTACCGCACCGAGGGACAGTGGCCAGTGAGAGGGGGAGCCGACCCGGTGCTGCACTATCGTGCGAATCGCAAGGACGGATTCTTCAAGGACTGCGTTGGACTGTTCAGCAAGTGAGTAGGCCGTCAATTTTCCCAGAGTTCCCAGTTGCTGATCTCCGTTTCCAGTGGTCCGGAGTGGGGCCGTCTGCGCAGTGCGGCGAACCCTGTGCTGATGCAGCATCGCAATGCTGACCTCTACTTGGAGCCGATGCAGCGGGTAAACAGCCAGTTCATAGATCGCATCAGGGCCACGCGGGACAAGGAGTCACTGGAGGTGCCTGGAGACTTTCTCGATACCATAAACACCCTGACCTTTGAGTCTGTGGCTGTGGTGGCATTGGACCGAGAGCTCGGTCTCTTGCGGGACTCCGATCAAAATCCAGTGGCCAAAGAGCTCTTCAGGAACATTAAGATCTTCCTGCTATCGTTCTTCGAGCTGGGCATCAGGCCGTCGGTGTACAAGTACATCAGCACGCCCACTTATCGAAAATTCAGTCAGGCGTCGGATGTGATCTTTGACACCTGCTCGATGTACGTGAACGAGGCTGTGGCGCGGATAGAGGGCCAGTCGGCCGCGGAGCGGGAAGGCCGAAGGAGTATCTTGGAGCAGCTGCTGCAAATCAATCGGAAGTTCGCTGTGGTCCTGGCCATGGACATGCTGATGGGCGCGGTGGACACCACCACCTCGGCCCTAACTGGAATCCTTCTGAGCCTGGCGAAGAACACCGAGCAGCAACAGAAGCTGCGCGACGAGATAGTGTCCATGCTGCCCCAACCGGACCGCCAGTTCACTCTGGCCGAGATGAAATCGCTTCCATACCTGCGTGCCTGCATTAAGGAATCGATGCGCATGTTCCCCGTCACCTTCGGCAATATCCGATCTGCGGGAACAGATGTCGTGCTGGATGGCTATCGCATACCCCAGGGCACGAATCTCCTGATGCTCTCCACTAATATGCTGCGTGACGAACGCTTCTATCCGCGACCCAACGAATTTCTGCCAGAGCGCTGGGTACGCCCCCATGGCGACGACACCGCCGAGTCGCTGCTCCGGAATAATTTGAATCCATTCGTCTACCTACCGTTTGGCTTTGGGCCCCGCATGTGTGTGGGAAAGCGGATAGTGGACCTCGAAATGGAGCTGACCGTGGCCAATCTGGTCCGTAACTTCCACATCGAGTTCAACTACCCCACAGAGAATGCCTTCAAACGCTCGTTCCTAAACATTCCAAATATCCCACTGAAATTTAAATTCACCGATGTCAAATATTCTTAAATAGATGGTTCAATAAATGCCACATTTTCAAAATAAATAGGGTATACAAATGTCCATACTACCGATTGACAAGCGCCAAGTGTTCAAATATCAGCAACATGTAAGAAATGACGTGACATTCCATAAACACCTACGCTACATTTCATGCACACTTACGTTTTATGCTATGCAAAAAAACAAAAACCAAACAAACGATTAGGAGAATTTTGTGACGACGACATAATGTAATTAACAAAAGCTGTCGAGAAGAGGGAATTGTTATGAAATTTAGGGCTTAAATAGGGAATACAAAATATTTGATTGCCTCTTTGTTCTGCAAAAACTGATTTATCAAATATTGCGGTGCTTTTTCCGTGCATTTTCGTCCTCCAGCGCCAGAACGCACACAAATAATACATTGCTGCTTGCTTTGATACAAAATTTGAATTTTTAACTGCTATTATTTGTACACAGTGTAACCGTAGGACATGCACACCTGGTCACACTCGGCCGCTGGTATTTATATATGGCACATTCTGCCAGCAAACGTTTTTAATTAATTTGTGAAGGTATATTTTGGTATATTTCTAAATGACAGACGGTATTTTACAGATAAGTCCGCTGTCAGACTGAACCAAAAGTGATTCATCGCAGTAAAACAACGTAAATTCACAAAATTCTTCGTTTGTAGTGAGACGAACGGCACGAACCTTTTTACCTCATTTGAAATAGTAAATTCATCAAGCTGGGTAACGACATGTCCACCTCATCAATGGAAAGTAAGTAATTCAGTGCGATGACGCCATACAGCACCAGACAGCCACACAAAGAATCTTTCTCACCCACACCCTCCACCAACAGAACACCTCTTTAATCTAAAATTTGCGGTGAAGGAGCTGGAGCGAAACTCCAAGAAATGCGAGAAGGAGGAGAAGACGGAGAAGGCCAAAGCCAAGAAGGCCATCCAAAAGGGCAATATGGATGTGGCCCGCATTCATGCCGAGAACGCCATTCGCCAGAAGAACCAGGCCGTCAACTACTTGCGCATGAGCGCTCGCGTCGATGCTGTTGCCAGTCGGGTGCAGTCCGCCCTGACTACACGCAAAGTCACCGGCTCCATGGCTGGCGTGGTCAAAGCCATGGATGCGGCCATGAAGGGGATGAATTTAGAGAAAATCTCATCGCTAATGGAAAAATTCGAGTCCCAATTCGAGGACTTGGACGTGCAGAGCTCTGTGATGGAGGGCACCATGTCTGATACTGTGACCACCTCGGTGCCCCAGGGCGATGTCGACAGTCTGTTGCAGCAAGTGGCCGACGAGGCTGGCCTCGAGCTGAATATGGAGCTACCAAGCGGCGTGCAGAGCCAGACTATTGGTGCCTCCACCGCCCAGGTCTCGCAGGAGCAGGATGAACTTACGCAGCGTCTGGCACGCCTAAGGCAGGCTGAATAAAACGAGGGAGACGCCCTATAAGGAAGTCCCTGCCAGCATTAGACACCGTTGAATTTTTGTTTTAGCTTTTAAGTACCGAAAAATATGAATAAGAATAATGTATAAGCCTTGTCTCTTAAATATATACAATTGCAAGAAATAAAATATATACAATATAAAATTGCAAGAATCAATTAATGTCAGCATATTCCAGGATGCGGCTGCTGCTGCGTTGTGGAACTGAGGTTGGATTGCGACTGTTTTGCACTTGCACGCTGCTTCCGGGGCTTGCGTATGGGAGTCGCTGGTGCTGTTCCTCCATCTGGGGTTTGTTTGTTCTTCGGTTTCGGTCCTCGTCGCTTTTGCTCTGTTTTCCCCTTGGGATGTGGTGCCACCATAGGCACTGAGCGCCAATTATCGCCATGTTTGTCCAGCCGACGCTTTAACATCTCCACATCGAAATTTCGCCGTCGCAATGTCTTTTTAATAGCATTTACTCTGAAAAAACCTCAAAAGAATTGATGCAATGCGAAAGTAAAATGCGAGGGTTTTGATGCTTACCTCATGACACAGCGCTCATTGTCCGCCTGTATCTTCTGGCATTTATCAAAAAGTCTTTCGACTAAATGCTGGTATATTTGTGACTTTTTGCTAAGCAACATTTTATAATTTGTTTGCGGTCCGAGAAATATTGTTGTTGCGGTGTCGAAGGGCTGGAAGTTGTTTGGACAGCAGAAATAATGTTTATTTCTCGATTTTGATATTCGGCTTAGTTTTGCTAATTAGATAGGACGCCCAGCACTGAAGAAATAATTTTATACGATAAATTAGTCAGTTTCCTAAAAGATTAGCTAATTTTTAGGTACTCACTTATATTGCATTCTTCTTAAAATATGTTTTAACAAAAAAAGGTAAAAAATGTGCACACATTTTGCTACATGGAAACTACACAGAGATGAAATTGTCACGGAGGCACCTAGCGATATTTCTAGCCATCCGATACATATCTAATTAAGTGCAAGATGTGTAACCTAGATGGGGAGGTATTTTTTGGTATTTTCCACAGAAGAGATACCAGACTACTAGAATTCGTCAATTAATAAATAGTTGTAGCGCACCTTATAAATCTTTTTAGAAAATAAATTTAGCATTTAACATAGTAATAAATAGCAAAAACGACTTAAATTAATCAGGCTTAGAACGACTGAAACCACCAAAACGAAAGCGCGACTGTCTGGCAACGCATTGGCATTGTAGATACGAAAAGAAAACAAATCGAATTATTTAAATTACACTGTGCTGCCAAAGGAATCTTCCATTAAATAATAAACGTAAAGCATGTCTGTGAATCCAAATGTATTGAACATGCCAACGTCAACAGCACCAACGCCGGCAGCCGCTTCTCAAAGCCCAACTACACGCAAAGCGATTGCAAGCAACTTTCGCGAACTGACCAAAGACCCAAAAAAACTGGAAGAAGCTGCCAATCAGCTGTACGATTCTCTGCTGGAAGACGCTGTGACCGGCATTTTCATTGAGGTTCATCATTTGCGCAAAACTGGCAATCTTTCGGCACTGGACGGATTGCCTGAGGAGTCGACGCACCGCATTGGAGAGGTTCCAAATTTGGATATATTTGGCGTGTCCACGGCCAAAAAGGCCATTGATTGCACCTGCCCCAACTGTGATCGACTGGTGGCGGCAGCACGTTTTGCCCCACATCTTGAGAAGTGCATGGGCATGGGCCGCAATTCGTCCCGCATTGCATCCCGCCGTCTGGCTACCAAGGAGGGCACCAGTGCCAGCTCGAATTCCTCGTATGTGCATTCTGGAGCCAATGCAGGCGGCACCGACGACGAAGACGATGTCGACTGGTCATCTGATAAGCGCAAAAAGAAATCCACGCAAAACTCGCGTAACAATGGCTCCAAAAAGAACAATGGCAAAACGTTTTAAGCCGCTCCCGGCGAAGTGGCGCAAT
Source organism: Drosophila helvetica (assembly GCA_963969585.1). Classification (NCBI taxonomy): domain Eukaryota; kingdom Metazoa; phylum Arthropoda; class Insecta; order Diptera; family Drosophilidae; genus Drosophila; species Drosophila helvetica. The sequence goes on from OZ018401.1 coordinate 60,791,699, forward strand.
CATTGAGAAATGTATTAAATTTCCATGAATTGTAAAAACAAATAATTAGTTTCCATTGTGGTCTATCGCGTAAACGCGAACATAGTCAATCTCCAGCGAGGGCTTCTCCCAAACATCTTTTTTAATGATCTCCTTGAACTTTGTGGCAGCCTTTGCCATGTCATTTGAAAATTGTAATTCTTTGTGTTCAGGCAAGAGAACATCATCGTCGAAGTTCATGCCACCGCCAGCAGTAAGGCCCAGCACCAGATAGCACTGTTTGTTGAACGGAACAGAAAGGTTTGTCAAGAAGATGAGATATCAAAATGAAAGATCCACCCTGTCATCACCTCACCTCGTCATTATTGAACCTAGAGAGAATTTTCGGATTGGTTATTGAGCCAAAGGACTGGCCATCTACCTTAAAAACGATTCGCTCCTTCATCCAAATTATGGTATAGTTATGAAAATCACGTGAATAATAATCATCATTCGTTTTTATAGCCCAATATTCCGTGTGTCGCATATCGAGGTGGGTGTTCCACATCAAAACACTTCCGAACAACGATCTTCCATCGAAAGTATTAAGATGTTTATCCTGGAGCAAATCGTTACCCCTAGCGTAGAGCCGAATTTGATCTGCGAAAATTTCAGTAAAGTGGTACTTCTTCGGCTGCAAAGCCAGATCTGCAAGGAAAAGTATGCGAATCCTGATTGCATTGTTTGTCTTATCTGATTGATTCACTTACATGAGAATAGCCAATTGCCTTTGGCCATTCGGGCCCTGATCTCAACTCTTCCGAATTTGAAGGAGAACTTCTTCGAGTGTAGCTTAGCAGACCTCACGGGGGGAATGTCTGCCATAGGGCTGACTTTTATTGGGCCGCACGCCTTCTTGCAATTGGTCTTAATGCATGTACAGTTTTTCACCTGAAATTTTTGGTTTTTTTCGTATTCGCCCATGGTTATATTGATGTGCAGGATGCTGTTGAATATATACGAATTTTTTTTATCGGGCACAAAGGTCACATATTCCTGATACTCTCCACCAGTACAATGCGATTGAGCCTCATGTTTCCAATTGCCCATTATGCTTTGACCATCATTAAAGTTGTCCTCGAAGATAAGGTCACCGCTCGTAAACTTTTTCGTATACGTGTTCTTAGATTCTGTCAATGTCTCCCCTCTGACTTTTTGTTTCGCTGGCTGACATTTCGCGTGCAGAGCCTTGACATCATTTGTCTTTTTGGACGATTCAGGGACATCCAAGTGGGCCAGTCCATCCTTATCGATAGTGTACACAGAGCTCATGCTGCTGATCACATTGTTTGTCCCTTCCATCAGAGCCTTCACTCTCAGCCTTTCATTCTTGGTAATATTCTTGGGGAGGATCAGCTTTGCTTGCCAGGGGCTCTGCGACGTGTACGAATAGTTGTTGTTCGCACATTCATCTGCCAGCGTCTCGGCTTGAAAAAGTGTAGACTGGATGCATTCAAGGCTCCCCGGTAGCGATATGTACACCTCATTGTTATTTACTTTCACCACTGCGTTCGACAAATCGAATCCACTCGAGGAACCCAGCAGCAGGCTGGTCAGCCAGAAGATCACGTACCTACTCTTCATAATGGACAAAGAGAAACTGAAACTGGACAGCGATCCAATCGTTGAGAGCTCGCTAACCTCCCGATAACCTCTATATAATAGCTGGAAAATAAACATAATCGAAAAGAGATTTTACCATGCGTAGAAAACAATTCCGCCAGGCTTTTCCCCTTAACAAGTTCTTGATAAGACAGCCAAAACAGTACAGATCAAAGACAATGATATTCAGATCCATATTATTAATAATTATTCGTAGAAACGAAAATGACTCAACTGAACTTGGATTCACCAAAAGGGATGTCCCAAACATATGTATATTGTTGGACCTTAGACCTCTAGTCTATGACGTAGGCACTTATAGCATATTATTTTTCTTAATCGGTAATGGAATAAACTTTGACGGATTTAATGACTAGCTCGGGCTGTTTCCAATCAAATTTAAGTTTTGAAATTGGTAGGCCATTGACCCTGTTTCGGAAAGGTTTTTGCTCAAATGAAATACGCGAGTCGGGAAAATTATACTCCCCTCCGACAGTCACTCCCAGCTCGATGTGGCAATGCACATCACTCCTACTTAGCTTATCCAGGATGTGACTGTCGGTTATTTCGGCGTAGGGACGTCCATCCACCTTGAAAGTAATGATGTCCTCCTTCCAAATAGCCGTATAAGTGTGGAAGTCTTCGCCAAAGTGCTTGACGTTGGAGTCGTGCTGTATAGTCTCATGTAGGTCGGAAGGGACAGTGGCCCCGCCGAAGAGGCTCTTGCCACCAATCTCGTTGCCCGCACTGTCCTTGAGTTCCTCGTTGCCTCGGACCATGGCAATGCGGATGGAATGACTCGTGTAGAATTTCAGCGAGAGTACTGTATGAAAATGTTAAATATATATGTGGATAAGTACTGGTCTATATATGTACATATATATGCATGTACAATGGTTATATACCTGGGAATAGCCACTCTCCGATCGGCACCTTGGCCACTATTTCGATTCGACAATACTTGAAAGCAGAAATAGACCTAATGCTGGCCGAATTATAGGGTGGATTATATTTCCACATAAATGCACGGCTGCCGCAGTATTGGCGGTTTTTTGCCTCCCGTTTGGTGCAATTTTTAAGATAAAAAGGATTTTTTTTGGTATAGTTGGACCTGGTGACTTTCAGATGTAGGCCATTGTCCTTCACATATGAATTTTTCGCATTATTCACAAAGGCCACCAACTCGTGGTGGGGAGCGGGAAGCTGTGACTGCTGCATATGTTGCCACCTATCTCTCCATCCTTCGTCTTCAAATGTTTCAAAGAAGATCACTCGTTCACCGCACTCACAGGGATCGTCGTTGAAGTAAGAAGTTGTTGGCATGCAAAAGCTCTCGGGACGGTCGCAATACCAGGGCCGCCTCGGGCCGATGGACCGGATCCTGACCGGATTCACTCGGCCAGCAGCTGTGTTCCCTCCACTGGGTGCAATCTTGAACGACTCGCTAATTATCTCGTTTTGATGAGTTTCAACAATGACCGAGAATTTAAGGGTATCATTTAGGTACTCCTTCACAGCCCAGGGATGTCCTGAATTCGGGTCGACTCTGTAGTTAAAGGTTGGAGCCTTGTTTTCATTGTATTCGGTGTAGAAAAACACCGAAGAAATGTTTTGGTCCTCTATGAAATTGCATTTTCATTACTGATCAACCAGATCAAAAACACAGCACTCACCCGGCAGCGATACCCAGACCGATCGATCGTTTTTCGTATCATTTAGTAGTGGCCGAATCTGAAAAGCCCCCAAACCGAGCACAAGGCCAGCTACCGAGAGCAGTCCCGACAGTCCCGGCTGCATCATCTTTCGATGCGCGGCACAACTAAACTGGGATTAACATATTACTGAGAGGGGCTGTCAGAGCTTTATTCGTGATAAGATTCCGACCGTACACATGCTTAAAACATGAAATATATGAAAAAGATTATCAGTTCGCATAGACACGTATATAGTCGACCAATAAGGACGGCTGCTTCCAAGAGGGAAGCCAATGCTCTTTCGCCTCGAAGAAATTCAGCTTGGCCTGCGGATGGTAGTTCATCCATGGCTTCTCGTAGGTGGCAGTGCGCAAGTTGTCCACAAAGTCTCCAAAGCCACCCACAGAAAGTCCCAGTGTGATGTAGAACTAAAATTGTATATGCAAAATATATGTAGGTATGTATATATATGTATTTTTGTTTTTGAAATTAAAATTCGTTACCATTCGATCGAATGGGGCCATGGGACCCCCCCTCTTCCATCTTGTATTCAAGTCCAGCTCCGCGAAGCCACTCAACATCTCGCCGTACACCTGTCCGTCCACCGAGAAGCGCAGACGCTCGCTGCTCCAGTCCAGGCTGTAGGTGTGAAAGTCGTCGCCAAAGTGGATGTTTCTTCGCTGACTGACCCAGATATCCTCGCGCTGGAGGGCATCCGTGGAGAGCACCGGCCCGGCATACAATGACCGACCATCGACAAGCTTGCCGTGCGGCATCCGGAGCTTGGAGTTGCCCCTGGCAATGGCCACTCGCAGCTGACCCGACTCGTATCCCGTCTGGCCGTACCATTCCGTCAGGGGTTCCAGCAGCAGCAGGGGGACCAGCCAGTCCCCCTTTGGCACCTTGGCCCGAATGTCTATGCGTCCGTATTTAATGGCAAACGATTCCTTGGTGCTGACGCGAGGAACCACAATCGGAGGCATGATGGCACTGGGACCGCTGCCGCTGGTGTGCAGCACGCACTCCTTCTGGCGGTTTTGCGTGCCAGTGCAGCGCTCGGAGAGATCCAGCCGAGAGTTCGATATGGACAAGTCGGGGCGATAGCTTGACCACAGAATGGGCTCGATCACAAGGTTGCCATCCTGGACTCTGGCCCTGCCGTCGTACAGCACAAACTCGGCGTCCTTGGTGTCCAGGGGCACGCGGACTTCGTGCATCCAACGGGACTCGTTCAGCTGGTCGAAGGTCTCGTGGAACAGCAGCTGCCCCTTGCAAATGGGTGACGATGGAGCTGGTGATATTGTCGTCGAAGATGGTTCGCATGCTCCGGGCTCTGCTCTCTCAGACGATGATGACGGGGAGTTGGTCTCCTCTGTGCTCAGACTGTTGCTCTCCGTTGGATACTCCTGCTCGGGAGAAGAGCATCCCTTGGGCAGATTCGCTCCGGCCAATGTGCACACATAAATGGGCTGCGCTAGGTCCTGGAAAATCGCCCTTTCATGCTGCACACTCGTCCAAATGTACAAAACATCATGAGCCCTCAATGGGACAGACAGAAAATCATGTGACCAGCGATTATTCTGCGCCTCCAGCAGCCGGGTGCTGTACTGGCCCTGAGTAAACGAAGTGAAATTCCGATTGCGATTCACATTGAAAGCCACCAGCCTCACGCCAGTCTCATCTGTCAATAGAGAGAGAAAGAAATGAGCACTCTTCCCACAAGATACTCGTACTGATGCGCCTTATTACCTGGAATCGACACCCGAAAGCCATTCTGCAGCAGCTCCACCTTGGCCGTGGGCACCTTATAGCCTTCGCTGTGCCCAATCTTGGTCCAGACGAGCAGGAATATGCCGATTGTTGCTAGTCCATGCATTCTCAGGCTTCTTCTCGTACACTTTGTTCCTACCCAGCGTTGATCTGACTCAACCTCAGCCAGCGAGGGGACGGTGACGGTGGCTGGCTGCTGGCTGCTGGCTTGCTGGCCTGCTGGCTGTCTTCCAGACCGGTTCTCGTGTTTGGCGGTACTGCGATTATTTGCCCAGACTCAGTTTGGTGCATTCAAATCTACATAGGCACATGTCAGCTCCAGCTCTGAAGAGGTTCTATGCGAACGAAACATTTTCAACAGATCCAGTGCTAGACGCCAAAAAATAGTAGTTCTAGCGGGTACTCAGATCAGTGGACGAGAGCGGGGAGATGAGATGATCGAACTATGACTCAAAGCTCTGCTGCGCGGCGATAACGAAAGCTTATTCGATCTGAGATTAAGGTGAGCTTGTAATCGGAATACCGCAAGCTTTTGAATCAAGATTTTTCCATCAGTTACATGTCGACTTCTACGAATTGAACGCCAAACGGATGAACGCTACTTGAATAATCTGAAAGCAATTAAAACTGCGTCATGCGCTGGAAAACTCTCCTCTGCTGCAGTCTGTGGCTGCTGTTGCTGAAAAGCAATGGAAATGTGGCTTTTAAAATACCCAGCATTGACTTTGAAATGCTAAATGAACGCGGCTTCGAAGTGTCCATCCCAGGTAACGTCCAGTGGCAAGGTCAAGTTGATGGGGGAACGTCATGAGGGAAAACTGTTTGGGCAACTGTTTTTCAGATGAGCCTGGCATGCAGCGGGTCTTCTATATGCTCCAAATAGATGACAACTGTCCGGCCCTGATGGACTACATCACGGAGTCCAACAACGGAAGCTGGATCAGCAGACAAAAGACGAGTCTGCAGAACAATGACAAGCTGCAGATTTCAGTTCTGGTGCAGTACAACGACGAGATCTACGAGAAGAGCGAGACTCGGGTGATTATAAACACTCGATTGCTGACCACCCGCGACAGCCAATCGCGGAGCATTACCTACCCCAGCGGGGAGGGGGAATGCCAGGCCTATTTGGCGCCACAGAAGCACGCCAAGCGCTGCAAGCCCGCCCAGAGCATCGTCAGCAGCAGCCGGCAGACCTGCCAGGGCGAGCTGCTCTTCGAGGACAGCTTCAGTGAGGCGCAGTTGAATCGCAGCACGTGGAAGCATGACATACGCCAGCGCATGTACCATGTGGAGGAGGAGCTGGTGGCCTTCGACGACGCCCCGCGAAACTCGTACGTGAAGGAGGGCCATCTACACATTGTTCCCATTGTGGCGAGCGAGGTGGTCGAGGGCAGCTTCAAGCTGGGAGATCGCTGCACAGCCGTCGAGAGTCCCGACCAGGAGTGCAACATTGCTCAGGGAAGCTTCTACACCATCAAGCCTCCAGTTTTCTCAGCCCAAATCCACACACGGGAGTCGTTCAGCTTCAAATACGGCAAGATCGTGGTACGGGCAAAGCTCCCGAAAGGCGACTGGCTCTTTCCATGTAAGCTCCAATACTCTAATAGATCATCTGACAAATGTTTTCCTTATTTAAAATCTGTGTGCCTCCTCCTCCTCCTCCTCAGACGTGATGCTGCAGCCCGTGTCGACACATGCAGAGACACACTATGCCAAACAACTGCGTAAGTGTGAACGATCCTAAAGGTGCAGCCAACGTCTCAGTCTCCGGTTATTCTTAGGTATTGCCTATGCCAGAGGAAACGCTCACCTGCAAAGCAATCAACAGGAGGACATCTCCGGGAGTCATCTGTACGGTGGAATGGTGGTCTGGCATCACGGCCGTGCTGTGCAGTTCCTCAAGGACCGTTTGAGTAAGACTCATTACGGGGATAGTTTCCACAACTACACAATGATATGGCAGCGGGATAAGATCACGTTAATGGTGGACGAAGAGATCTATGGAGAGCTCTACGATGGTTTGCCCTTTTTCAATGAGAAGTGTTTCATCATTTTCGGCGTTACTGTCGGCGGATTTCTCAATTTCGATGATAGCGTACTGCCCAAAGACGTAAAACCATACCGCAACCGGGAGCCGCGGGCGGCACTTTCCTTTTGGCAACAGCGCGACACCTGGGCACCCACATGGGGCAAGCACAGTGCCATGATTATAGATTATGTGCGTGTCTATGCAGAGTAGAGCACTCATTTTATTTATAACTAAGTTTAACAACATTAAAGTCATGTTTTAGGAACTGCAGCTCGCTTTCAATTTGCTTCTGTTCCGTTGCCAGATCAGGGAAATGTTCGTTAAGTTTTTACAATGAACACAATGAAATGCCACCAGGTCTTAAGAATTACATCAGCCTTGGAGCAGATTCAATGAAAGGAAGACGATTTTTTAAAAAACTTTGAGTACGAATTAACACAGAATTAATCTCAGTTGTATCGCATTTGACAAGTTTGGCCAATTCCTTGTTGAACTGAAACCCTAAATTCACTCTATTTATATTTAAGAAGTTTACTGTACTAGTGGGATCCAACTTTTCAGCTTCAGTAGATAGTTAACTTTTGTAGGTTTCAACCGTGGTCTTATAAAATAGATGAGTTACTACTCCACTAGATTGGAATATTATATTGAATTTGTTTACAAAAGGAAGGATATGACCTAGTATGCAGAAATATATCTTGATATATAAGTTCTTATAGTAAATTGAAATAATCTCAACAGTACGATTTTGATCAGATTCGTACTCTTCTTGCAAAAACTGTTTACATTGAGAACGGCAAAGGCCGCGGCTCGACTTTATACCCGGTACTCAGTCTGTGAGCTTATGATATATGTAATTTATTATATGTTCGCAAAAAGGACAAATTGAATTTTTGCCAAAAAAGAAAATTTAAATTTATGAAGTCGACCCCTTTCGGAGATTTTTATATATCAGATGTGTCCATTTTTTTTTACATCTACTTCCTACACATACATACACTGCTGTGTGCGAGAGAGAGAGAGAGAATGAGTCTGCGCTTGGAAGGCCACTGAAATTTCATTTGTTCCTTCTGGCTATAATAATGATCCGACCTGATCCAGATTCGGCAATCTGGTAGATATGGTGAGCATGGAGCATGGATAGAGGGTTTGGTTGCTCTAGCTCTTATAGTCTCTAGGATCTAGGCGCTGATCTGGAAGAATGGGCACAGCAGACGGGGTCGCGTGTGAGAGAGAGCGAGATGGAACGATGCCTTTCGAAATGGTTTTCTTCATTGTGGCTATATTAATGATCCGCTCTGATCCAGATTCAACACTCTGATAGATATGATCATTGTGTATGAATCTGCGTTTTTGGTTTTCTCGTATCTTTAAAATTGTGCATGTTACAGATTTTCGTCCTTTGTTTAGGTGGAAAGGGGCGGGGCGAAATTTCGAAATGCACTTGTAACAGTGTGATATGACAGGAATCTGGTAACACAATTTGGTTGTTCTAGCTTTCATAGTCTCTGAGATATAGGCGCTCATGACGACGGACGGACGGACAGGCAGACATAGCTAAATAGACTCGGGTATTGATGCTGATCATGAATATATATACTTTATGGGGTCGGAAACGCTGCCTTCTGGGTGTTACACACATCCACTTTTGGCACAAATCGAATATACCCACATACTCTGCGAGTACCGGGTATAATTAATCAAATTAATCAAACACCAAAAAAAAGGAGAGGGAATAACGCAATATATATCTGTAATTAATTAAGAATATTTATATTTGATATCATATTTGTTTATATATTTTTAATGTAAGACTAATTTATTTTAAATAATTATTAGTTATTTTTTATTAATGAATAAAACTTAAATAAATAAAAATAAAAATAAAAAAACAACAAGAAAAACATTTCATAAATTTAACATTTTATTTTTTTTTATTTATTTTTTTTATCCTTTTTTAACAATCTTTTAGCGTGTTTTTCTGTTTTTTTGGCATTTTGTTCTTTTCTTCGTCGTCGACGAAATTACAAAATTAATTTGAACTCGGCGATATTTCCCTCCCATCTCTGGCGATATTTCCATCCCATAACTGGCAACAGTGCCTTCGATAATTTTCCAGCAGCTGTCATCGTTTTCGTGCATTTGCTGCCAGTTTTGCTGAGTGTGTTTTTTTTCGAGGAGCAGATAAAATAACAGGAAAAAAGCAACTTTTCAACGATCATTCCCATTTTCAAGCAAAAGTAGTAAGCAACTAGAAGAACACAACGGCACACCATGCCTTCGGCTGCTACCACATCTACCAACAACAACAATAGCAAGGAGAAACGCGCCTCGGTCAGCTCCATCGGTGGTGGCGGCGTGGGCGGAATCGGAGGCAGCGGGAACGGGAACGGGAACGGTAGCAGCTCGAGCACTACCAATGGGCAGCGGAGCAATAGCCCCAGCTTGACCGAAAAGTCGACGGCACCGGCGGCGGATGGCAGCCAAACCGATTTGACCAACAACAATTCGAGCAATGGAAATGCTGCCAAAGCACTGAAGACGGCCGCATCTGCGACTGCGGTTGCTGCTGCTGCTGCTGTTGCCGAACCGTACAATCCCCTGAAGCAAATGCTGGTCACCATTGAGCACAAAATTCGGAACCTGGAGAAGCGCAAGGTCTGTATAAATGGGAAAGCCTATATTGCGTAAAGTCCACCTGCCCAAAAAATGTGGAACAAAGGATTTACAATTTGTTCTTCGCATTGCCCTCCATTTTTATTTTCGTTCTCTTGTGTTGCTTTGTTTCATTTCGCCTTTCCCCCCTCTCGTGGCTGGCAGATTTTTCGCGACGCCATGTTTTATATCGCACAGAGTTGCCAGCCTGGGCTGCTCAATGTTCTGGCGGGGCCGGCATGTCCCATAAACATAACATTAATAAATATTTGGGATTTTGTGAACTTTTAAGAACTTTAGAATATTAAATTTATGCGTGTACAGCTTTAGTTGTTGCATTGCATTTGTCCTTATTCCTTTATTCGCCCATCCAACAGCTGAGAGTCTGCGAGGAGTCTGGCAACACCATAGCCGGTGGGCAATCTACATTTTTGTTTGCCTATTTTTCTTCTCTTTTGTTTATATTCAAAGCCATGAGTAATGTCAACTGAATCATTGCATTTTCTGATAAACAGACGAAATTGGAATCTTATCGCGCCATACAAACAAGCGGCAAAGAACTGAGCGCTGACCAGGCATCCGCTGTGGCCAAATACGATGCGGTCCTGGCCAATCTGGAGTTCGCCCGCGAGCTGGCCAAGCAAATGCAACAGCAATCCAAAGAGGCCGAAAAGGAGCAGAAGAAACAGGCACGGAAGGTAAGCCACGTGCTGCATCCTTTGAAAATTAATTGATTGATTGACAAATCTTTCTATTTGAAGGACAACCAGGCCAAGGCACTGGCTGAGACAGCCAAGATTCGGGAGGTTTTGATCATTCAGAATGTGCTCAACTGCTTCAATGACGAACAAGTTCGAAACGATTTCCTGGCGGGCGAGAACGGAGCGCAAAAGTTGGAGAGCAGCGAACTGGAGGTGCTGGAGAAATTGTAAGTAGACCCATGCCAAGCAATCTTGAAACTAATTCTGTTTTCACTCTTAGCTGCATTGAGACCCAAACCCGTCGTCCGGAAACTGCAGAAGACATAAGCTTCATAGCCACTGCGCAGAAGGCGGCCGAGCTGTTTTTCCTGACGATCAATGCCAAGCCGAAGGTCTACGGTGAAATCACCTTCGAAAAGGTGCGTGCGCTTTTCCAACAGATCCAGGACAGCGGCTATCTGGATAAGTACTATCAAGTGCCGGTGGAGAGCGCGGTGGCCAACAGCACGGACAGTGGAACTGGAAGCGGCGAGGGTGATGGCGGGGAGATATTGCTGAACGATGGCTCCGGTGAGTTGGATACGGAGATACCTTCCGAGCCGTCAGCTCGCAACTCTCTGGAGGAGGGTCTTGATAAAATTCATTTGGGTGGCAATCCTGAAATGGAGCAGCAGCAGCTGCAACACGAACGCCCAAATCTCCTTCTGCTTGAGCCTCAGCACCAGCGCGCTCCAGTGGAGCAGCCGCAGCCGCCGCAAAACATGGTGGTGCAGCCGCCGCCGATCTCTCAACCAACGACCACGCCAGTGCATGTTGTTTATGCTTCGCCGCTACCTCCTCAGCAACAACAGCCACCACCGCCGCACCCACACAAGCTGCTGAGCAGCCCCGTGAATCTCCAGGCCTTGCAGACGGGAGCAGCTCCTCCTCCCCCTCAGCAGCAACAACAACAGCAGCAGCCGCCTCCGCCTCACTTCGCACCCACTGTTCGTGCCGTGGAGCAGAATTACTTCAAGCAGCCGCCGCACCCCCAGCCAGCAGGCTTGCAGGCTCCCACACCGCAGCAGCAACAGTTTATGCAACAACTGCGTCCTTTGGCGGAGGTTTTGGGCACAGGAACCTTCCACTTTCTGCAGGACAGCGAACTGGACAATCCTGAGGTCTTGGCTCCTCCGCCCCCATCCAATCAGGGATTGATCTTTGAGGCTCGCCCACACTACATTGAAGAGCCTCCACAGGCCATACAAACCCTAACCTTTACCAATCAATCGTTCCCCTCGCAGCCGCAACAACCGAAGCCCCAGCCGCAGGTCCCTCCACCGCAGCAGCAACTTTTCTCGCCAGTTTTAATCCACGAGCAGCGACAGCAACAGCAGCAGCAACCCATGTTAATAATGGCCCGTCTACCGCCCCAGCAGCAGCCACAGCCTCAGCCGCAACCACAGCTGCCTCCACAGCAGGCTCCTCAAGGCATTGGCATGCAGCCAGGAGACGTGACCTCAGTCTTTCCCTATGACAGTGCTGTTGTGACCTACGAGCAACAAATCCAGCAGCAGCTGAAGGAAAAACAGCAGTTGGAAGAGCCCACTATAGTGAACAAATCGTCTGCCGGAGCTGGGGGCGATGTGGAGAGCAATGAATGGAATGCCCGTAATAACGACACCAATGCCGCCGCCACTGCTGCGCTTACGAATGTCTTAAAAGCCCAGTCCTCGTCGATAGCAGAGTCCACACCGCCGGCACCACCCAACAAATGGAGTTCGGAAATGAATGCCATGAGCAGTGCCGCTTCGAACGGCAGCAGCAGCAACAGCCATAAGCAGGAGTGGGCCACCCCGCGCGACAATAGCAGCGGCAGCGGATATCCGGAGAACGAAGGCAATAACCATTGGAACAGTTCTCAGCAAGACGGACGACGCAATTCCGGCAACTATCAGCGCCGCAGTGCTGGAGGAGATGACAGGCGGGATCGGGATCGGGATCGTGACCGCGACCAGGGTGGACGAGGCGATGAGCGTCGTAATGGTGGCGAAAGAGGGAGCTATCGCTCGCGTCAGTACGGAAACTCGACAAACGGACGCAATCCCGGTAGTGTCTACTTCCGCAACAATGAGTCTGGAAACGGAGGCAACAACTACTACCAGAATGGCGGCGGAGTCTACAACAAGGAGTCACGCTATGACTCATCGGGCGGCGGTGGAAGCTATCGCGGCCAGCGGGGTGGAAACCAGCAGAGGAACGGGAACGGATCGTTTGGCGGCGGCAGGCCCTTGGGCGATCGTGGTCGAGGCGGAGCGGGTGGCCAGCAGGGAGCAGGTGGCGACCGCGGCGGCTACATAAACCAACGCCAGACCCAGCCACAGCGCATGCCAATTGGATTGGAGAACAAAAACTGAGCAAACAATACGTATTATGTACCAATAAACAAAAAGGAAAACTTCATTCAGATCATACAGAACACACACCACACCACACAGATAGCGAACACAGATCATCCACATGCAAGCAAAGGCAACGTAGACGTACAATTACTATTACGACGTTAGACTCCAAACAAGAAAATATGAAGATTAACAAGTTCGTCTAGAGCAAATCACAATTAGGGACAGGGAAAACGGCGGCGGCAGCAACGGCAACAGCAGCAGCAGCAGCAAATGAGATATCCGATTCTTGCGCATTTTTGAACACCATGTATAATTCTTTCCCTTAATTACGATTTATTTACGTATTAATAAAAACAAAATAGTTGTTAGAAAATCGAAGAAAAATTCAGAAGCATTACAACTACATATATACAGGAAAGAGAACAGAACGCTGTAAGGGTTTCTAAAACTCCCAGACAGGTCAGGACCGGAAAGGACAGGACAGGAAGAACTTCTATTTAACACAAAATATGAGCAAAGTACATACATAACTCAGAAAGTCTCTCCCATCCCCTTCTCCTCGAACAACCTTAACAATTCTTCTGTTCGGCTGCGCTGAAACTGATCTAATAACGAACAGAGACCGAGTGCGGGGGGAAATAAAAAGTATTTATACGTCTTAGCAATTAAATAACAATTCTGAAATATACAAATTAATTACTATTACCTATATATATAAACGAAGGATAAATATATTTTTAGTTTTTGCTCTTACTGTCATGTTCTATCCCATTGCAACATTTTTTTTTTTTTTTTGTAGTTTTGCCAAAATTTAACACACAAACACGAAAAAAAATGCAAAACCACTTATGAAAATAATAGTTGTAATTAACTCTATGCGAAAAAAGAAGAAGCATGCACACTAGCAGTGCATTATAAATGAAATGAAATGATTTATGTATTTGCAAAATAGTACATACATTAAACAAAATTATGTATATGTAAGCGATTCGTTGATTTCAATTTTTGAGGGTTGTGGGGTAGGGTTCCTTACCCTGCAAATATACAATTTTGTATCAATCATATCAAGGACATTTTTCCAAAAACAGGAAGCTATGCAACGCCCAGATCGGTCCGCATAATAAGATATTGCTGATCCTCGATAAAGACTATCAATTCAAGGATTTTCTTCCGATCACAGGGAGCCATAGCATGCCAGGAGCGACCCACAAATAACGGAGAAAACAAAACAATATATGCATTGTAGTTGTCAATTTTGTGTACAACGAATTTTTGTTTTCAACTTGCGACCGCTCAAATGGCAGAAAATGAGAATTTCAGATCTGGGATACCAGGCGAACAGAAATCAGCAGAAGGCAGCTGTTTTTTGTATTGTACAGTGGCGCCCCTACCGGCGATTTCTTGAACTACAGTTGCTTTCAGCTGATTTCTGTGCGCCTGGTATCCCAGCTCAGAGATTCTCATTTTCAGCCATTTAATTTTCATTTTTTCTTTGGCTATATCTCGGCCATTTGTGGCCCGATCGGGGCGGGGCATGCCATTTTGTGACGGGGAGAGTCCTGCCAACCGATTGGCATTCTCTCACGATTTTCCATTGAATTTGCTAAAAATCGGCCTCATTTTCGAAAGCGAGATTTTGATGCCGATCGACAGTCTGGATCCTCGCGATCCTGGGAAAGTAGAGCCTTCGCCGATCTGGCCCTATTTGCCCGAGATGGGGCCAAAGAAAAGGAGAAAAATCAGAAGTCTGTTGGCCGAGAATGATCAATTCAGAGCTGGGATACCAGGCGCTGTAGCTACTATTTTTCTAGTTCGATCTGGGCGTGCCTCGCCAATTCATGATCTGTAGGATATCCCCAATCGTTTGGCGTATAGATATTGCTTTTGTAACGTTAGTTTTCAGTAAAATGCCTCAAACTTCCCATCGGATCTGGGCGAGCCACACCTTCTCGTGATCGCGAGATCGCTTAAACACAGACTTCAAGGACGATAGGGATATGCCGTCTAAACTTCATTTCTTAATCTATTTTAAATTAAATCGCTATAGCTACATATGTATAAGCTATAGCTCCGCTTTTTCTCGTCTGATCTGCGCGTGCGACGCCTTCTCGAGATCGAGGAAACATCCTTGACGGGGTCCTTATTAGGGATCAATGATATTTCAGTTATGACTCCTTTTCTGGCTCCTTTATCCTGCTGTCCACGGCTCCAGCATCGCACAGAAACCAAAGACCAGCCAATATTAGTGTAATTCCAATACCAGACAATGCGGTTAGTGGCTCATGGTATACCAGCGTGCCTAAAAGAAACTATAAACAAAGAATTCCATCATATCCGTAACAAGGTATGGTGGGGTGGAGTGGGAGGACCTACAGATAGCACATAGTTGGAGGCGGCAGTCAGCACAACGCAGGTTAGGGTTTGCTCCGTCATTTGTAGCGCTTTAAGGAAACAGCGCAGGTTACAGACATTGCAGATCACCATGAGGACCAGCGGTAGCAGGCGCAGTAAGCCAAATACTAGCGAAAAGCACAATTAACAATTACTTTTGTGACAAAATCTAAAATACTTACCCAGATACGAGGAATCGGAAAAGCTTCCATCGGCTGAATCTTGAAAATACAGCAGCTTCTGTGCGCTCAGGTGGCCGGGCAACTTGCCAAAAAAGCTACCGCCGGCAGCACAAGCGCCTGCCACTAGGCTATAGCGGTAGTTTGCCAAGGAATCCATTTAATTCCAATTTGTATAGATTATACATAAACAAACAAAAAAGAAACACTCAAACTGTGGAGTCAGCTGGTTGGCAGTGCTGCCAACTCGTGTGCAGTAATATTAGTATAGCCAATGAACGGCAGAGGGCGCTGTTCGTTTGGCGCCAAGCCACTTCAAATTCGAATAGACGCGAAACATTTGGTGAAGGTATTTATTTTCTCTTTCATTTGTTTATTTTAGAAAACATTCTGCTAATGCCTTGACAATTAAATCGAACAAAGTCTCATTTGCTAATTGCGCGTTGTATTTTTGTGTTTGTGTTTGTGTTGTGTTTTTCTTTATCTTCTCCTGGAACTCTACATACTATATACATAAATAATACAAATGTTCTTGTATCTCTCCAAAAAAACGCAATGCACACTGCATTGCTTGCTGAACAAAGTAATTGCAATAAAGGGGCACATTTAGAGTAGACAAAGCAAAATCCTAATGCTGGCTGGCTATAATCAATTCAATTCAATTCAGTACGAACGCGTACACATTTATTTATTGGTTTGGAAATTGCTTAAGTGTTTTGCATTTCATTTCATTTCATTTCGTTTCGTTTCATTGCTTTGCTTTACTTGATCGTTTTAACTACAATTTTGCTATCGTATATTTAATTAAATATATTTCATACTTTTAGCATAATACTTAGCTTGTCTTGTTCACCCGCGTCTTGTTCTCAGTTCTCACACACTCTCGCAATCGCAATCCCAATCGCAATCTCAATCCCAATCTCAATCCCAATCTCAATCCCAATCTCAATCTCAAGCAAACAAATCTAGTGAACAATCAGCAATCAACAAGAGTAGAGTCCTTAACCATTCTATATAAATAGTTTTGCTGTTCTTTTGATTTTGATTCTCATTTTACATATGTATTGTATGTATGTATATGTATAGACTAAGGTAAACTGCTCACATTTATTTTGTTGGATAATCTTTAAAATGTATTCATATTCATATATAGATCTCTTTCTCTCTATCTCTACATATATGTTTTAATGCACATATATACAGAGAGTTTTGTTTATATGTATATATGTGTGTAAATTTGTATCGTATATTTTTTTGTTTGTGTTGTGTTGTGTAGTGTAGCTTTTGTTATAGGAAAATGCAACGACTTTGAGCCGTTTATGGGGAAGAGCTCACAGAACTGAACTCTCTGTTGGATCAACTTTTCTGGTTTATACATTTAACAATTCTCAACGAATTTCTCTCACTACATTTCTAAAAAAAAAAAAGACACTTTTGTTTGCTTGCTTACACAATCCCCATGTAAAAAATGGTCAAATCTTTGCGATAATGCCTGCTTCGCTTCTCTCGGTTAATACCCTGTTATTCAGTTGGAGCGTGGCGCGTGCAGCGTGCAGCGTGCAGCAGCTGGTCCTACATGAGGACGCAGCACTTGCGGCTGGAGCTGGTGCTGTCGCTGACCACGTCGCCGGTGATCCCGCTAAACTTGTTCACCGAATTGCTCGTTGCCGGCGATCCGGCCTCAAAGTCCAGCAGGCTGCCGGGACCGCCGCCACCCATGGGGCCCAGTCCCAGGGGTTGGGTGGAGATCGGTGCGGTTGCTCCACCTCCAGACGCTGATCCTCCTCCAGCTGCTCCAACTGCTCCTGCTGCTGCTCCTCCTGGTCCTCCTCCTCCACCGTTGTTGTTGTTGTTGCTGGTGCTGTTGTTATTGTTGTTGTTGGCTCCTAAAACAGAACCATTAGTTGTTGTTGCTGTTGCGGTTGCTGTCGCTACTGCCGCTACAATGGGATTCGATGCTGTGGATGTTGTTGTAGTCGTAGTGGGGTTTGATGATAGTTCAAAATTGTTAAGGACATTCGCGGTGCGTGAGAGGGAGCGCTGCTTCTTCAAGTTCGACAAGGTCGCCGCACTGAAGCCATCCATGTTGGCGGCGTGCTGCTGCTGCTGCTGCTGCTGATGTTGCTGCAGCAGCATCGCATGTTGCTGGAGCTGCTGCTGATGATGCGTGCTGTTCGTGTCTGTGTGTGTGTGTTGTGTGTGTTGTGTGTGTTGTGTGTGTAGTGTGTGGGTGGGTGGTATTTGTGGGTGATGTTGATGATGATGATGAGACAGACAGGCAGGCAGGCAGGCAGGCAGGCAGGCAGACGACACAGAACGAGCGACAACAAAAACAAAAAAATAAAAAAAGAACAGAACAGAAACAAGCAAATGTTATTAAACTTTTCTCTCTTTTTTTTCCTTCTGAGAGTTACGGTGTTGATACCCTATCACCATGTGTGCGGGGGAGTTAGTTATAGGCGGATTATGTTACATGCAGTTTTAGATTGGTGGAAAATCAGTGGCATCCACATCCGAAGACCCAGAATCCCAATCCACCAGATTGCCGAATCTGGATCAGATTGGATCAGTGTTAAAGCCAGAATGAAGGTAGCCATTTAGAGCGGCTGCACTACGCCTTTCTCCCGCTTGCTCATTCTCTCTCTCTCTCTCTCCCTCCATATCTCTCGCTCACTCTCAATCGTGCAGATAAAGGAACGAGACAGAGAGGGAGAGAGAGAGAGAGAGGGAGAGAAACACAGATGTTGCGGAAAATGGAAAAATCGAATCAAATAGGTCCTTAGGTCTGCTGCATTATCTTTTTATCTTTTATCCTAAACATTAATTAACAATCTATAGAACCAATGATGATCTCTCTCCTTGAGATTGCCTCAAGCCCCAACGATCCTATCGAACTTTAATGATCCACTCCACTCTGTATGTCTAATCGAAATATATCTGCATATATTTTAACGTTCTTGAAGCAATAAATTAACATTAAAAGAAAACATTTCTGGTATTCAGGTATTCAGCAACCAACCAACCAACCAACTCCACTTGCAGTCCCCAGTCCACTACCTGGAAATGCTGTTAGTTCTTTTCAGCTGCTCAGCCGGTGGGAGGATTAGATACTAGATGCTAGATACTCGTATTTTCATGCTCATTGTCATTTTAGTAGAGTCGTTAAATGCACATTAAACATTAAACATTGACATTGACGCGGGCGGAAGAAGCGCTTAAGCCGAGCATTTGCCGTGGCTTACAGGTGCAGTGGCGGCGGTTGATTGGATGGATGGATGGATGGATGGATGGGGGAAGATGATGTGAAGGTGGTGGTGGCGGAGGTGGAGGTGGAGAAGCATGCCTGGCACGGGACCATTGATAGAGATGACACCACTCACCCACTAGAACGGTGACCTGGACATTGATTTTGCCATTGGCAGCCTCTTTGGACGACTGAAACTGCACGGCCTCGGCACTGGCCGCCGTACCCTTGTCGGTGAGGATGACGGCCGCCGCTGAGGTGGCGCGCTGCAGCTCGCCGACGGCACCGTCCTGGGCTCCTTTCAGGCGGAGCAGCTCGTCGTTTTCGCGGCCATCGGGCGGACGACGCGACTGGAAGGAATGTGTTGCGGTTGTTGTGGATGTGGATGAAGTGATCGAGGTGGCGTTGTCCAGCGCATCGGCGGACTTGGAGTGTGGCAGTAGCTGGCCGGGGCCGGAGCCGGGGCCATGGCCATTCTGGCTGGCCGTCGAGGTACGCTTCTCACCGTTGTGGTGGCTGCTGCTGCTGCCGCTGCCGCTGTTGCTGTTGCCGTAGCCATAGCCATTGGCCAGTGGGTCCAGGGAGGAGGGTGGCCCCTCTGTGGCGGTCGCCTCCTGGGCCTGCAGCCGTAGGCGAGTCTCCTCGACGGCATCCTTTTTGGTTGTCAGCGTTTTGTCCCGCAAACTGGTCCGACGCACCGATTGCGCCCTGTTCAGATATGGCAGAAATAAATTAATAACTGGAGGATCGATTGTGGTGTAAGGATGTGGATTCGTGCCTGGTATTGTTGCTCTGGGAGCGGCGAACGCGCCTTCGTTGCGCCTCGGCCAGTCGTTTGCTCTCCTGCTCCGTCTTCAACTGCTCGATGCGCTCCCTGATCTCGGGATCCTCGCAGATGTCTACCAAAAGAGCAATGCAAATGAGTTTGACTTGGGAGGAGGATGGATGGATAGAGAGATAGATACCTGAGGGCGTCTCATCGTCCTTGTTGCGGACATTCAAATCGGCGCCGCATTGGGCGAGCATCTCAAGGACCTCAAGCTAGAACAGAGAGGATCACAAATGGCTTATTATTATCCTGTTTGCTGAGTCTGGGGTCTTCTGTGCTGCCTTACATGACCCCAGCAGGCGGCCGCATGCACGGGCGTCCACAGATCCTTGTCCATGGCATCCACATTGACGTGCTGCTCCAGCAGGAACTCCACCACGCGTACATATCCATTGGCGGCGGCTATGTGGAGCTGCAAGGGGCAAGAAAACGATCAAGGACTAAGCCTTAGCCTGCGGCTCGGTTTCGGGGACTCACTGGGGTGGCACACTGATAGTCCGGCTCCTCGAGATCGCCGCCAGTGCGGGCCAGTTCCATGAGATCCCGCAGCATGATCCGTTCCGTGGAGGAGCGCGTCTCGTCGATCAGCTCCTGGGTGACGCCCCGCTGGGCCATCTCGCCCTCGATGAAGTCGAGGGAGTTCTCGTCGTCGCACAGGTCGTAGGGCATGTTGCCGTCCGTGTTGACGGCCAGCAGGTTAGCACCGTGCCGGATGAGGATGCGCACCAGCTCGAGGTGGCCGCAGGTGGCAGCCGCATGCAGCGGCGTCCATTTATCACTGTCCTGGGCATCCACATCCGCCCCGTACTCGAGCAGCAGCTGCAGCATCTGCACGTTGTTGTCGATGCACGCCTGGTGCATGGCCGTCAGTCCGTCCTCGTTGGCCGCATCCGGCGTGATGCCGTGCTGCAGCAGGGCCGCCACCTCTGGCATATCGTTGCGCGAGGCCGCCTCCAGCAGCACCACGCTGTTCTCGAAGGATATGTGCCGTCGGCCGCTCACCGTGCCCGAGCCGTTGGCGTGCCGAAAATGATGCGTCGTGTCCCCGTTGCCGTTCATCAGACTGTGGCCGTGGCCGTGGCCGTGGCCAGCACCGCTGGCCGCCACTGCAGCGCCTCCTGCATTGCCCTTGGCTCGCTGCAGCTTCGCCCACTCCTTGTCCTTCTGCCGCGACAGCTTCAGCTGCTGGGCGCGCCGTCTAATTGGAGAGAAGGAGCAAAACATTACATTAGCAGGGATATCTAGAGGATAAATTGTGTATACGTACAGTCTGGCCAGCTGCAGGCGCTCGTGGGTGGGCAGGCTCTCCACCGTCTGCATCTCGGCCACCAGATCGGCGTGCTCCATCTTGAGCTGCTTCGCGTAGCTGGCATCCTCCTGGCTCTTGCGCTGAATCAGAATACCCTTAATCATCTTGGACACGGACACGACACGCGTGTGTGATATGTGTGTTTCTTCTTCTTCCTCTTCCTCCTCTTCCTCTTCTTCCTCTTCTTCTTCCTCTTCTCGGTTTGTGGTCAAGGAAATTTAAACCATTTGATGGGAGCAATCCAAGTGGCTGTTTGCGTGCATTTGTATGCAAATTGTAATTTGCATCTTTCAAATTTGATTTGATTGCAAGTGCGGACACGGGATGCAGGATGCAGGATGGGGGATGCAGGATGCAGGATGCCTCTCTGTTGCTGTTGCAGCTGCCGCTCTCCTATCTCCTGCTACTCCTGGGCAACACCCGAGGCCGCACTCATGGCAACGAGACAACGTTTATCTTTCGTCCTGCGGCTACCTCTGCCCACGCGCTCTCTTTGTCTCTCCCTCGCTCCCTCTCCCTCTCCCACTCCCTCACTCTCTGTGTTTACTTATGATTTGGCTGGTCCTCCGTGCTCCTGTTGATGTTTGTCCAAGCTATCTCTCATTCGCTTTCACTGCAAGATGTTCGCCGTGCTGCTCTGCAAAAGGAAAACAGACGAAAATTGAAATAAAATAAACGTACATGCAGGCAAATATTATATTCCAGAAAATCGCATGGAAAATGCAGCAGCAGCAGCAGCAGCAGCTGTAAAAGCGCAAGTCTTAAATCTAGTTCGTGGGTGAAAAACATTAACTAAGATAAATGATCCCATTCCCTGGTTTATGGCTTACGGGCGCAAGGTTGTACGGGTGTCCGGGTGTATGGGTGTACGGGGTGCAGCGCGGTCAAGGCAATTGCCGTAATGGATCCTCATATCATCGCACAAGCCAACTACTCCTGCTATTCAATCCCCTTTTGTCGTCTTCGCCTTATCCTCTATACATACATATTCTCTATGCATACCCTGTACTCGAAGAGTACCAGGGGTATATTGCCTGGACACCACACTATTGGATGAGAATAAACGCAAATACAGGAAGATAATCGAATCGATTAGTGGACTCTAAGGATGTTCCAGGATGATTCGTTCTCCTTCAAATTCTATTTGTGGCGATTAATCATGTTTAATATGAACAAAAGAGTATCCCCAACATTGCCACATACTCGTACATAAGCACACAAGTATGTACATATGTACTTAGGTATACATCCCCCACCCAACCCCCCTCCAAAGTGAATGTGCACTTTCTCAAACATTTGCCCGTCTTTTTGGGTTCGTTGAAGTGTAAGAATAATGCTGATGACGCATTGTGTCCTTAGCTGCCCCTTCAGCGTCTCCCCAGCTCCACCTCCTTCACTCCTTGGCCAAGGCTGAGACCTGCCATCGATAGCCGCCGGGCGGCCAATGCCTGAAATGGGTTTCAGCCAACGCTCTGCCTGGAATCGCATGCCAGGAGGCCATCAGACCATCACCACATCAGACAGACCATCCGACCATCCGACTATCCGACCATCAACCATCAACCATCATCGAGTTAAGTTTATTTAACTCAATGCCCAGCCACAGCCACAGGAAGAAGGAGCCACAAGTCCAATCTCATGTGCAGCCAACTTGATCCTGCCAATGCGGAGGGGGTAGGGAGTATGGGGATGGGGACGGGGACGGGGTCGGGGAGATGGCGGACAAATGAAAGGGTTACAAACAGAATTCCTGAGTGAGGGAAAGTTTACAAGAAATGCCGTTTCCTCGCTTCTGAGATGCACTAAGTCGCCAATTTACTATGCCCTCTATGTGTGCCCCCTTCTCTCCTCCCCACTCCACTCCACTCCTCGGAGGGTAGGCAAAAACATTTAAGAGAAAGGAGAGAAATGCGAAAAGTCCACAGGATTACCTTGAATGATTTATTATACGAGTAAAGTTCATGCCAAAGAGAGAGAGAGAGAGAGCGAGAGAGAGAGAGAGTGGCAGAGAGGAGCGATGCGGGCTTAAGGTGCAACAAATGTTTATTTAATTTTATTTCGTTTTCATTTCATTTGTTTCTACATAAATATGTACATATGTACATACATATCTATGCAGGAATTCTTCCTACTTCCCAAACCAAGTTGCATTCGGGGCACCAGAGTGAGGCTGTACGAAACTATGGCTAGGAAATTAAGATTAATATTAATTAATAATATTAAATTAATAAGACCCTTGCTTGTAGCACTAGAAATAATAGATACATATGTATGTAGGTACATAATAGTAAATACATATCTAGTGATCGCCCTGTCTATCCCTCTCTCTCTTTTCTTCTGTGCTTCGCTCTCCGTTACTTTGCCTATTCAGCGAGAGCGAGAACGAGAACGAGAGTTTGTGTTTACTGATAGGCTCGCTCAGGGAGAGAGAACGAAACGAAGAAAGCTCGGAAAGCTTAAGCTCAAAGCGCGAGAGGGGCGCTGCGACAGCGACGCCAGCAGCGAACACGATCATTCACGTAGAAATGCAATTCGCAGGCGTCTCCGACCACCACTCCCCCGCCCCCCTCTCGAGTACCAATTTGTGATCTCCACCGAAATCATAAAAAGGAAAGGAAAATAAGGAATGAAAATAATTGGAAATGATGGATCTTGGCCGGAAAAGAGTGAACCCAAAGCAACCCCAATACAGGCAATAATCTGTACTGGAGAGTACAGTCACAGAAATGCCAAGGAAATCTGAAACCAGGCGATGAAATACATATGTACATAAATGCAGTTAATAATGCTTATTTCGTAGGGATGTAATGGAACCCACCGCTCCTACCCCTCAAGACAAGGCCAGAATATTGTTGGCAATGCAAACGAGAGGGAACGTGGCGGGACGCGGCAAGGGCTGCGGCTCTAAATTTATACGTGATAATAAATCTGTATGTTATGGGTATGTATGTATGTATGCATGTATGTGTCATATGTTGCCGTATAGTTATCATTGATGTTGATCAAGAATATATATGGAGTATGGGGTCGAAAATGCTGCCATCTGGGTGAGTATACCCCGTATATACTCCTCCTTGAGTGCCGGCTATAAAAACTCTGTTATATTTAGTGTTTACCTATTATTCTCGAACCTACAAAAATTCTTATGGAAATGCATGCCAAATCACGTTTCAGTAATTAAGAACTGCAGCAAATAAAAGTATCATTTACAAAATCCAACAATATTTACTCAAAGTGTTTGCTTATGTGTGCAAACATATTTTCATTGGAAATTTGTTTCATTGGCTTTATTTCTTCGAGGCTTTTGCATTCGAAATAATTCAGAAAATAATTCGCAAATATTTACAGCAAATCACATGTGGCTGAATGTGGATTTAATAGAGATTTGTGATGGAATCAATCAATTATTTACCTGCTGCCTTCCTCCTGCAATCCTTAGTCGCTCAATAAACCCAAAAATAGAAGCATTTTATGCACGTTATTCGGCTTTTTGGCGAATCTGAATATAAATTTCTTCAGCATCATTTGCCCCCCAAGACAAAGAGCCCAAAATACGATTATGCTTCGAATCGAACAATCAATCACTCTAGCCTCTCCTGTTTTCCCCCCGGAATGCATAAGCCAACATATGTACATATGTATGAGAGCCTGCTATAACATACTATATGTAGGTACATATCTCTATCTTTGGCTTTCATCTGCTGCAAGATAATCTCGAAATAAATTCTCGATTGCCTGGCAAATTGCATTTTCCAATTAGGTACTCTCATTTTTCGGCCATGAAATATGGTGCGGTATCTCGTTGGCATCTTCGTGCATATTGCAGGCCATAATAGTCATTAAAAGAACAATTTAAATCGAATATCGATTATGGCTTGGCTAACAGCACACTCTCTGGCATCCGGTTACTGCATAACGCATTCAGGATGGATGCATGCAGTGCATGTCCTGGTTTCCTTAACGATGTTGTTGCTGCTGCTGCTGCTGCTGCAGTCAAGTGGATCGAAATGGCAGCGCAGTCATTAAGGAAATGTTCAGTTATGAGTTTTTCCAGATATGGAAATACAAAGGAATTTCCTTCCTTCCTTCCTTCCTTCCTTCCGACCTTCGTATGCATGTCCTGTTTGTGTGACCCGAAAATTGTCGATAATAACAGCAGCTTCTGACACGGAAAAGCAAGAAGCGAACAACAGCCAAGGCTGAGTCTTTGGACCATGGAAATACCCACTCAATACGATTTAATGATTCCTTTGAGGAATCTCTCAGCTGGAGAGGGAAGAGATCACACCTGATAGCACCCTTAATAGAATCCTTTACGAATAGAATGAGAGAGAAAGGGCCATAGCAGGTTGATGGAAACTCTCGATAAATCGCATTTGTTTTTTCATCTTTTAATCACAGAAATAAACACATAATAATTTTTTCCATTCGTTTGATTGCTCCGAAATCTCTGATTCTCGCTGGCGCTCCGTTGAGCATGCAGGAAAATGCATCAATAACTGTTTTTTGGCAGCAATTTTCACAAATTTGTAAAACGAAAAGAAAGCCTTCTGCTCTTGTGAATCGTTTGTTGGCGTCTTTTTCAAGTATTCAAGTATTTTTTTGTTGATTTGATCAATCGATGTTGACATCATCGATTTGTATTGCAGGTCTTCGCCCTTAACACACGAACACACACACAAATACTTATGCACATACATATGTACATATGAATGCATTCATAGATGACGCATGCCGCCCAAAATGTTTGGGGATTTTGGGGGACAAGTAAAAGAAGAGAAGAGAAGAAAAGAGAGCAAGTGGAGAAGCGAGAGAGTGGAAAGCTCGGAGATGGCATTCGTCGCTGTAGCCGATCGTGCCGTTGGGTAGGATAATGCCCCATATGTATACCAGATCCAGCAAGTAGTAGGAGCTCTATATGTGAAATATGAAAGGTTAGAAGGGAAGGGAAAGGGTATCGTTGAAATATCCAAGATCATATGCCACACATGGGGGGAGGGGGGGGGCGTCTGTCTTCTACTGGTTGCAAGAAGAAAAACAATATACCCTCGCATATCCTTGTACAGCCAATGCCGTTCAGGGAGGAAGGGGAGACTTCGACTTCCTTGCACGCTTCCGTGGCCGTACATCAGGGCGTATGCGTGTTATCTCTGCGGTCAGTCAAAGGCCATGCCTGCCCCCCTCTAACCTTCCGGTTCGTGCGTGCCCCAAGCGTTGGGTTATTAATTTAGCACGCCTCGCGTTAAACTGGATATTTATGCAACTATTAAATAAATACAAAAAAAACAAAAACCCAAACGAAGAGGGGGGGGGGGGAGAGGGAGAGAAAAAACAACGCAAACAGCAAATAATTTACAGCCCCCAAAGACGGACGGAGCGGGGCGGCATTAACCGATAGTAGATAAGATAACGAAAGCTCAGCAAAACGAAAGCCCAAAGCACACTACAATTTGTGCCGTTAACCAAGTGCCGTTTCTTTTTTTCACCCGAACATCAAGGCAAGTGACGACGACCTCAAGAGAGCTCAAGTGCAAGAGGGAGGGAGGGAGGGAGGGAGAGGGTGGGTGTGAGAGTGGTGTACGCCCATTGTATTACAGGGTAGCACAAGTCCCAAGGAATGGCTGGCTGGGAGGTGGAGAGGGGCACAGAGGCTACAAATGAATGGCCCTTAGACGGGCGCCATGTGCAACACGAGTCCGACGACCAGCCACAACAGCAGCCGCAGCCGCAGCAGAAGCAACAGCAACAGCAACGATACCTTCGAGGCATCTATGTTGCATGCAGGGGAGGTCAGGGGTCAGGGGTAAGTCAGGGGATGCTCCAGCGACGGACAACGGCCATCACTTCTAATGAGCACCAAAGCACCAGGCAACAGCCCCTAGAGAGACCTACAGACCAGACCTAGGAGAACCATATGGCGGCTTTGCTTTGCTTGATTGCTACAGTCCTGCCTGGCTATGGGGGAAGATGGATTGGATGGTTTTTCCACTTGAGTTTTTCCCTGCATTTTGGTTTTCAACATTATTTATGCAATTTTAAATAGTTTTTTTTGGGTAAGCGACAAAAGATTACCATTTCACTCTGAATAGGAAGGAAATCAGGATTATAATCAGCTGGACACACATTTTATGTTTATTTAATTGAAATTTAAACACTTCCTGTCACAAGTCCAAGCTGTTGAGAATTGAAATGTTAATTAATAAATAGGATAATAATAATTGCGGATTTTATGTACTTCGTTCGAGTGCAAATTCTGAAAAAAAAGAAAATCAAACACAAGTACGGCTTTCCCTTGGAATTGCCCCATCAATATTCATATCCAATTAAAAACTACATTTCCCTCTACCGCATTTCCCGTTTCGCTGCTCATTGGTCGCCCTGCTACGCCCCGTCCTGCCCTCAGAGTTGATGGCCATCGACGCGTCTCGCAATTCTAGTTCTGTTCTACTTAATTAGCACCCACTGTAGGGGCAGCAGCAGCAGCGGCAAGGCAAGGCAAGGCAAGGGCAGGGTAGGTGCATCCTCATGAAGAGGGTGTTGGAACGTCCTCCACTTGTGGCGTGGCATGACGCGGGGCTTACGAGTGTCGGTAGCGCCGCTCTCATGTGTGCTCGAGGGCAGCGAATTATGTGCTTGCCACCGGAGTGCAAGTGCATTAGCACCCGTTTCGAGGGCTGCAGTGGGGTGGCTCGGCATAATGGTAATGGCTGAGGGATGCGGATGCGGATAAGATTTTGAGGCTGCAAAGCAAAGCGGGAGAGGATGAGGGGGAGGGGGAGGAAGCACTGCAGGATGTTTGCCTTAACCGTTGCCCAAGTGTTTCTATGGCGAGGCCACGGCATCTCTGCCACTGATTCTGACTAGGCCTCACAGCCAGGACACGGGCTCTGGCTCTGGCTCTGGCCCTGGCTCTGCCTCTGCCTGGCCCAAACTATGCCACCAACACACACACACGCACACATCTCCACAGCTGCGGCCAAAATAATAAGCAAGAGTCTCTACATCAAAGTAATGCTTGCTGCATACGAAATGCGGGAAAATGTGTAGAGGAAAGCGTTGCCCGACCACAGGATATCCCACAGGATATGCCACAATATCTACCATTATGAATATCTACTGTTAATGGAAATGCAAATAAAACATCTCATTTCGCTCAATTTTAAAACGGATTCAATCGAGAGAAAAGAGACCCAGAAGCGGCTATAGAACTTTCTCTTCTCTAGTTTTTCAATGGGGAAAACCCATTAGCACTGCTATTATCTTGAACGCAGCTGTATAAGCACAAGTCGAGGGAACTGAAAATTATAGTTACTGCCTCTGGCTATGGCTATGGCTATGGCTCTGCCTCTGCTCCTACCCCTTCGCCTCGTTTTGGGCTGTGTTGTTGCCACTGTTGCTGTT
The DNA here is from genome assembly GCA_963969585.1 of Drosophila helvetica. Taxonomy (NCBI): domain Eukaryota; kingdom Metazoa; phylum Arthropoda; class Insecta; order Diptera; family Drosophilidae; genus Drosophila; species Drosophila helvetica. The sequence continues at coordinate 60,819,908 of OZ018401.1, forward strand.
GCTTTTCCTTCTGCTTCTGCTGCTGCTGCTGTATGTTGGCCCCAAAAATGAAAATCAAATAAAGCGATTGCACGTGAGAGCCAAGAGCCAAGTCTCCAGTCTCGACTTGAAGCTGAGGCTGAGGCAGTCCCCCACCGGGGGAGAGAGTGCGGAAAATGCGAATTGGGTTTCCAACTTTGTTGTTGTTTCCGCTTTGTTGACTCTGGGGCCTGGCCGGTCCGACGCCCCGTCCTGAGTTCTGGCTGGTGGCTGGTGGCCGGGGGGTGGCAGAAGGGGGAGGGGGAAGGGGAGTAATAGAAGGCCCATGCAAATTAAATTTCAGTGCTGATTTGTCTGCATTGCCTGCCTGCCTGCCTGCCTGCCTGCTGCCTGCCTGCCTACTGCGTCGCGTCGCGTCTCGTACCACTCCCCATCAGGAAAACGGGGTCACAGGTGTACGAGTATTTTGTGCCAGTTAAAGTTCGTTTTTTGTTGCTGTTTCTGGGCTTTTTCGGGTCTGCCTGTGTCCCTGTCCCAGCAGGGTCTCCAAGGAGACGAAGCCAAATGGACATGGCCCATGTCCTGGGACTGTCCTGGCAATGCCTCGGCTAACGATAAGCGACAGCAGAAATGCTTGCGAGCCAAAACAAAAAACCAACAAAAAACAAAAAAACCAAATATAATGAGGGGACTTCACATGAGGTTTCGAATGAGTTTGGGGATGTCGGTTGCTTTTTTTTTTTGGCAACCGACAGTTTCTGGCAGCATAAAGAGGATCTGCCGGTTTTTTGAGGAATTTTATGGACACTACATTTCGTTTGAAACAACACTCAAACTCAAGTTGAGGCTTTCAGAGAGACAAAAAAATACAACAACTGTATATCTACAAGTATTCCGATTAGAGGAGTACTCCAAAAAATAGTTTCACGTTAATCAACACTCAATTATGCATTTGTTTGCCAACACTGAACATAATTTAACATGAATGAGTCAACGGATAATCAATTGTATATTATTTTTAAAATTTGAAGTTATTTTCAACAATGGATTGAAAGTTGCAGCGTTTACCAACTCTGTTTACCAGGAATACATTGATTTAACGTAAATCAACACTTAATTGCGTATTATTTTATTTAGCTGGGTCTCTAACACTGAGCCAACATCGTAAGTATTCGACATACATATACATTTGTGCTATGTTCACGTTTACCAACACTGCTTAATAGAAATAACCTTAAATGAAACTTGAAAGATAATTGTTTTAAGACGTTCTACGGTCTTTATGAGCATTGAATCTATCGTTTAAGTGTTATGAAAGTCCAAAAGTACAGTGTTGAGAAGCTTAAATTAATACGATTCGTTTCATAATGAATTCCATACAAATATTGCTCCTGCAGCAGAGTTTAAAGCCGGAGATCTTTCTCCCTCTCTCTCTTTTTCTCTTTTGAAATAAATGCAGCAATGAAAATTGTTAAACACAATTTTCATTTACTATAAACCCCCTCCCTCCCTCCCCCTGCTGCTGTGGAGCAGAGTTTTTTAATCGTATTCCGAAAAGTGGAAGCCCTTTCAACCGCCCCAGCCCCAGCCTCAGCTCCAGCCCCAGCCTTAGCCCCAGCCCATGGAAACTCGTTCGAGAGTGCTTTTCCAACTGTAACTTCCTGCTGGGCGCAAAAAGATAATTTGCAACCGAATATGCATAAGCATAAGTGAGTAAACATTACCATCACGAAACTGCTGCTGTTGGACGAAAATTCTGCTCCAGCTACCCCATCCACCCACCCATCCATCCATCCATCCAGAGCGACAGTTCGACTGAGCCCCACCACCCACACACCCACCCACAGAGAGTGTCACAAGGAATGACCTCCCACACACACACACACACACACACACACACACACACAAACTGTCCAGAACTGATTATCATGGAGTGGTGTATATCCCCATTTTCCACTGCCACTGATGTGTTCATTCCGGTCCTATTCCGGTCCTCCTCCGGTCCTCCTCCTCCTCCTCCTGCTCCTGATTCGTTGACCAACTGGCGTTGGAGCAATTTAACAGAAGCTTTGGTCATCTCTCAAAATTTAGCACGTCGTCGTCGCTGTCGTCGCCCCCCCTCTACTCAATCAAGTTCACACAGATGACACATGTAGAGAAACCCATCCACCCACCCACACGCCTCGCCCCATCCCCGCCGCCACGCCTCCCCGCCAGGGCAGCACGCCTCCTGTCAGCATGACGTGGCATGTCCTTGCACTGATCCCACTGCTGCCTTCGTTTTGCTTCCAGTCCTCCAATTTCATTCATTTCGTTTTTTTCCTTTTTTTTTTCTTTTTTTTTTCGGTGTTGTTTAAGCTTCGTCTGCCATCATTTCTGTAATTTTTCTTCAACAGCTTAACGATGTGCTGGATGTGACGCGGAGGCAAACAGAGAGGTCCATCCTGCAAGGGAGCATAAAGGTGCGGAATAGTATTTCCTTATACATAGATCTCAACAATATCCTCGTACTCATATTTACTCAAATTGATTTGTGGCTATTGTGATAATATATATATTTATATATGTATTATATGTTACATATATTTATCTTTATTTTTTTATTTTTCCTATTCCCATAGGTTTTCCTATCCATATTTCTTTGGCATTTTCTTGGTTTTCGTATGTTCTTTTCTCTCAGTTTCTCTCAGTGTAGTGGTGCTTTTTTTAACTCTTGGCAAACACCTTCTGCTTCTGCTTCTGCTTATACTTCTACTTCTACTTCTGCTTCTGCCCTTCGCCTCTCTCCTCACACACTTTATTTGCTTCTTCTTCCGCTTCCCATTAAATGCGTCATTTTTTGTTTATTTCGTTGCTCGTTGTTGTTTCTCGTTGCTCGTTGTTGTTGTTGTTGCTCGTTGTGTATATTCACCGCAAATGACGGTCTCGCTCTCGATGACCTTAAGGCGCCACCTACAGTTCAATTGTTTGCGTATTGGTTTAATTATTTGTCATTCGCACCCTTTCGCACTCACCACATCCGTTAATGGCGCATTATACTCGCCTGCTCTCTTGCTCTGCTGCTCTCTCAGTCTCCTCTCTCACTCTCACGCTCTGTTTGCGGCTGCTTCTCCCTCTTTTTGTCTCCGTCGCCGTCTCTGTCTCGCTTTGTGGCTTGGCGGCGCCTATGGGCCTGCTGCTGCTCATTTATTTATATTTACGCCAGCGGCTTATTTTCATTTCGCTGACCCACTGCTGGATGTCCCTTCCCCACCCTCCCGCACTCCCCTACTCCCACACGCTCGCACACTCCCCGCCCTGCTCCCTTTGCACTGGCCTTTCTTTCGCCTTTTCCCTGATGCTTTCATCCTCTCGCTCTCACCTGCCTCTCGCCCCCCCACACTGCCCATTTGGCACGTGTCTTTGTTGTTAAATTGCTCTTTATGTTGATGTTGATGTTGCTGTAGTTATTTATATACCCCTTGCAGGGGGTATTATGATTTGTGAAACGCTTTGCAACGCAGAGAATAAGGAGTAGCCAAAGCCATTCATTCAGTTTTTACTATATGGTATATATGTTTAGCAAAGTATTCACCTTAAAACAATTTTCCTAAAGCTGTAAAAGCCTATCCTTTTTCCCTATAATTACTCGCTATTCGGATATGCCTGCAGCTATGGGAAAACTATTTATTTAAATATTTACGTATCACAATATCATAATTTATATCAACGATCTCCTGGAAAAACGCTATATACCGTAATCTCTGAATATTAACCAGATATTCCACTGAAAGAACCTGCATGGAATGATCCATATGAGTATCGAAAAAACCTTCCATAGACAGGGAACTACATACATACATACATACATACATATGTGTGTACATATGTGCAAACATCTGCCAAGGGTATCGAATGCTTCCATCATTCCTCACTCATATTTTTCCTGCTGCTGCTGCTGCTGCTGCTGCTGCTGCTGCTGCTGCTGTTCTTTTGCCATTTCTGGTGCGTGGTTGCATTTATTTATGTGAGCGCAAAGAGGAAAATTGTGTCGACACCGCCCGCTGCTTTTCGCTTTTCGCTTTTATTTTTCACTTTCTGTTGAGCTTTTGCTTTTGCAGGTGAAATATTTTTAATTAAAAAATCTTTTATTTAAGCGAGTGTCAAAAGCGTTGCACATCTCCACCTCCATCTCCTTCCCTCCTGCCTGCTCTCTCGCTCTGCGTCTATCAGTGTTATTATGTTAATATTCTGAGCATATGCACAAGCAAACAATGAATGGTTGGGCTTGGGCTAACACTATTTCCCCTCCCTCTTTGAGGGACTCTTAGCCATTTAAATTCGATTAGAACTCAAAGGGCTTTCCAGGGGATTTTTGCTGTTCAATGGACAGTGGGAAATATGCACGCATTTCTGTAGATTGGTAAAAAAAACCGTATGCGACAATAGGGGATTGTTTCCTTATCTCTAAAACCTATTAAAATTAGTTAATAAAAAACCAGGGACCGCTGCACCACGCAATAATAATTAAACTTAACTTAAAATTTAAATTAAAATAAAATCGTGTAAAAAACTATAATAATCGTGTAAAAACAGAACTGGGTGCAAATATATCTATTGATATCGTATTGTTTTAGATATTCTATAATATGTACTTATTTTGTTGTAATTTCCTTTTTTCATTTACCTTAAAACTTAAAAATTCATTTATTTAATTCTGAAAGTACTTCAGGTTTCGGTTTTATCATCTTACCTGAAATGAAAAAGAACAATTCCAATATGTTGATGATGTACAATCAAAATACAAAAGCAATCAATTACATTCGGTTATACATGATTCATAATTGTACAACAAAATTACTACATTAACTGCCACACCATCGCGACTCTTTAATTAGAATTTAATTTACAGCTGAAATGTTCATTAAGCATTCCCAACGAAATTCAAAAGAAAATCATCAGCCATTTCCATATCCATTTCCCTTGTAGGACACCATTCCACGTGTCTCCCCTCCCACACGGAATGACGGATTCTTGTCCTTCTTCGGGGCTGACACGGAGATTCCCTCCCCCCTCCTGGCGCACTTACATTACATCCTTTCCAGTCGCCGACAGGTGTTAAGCAGCCCCCCCTCCCCCCCACACTATGCACTCTCTCTCTCTCCCACATTTACGACTATACCTACACATATGCATATATGCTGATTTTTTTCTCTGTTTTACCTATAAGGCTTAATGCAGTTTCCCTGTTGCCATTAAAAGCATTCAATTCATTCGTTTCGGCCAGAAGATACTTACTAATCGTTTTACCATAGAAATTTTCGAATACATTTTAATAGATAAATGAATTTCTTTTGATAGAGAATGGATAAGAGGACATACACTCTTTGCTATGGAATTAAGAGATATATTTCTCCCTATATAAATGGATAAAAGCTAACCTTTTTGGCAGATGAATGGTTGAAAGATACGAAGCTCTATAGCTATGGAATGACTATGCATGAAAGATACATACTTATTTTTCCTAGAGAAATGGCTAAGAGAAACCAGTCCGAAAGTGTAATAAATTTTTAAACTGGATGATTTCAGTATGGTATTTATCACAACTGCACGGAGAAATCTTTATAATATATTTCGCCCCAAAACATATGTGTATTCAGACTTGGAAATATGGAATATGTATATGGAAAATACATATGGATTTTAAGCTATTGATCTGCACCCTTCGCCCACCCCCACCCTCTGCACAACTTCTGCGAAGACTGGCCGAAAGTCCTTTCGAGTGCAGGATATCCCCGAGAATAAGCCACCTTCTTCTATACACCAAAAAGTTCGTTTTGTTGTTGTTTTTCCTGCTTTTCCCGCTTCAGCTTGTGATTGCCTCTCTGCGGCTCTTGTTTTTGTTTATTTCTGTTGCGCCCCCCCCCCCGCTGCACCACCCCCCTGACACCAAAAATGAAAACTCTTTGGTGCACCGCCCCCGTACCCGTACCCATACCCCCCGTACCCCCGCTCGTCATGTGGAATATCTATGCGTCCCAGATTTTTAACAAGGTTAAAAAAAACACACACACACACAAGCACTGACACACACCCCTGACCGAAAGTTTTCCATTTTCCATTTCGCCCTGCCCCATGCCAAGCCACTGCTGTTGCTGTTTCTGTTGCTCCCCATTATTTTTCCATTTCGGTCATTTGTAGAGAGCCCCCCACACCCCACCCCTCCCTTTCCCACCCCTCGTGCCCGTTGGGACCTTTTGGGGGGTGGGGTTCCCAGGGGCGGCTTTCGCCATATAGCGAAACGGTGTCAAACGGATATGCATGTTTATTTAATTTGCACCTTCGTTTAAACGCTCTAGTGTCCCAGCCCCCCCCCCCCCCCCTCTCCTCACACCACCCACCAAATCGCCCCCCTCCCCTTCCCACTGCAACGTGCAAAAAGTAAATTATTTTTGCGCCCTGCTCGTAAATTAGTCCTACGATAGGAGCTGCAGTCCCTGCGCTGCGCTGCTACTGCACGGGGATCGGATCGGAGCGGGTCGGAGCGGGTCGGGTCCGTCCTCCTCTGTTCTACTTATCCATAGACGGCCATAACAAATACACACATATACACACATATGCATATATGCAGGGGCGTGTGTATGGGTGGGCCTTTGTCCTGTGTGTGTGTGTGTGTGTGTGCAAAAATCAACGCTGGCTAATTGCGCGATTTTTATCACCACAATGAACCAGTATATGGAAATGGGGTCGCCACCACCATCGAGAAGGGGAAGGGAAAGGTATTTACCCCCCAAACAAAAACCACCTTTGCATTACATTTTGAATCCTGCTTTGAATGACTTGACGGAATTATGGTTGGTTAAATGAAATATGGAAATGTGCTCTTAAGTGCTCAAACCCATTCAGATCTGTAGCACAGAGAATTAAAGAAAGAAATCTGAATCAGATCGAATCATTATTAATCACTACTCCAACCCTCCCCCTCTCTTTCGCTCTCGCACACTCTTCAGCGAGCAAATGTAGAGGTGTGCAGATGTAGATGTAGATGTAGATGCTGAGATTTAGAGAAGAGACAGAGGTAAAAAACAAATGTAAAGAAAGGAAAATACACCCACAAAACGCTGTCAATAAATGAAAGTCAATTTATTGTTTTATGTAAATAGAGCGGTCTAAAAAATACAGAAATCAACTTTTGGGTCCTGGAGGTCGGTTTTCCTAGATGCCAAGCTAAGGCGAAGGCTGCTCAAATAAATATTACAATTTACTACACATATGGATGTTCCATAACGGATATAAAGGACGCTCTCAGAAAATGTTTTTTAGACTGAAATCTCGCATGAAAAAATTCGCTACTATTATTTGGAGATTTTATCTTCTATTATAATCTGTAATCTGTAATCAGCAAAGTAGCTCTCAAAATTAACAATTTCTTGGCAAAGTGCTCTCAAGTCATGGTATTGGGATGAAAATGAAAACTTGTATGAAAACTCGTACTCGCACTATTTTGTTGACCGCAGCTGTACATATTTGCATTGATTCAAAGTATTAAACAATTTTATTAGCCATCGAAAGCTTCCTGCAGAGATTCCGCTGTCCATTCAGCTCCCATCCTCCCATCCATCAACAATTAGAGAGCGTCCATCCATTAGTTATCCACGTGATTAATTAAATGGCATGCCAGGGGACCAGAGACCAGAGACCAGAGAACGTTTTAACGCGCCAGCGTGGCGTATGAGTAATGTGGCCACTGAATGATATTTTCGTTTATTTGTGCGTGTGGCAAAGACCAGGCCCATAAATGTCATAAGAGAGGCGGCTGGGGGGCGGATGGGAGGCGGCTGGGAGGCGTTATGTGGAAGCTGATTTCGACAGTCAACGGCACGTGTCAGTGGACCGCTATTTATTTATTTAGTGGCTTAATAATTGAGCACGTGATCTTATAAATGTTATGGGCAGCTTCGGCTCCGGCTCCGGCTTGCCTCCCATCCGGCTCATTCAGAGCCAAGTCCTGTTTCTGCTGCCCCTTCTTCGGGTTACATTTTGAGGCACGTAATTGGCTTTTGAGAGAGTACTTGGAGCACACACACGCACACACATACACACACACACTGGGGGAAATTTGTATTAAATGGCACGACTACGCACGGAAGAAGGGTTTAAAAGCGGCTTATATGGGCTTAAAACGGACTTCGGAGCGAGTGGCAGACAGAGGCGACAGCCCGTAGCCAGGGGACACGTAGCAAGTGGCTGGCTGGGGGATGCTACCTAATTGGAAGAGAGGGCTACAAGCAGGGGGGGAGGGGGGGTCCGGTTATTACCAAAGACTGTGTGCCGTGTGCCGTATGCCATGTGCCGTGAGCCGTGTGTGCTCTGTGTGACAAGGCCCTGCTCTTGCGGTGGACTGGACTTCCTGCTGCTCCTGCTGCTCCTCATTACGGGCAGCCGTTTGTTTGGGAACTGCTTGTGGGCTCAAGGGAACCAAACTATCGAAGCCAAGTACGGAAAGGTCAATAAGGGATTAAGGGAACATAATTTTCCATTATCTCCGCTTTAAAGATCGTAAATATTCAACATTTCAGGGCTGTCGTATTTCTGTTTTCAACACGCGAATAATAGTCCTTTTGTTCATGGCTCATATTTTCCCCTCTTTTTGCATATTTTTCGGCTGGCTTATGGCTTTTCCATAATTTTCTGTCAATTTGTCAATTGCTGTGTGAAAATTCCGACCGCATTGCCACACCAATACCAATCTGCCACAGGATTTTCAGGGCCATCATCATTTCCGGCATCGCCTGCAAACCGAAAATAATATTCAACAAAAACGGAATCGCTTTCGGGCCTGAATTTGATGGCCCCCCCCCCCCCCGATTTTCCCTCGATTGTTGGCATTCCATTTCGGAAAAGTTCATTAAAACAGGCGTCAATTTTCCATTACAATTTCCAGCCATAAGTGGAGTACATTTTCACGGCTGTTTAAATAACATAATTCCGCAAATATGCAAATGCTCTCTCTCCCTCTCTCTCGCTCTCTCTCGCTCTCGCTCTCTCTCTATTTGCGAATGAAGTGCTGCGGCAGAAATTAGCATAATTTCAATTGATTTACCATAAAGGGAAACTATCAAGAAAACATTTAGAATCCTTTGAACCGGAAACGGGAAACTTTGGCAACAGAGTCGCCGCAGTAATCAACCTCGTCGAGTGCCCACTGTACCCTTACAGTGCACACCCACCCACGCACACACACACACAGACACAGACATTCTATCTACTCGAATTATCTGCATTTTCCCCCTTTATCTATCAGATATCAATATACTTATCTAATGCCACACAAACGCCTCGGCGCACACACACACACAAATACACGGGAAAAAATCCCATTCGATTATCTTCTGGCTTTCGATTTAGCTCTAACGAGCTATCTCCTTATGATACCCTAGCCGCATGAGAGGCATCTTGGCATGGATGAGAGGTTTGGCTTAAGGGTATATTGGATATTGACAGAGCTAGCGGTGGGCATTGCTGGGAAAACCTTGCCCATATCATCAGGATTTGCTGGGAAACGATATGCTCCTGCAGATATCCTGTAAGCTTTAAGGCTTAGTCCCTGCCAAGTCCTTGTAGGAAGGTAAGGGTATCCAAATCGCAAGCTTTCCACTCGTGCTGCTGGTTTTTCCTACTTTGTATTTTGCGAGGCTATCGACAGACAAAAAGAAAGGTGCAGCACAAAAAAGTTGCCCACCCAACAAAATGTGGCACACATGAAGCAAGAATCCACGAAAGGAGCAGCATATGGACGCCAATTTAGAGTGAGGAAGGGGGGGGGGGGGGGGGGGACCATGTGTGTTCGTGTTTTCTTTTTGCAAGTTTTTCCTGCTATCGAGGAAGCAGGAAAAAACCTTCTTGCTATTTCTCTTGCTCTTCTTTTGGTTTCCTTTATTTTTTGTTGTTGTTGTCAGGATTTCTTTGGAACTCCTCAATTTACATTTGCGGAAGATACATGGGTGGACTACATGTTTGGAATAGTATGCGAATATCTACAGATTAAGGATTTATTTGTGCAGTTTCCGATTTAATTACACTAGGCAACAAAATTGAACTTTTTCTGATCGATTTTGAGGACCCAGACATTTTGGAGCTTCAGCTTACCGTCTGGAAAGAGACGATAGAGCTACAGCAGCTAAAGGACAAAGGGAGAGAAAGAGCGACGAGCGACGAGAGACGAGTACATGCCTGAAATTACCCCATACTGTTAAGCCACACTGCGAGAGAGACTTGGCTTTTATTTTCTTCATTCTTCAATCGCTAGCAGATCTGCTGAAAGGGAAAACTGTTTTATAATCTAAATTTTTGCGATCACGAATGGAAAATTGTGAACGTCTGAGAATGTGTGGGATTTAAGGGTGGATTTTTGGGAAGGCATGGCTAAATTTTAAGAGAAAGGCTCCACGAATTAAATACCCTTTGAAATACAATATTTTGCAAGAATTTTGTGCGATTTTTAAATAAAAAATTACGTATACGTTTCTTTTTTCCAAGTGTACAGATATTTACGCGTGTGTGTGTGCGCACAAAGTATATTTTAAACACGTACTGCAGGGAGGATCCCAATCGCCCCATTTCCTGGCACCAATAATCCCCCTCTCTTCCTCTCCTCCCCTCCCCTCCGCTCCTGTAACTTCCTTCACTTCCGCCGTGACGTACAATGCACTGAAATAACAGTAAATAACAAATTTGCGAAAGTGTGTGTGAAAGACACACACACACACACACACACACAATCATATGTACATAAATATCATCATCATCAGACATGCATGACGGCGCGTAGGGAGGGGCCAGAGAGGGGGTGTGTGCCTGTGCCTGTGCCAGTGCCAGGGGGTGGGTGTGTGAGAATGTGCCGATGGGTCTATAAAAGTTGCAAGGATGCACCAATAAAATGTCGCCACTATAACGGTTAAACAACAACAAAATATGTGCGGGGAAAGTCTGACGAAGAAAGAAAAAAAATGCACGCCGACCGCAGGATTGACACCACCACAGCCCCACCAACCGCCCCACCCTCGCACCTCCACTGACATCCAAAGGGGAGACGAAGGCCAAAAGTCCAGCCTTATACGCGGCCGGGGACTTGATTGTTTTTATTGCCGCTTCTGTTCTGCCGCGGCGCCTGCGGGGGCAACGGATCGGATCCGTTTGGTTTGGTTGGGTTCGGTTCGGGCTGGTGGAGTCGTTACGTTGACAACCAACCAACCAACCAGCCAGCCAGCCAGCCTGCCGCACCTCTCCCCCTTTGAGAGGCTCCCGCAGTAAAAAAAAAAACAAACCACAATTGCTTGCGTGTGTGTGTGCGTGTGTGTGTGTGTGTGTGTGTGTGTGGTTTGACCCACATTTGAAGGCGTGCCGTCGCCCACGATTGTCCTTAGTCAGCCGCCTTGGGCCCATGCCTCCAGGCTTTATATTGAAATTGCAAAAATATTTCTTTCCTTTCGCTGTCGTTTTTCAATATGTCAGTGATGCAGCAGCACCCCCCTCCCCCTCTTACATATTTGTGGCTGGGGGCAGGGGGGTTGGGGGGGAAATACCTTTTCTGTCATGGTGGAGCATTCCTGTCTTGGGAATGGTCCTGTGAAACGTTAAAAAGCGTTCCATCTGCGGAATATAGTTACTGTTGGTCGATCTGGTAAGCCTTTTGGGCTCATAGGTAACTAGTTGGCAATGCTGTTTGGCCCAAACGGAATGATACAGTCTCTGGCAATAAACAACATCAAAGAATGTGACGATATGTACTCTAAAAACCAAAGAAAAGATACAAATTAACTGAATTTAAGGGGCTTATTTTCCTCGAAACGATGATCCCCATATCTTTCCTTTCTCCTTTTTCATTTGTAGCACTCAGCACTCGGTGGGCCCACTCGGCTGGCATTTTGGGCCGTCGCGACGGACAGAAGGCCACTCAACGTTCAACGTTTGACATTTTACACTTATCCCCACAGAACATTGTAAATTGTATATTGTACATTGTACATTGTACATATTGGATGCTTCTCTGTGTTTGTGTCCTCTTCCTCTTCCTGTCCCTGTTCGCTGTTCGCTGTGCCTGCGAATGGAATATTGTGTAGCATACATTTTTGGGCTCTGGCCGGGCATCACCGGGCTTAAGTGGCCTTAAGTGGATTAATTTAAATCATTTGTTTCTTGTTATTGTTGCTTGTTGCCGCGTCAAATTGTGCGATGCGTTTGCGGTTTTTTGATAAATGGATTTTCCATGCGATGAATTTCCCCTCCCAAAGGCATGGTGGAAAAGGGAGAGCGGCGGGAAATGGCACGGCAATGGCCATGGGCCATGGGCCATGGCATCCATTAAGCCAATGTCTCTCTTCCTCTCTCTCCTCCTCTCCCCACAGCTTTTGCTTGACATTTTTACACACGAATGAGTTTTTTGAATCATTTTTTTGTGTTGAATCGTAAAAAATATACGGACGAGTGTATTCATAATCCTTGAGATGCCTTCGATGGATAAGCAGCAGCAGCATCGAAGGCTGGACCTGGGAGACCTGTCAATTGACTGACTTTATTGATCATCCTTCGGAGGATATCTGGCAGTGAATGAGCTGTCAATTTTATGCCTCGCCCGCAAATCTCAACCATGAAACTTGAACAAGCCCCCCCCCCCCCCCCTCACCCCATTCCCACCATCCCAAAATACCAAATAACAATAACAAAGCGCTGGCTTAACTTTAATAACCCGCTAGACAGGCAGACAGCCAGACAGAAGACAGCCAAAAGACAGACAGACAGACAGACAGGCAGCTGCATTAACACTTACGAGAGGGCTATCGGGAACTGTCAAGAAGCCAATATTGTTGGCCCAAATCGATATTTTGTTGCGGCAACAGAACCCAAAGCCCTCATCGCCCTCGCAATCAAGCGAATATTATGGAAATTGCGGGAAATGCTTGTGAAAGCCACGCTTTATTATACGAGTACTCTCGTATTAATATTCCGCAACAAGTCTCACAATTTATGTTAGTTTCCTTTCATTTTATTTTATTTTTTTTCATTTCAGTCGCTGGCTAGCCGCGGATAAAGAAAATTTCTCCATCAAAATGCAGGAAAATGTGGGCAAAAAATGTCCCTGGATGGCACACGCGCACACAAAAACCACACACACACACACACAAAAGGCAAAGGAGAGGCTGAATGCTTTCATGGAGCTCGGCTCGGTTGCCATTACAAATCCAAAGCTGAACAAAGGATAGATGGTTGAATATGCAGATCTCTGGCATGTTTATGTTTTTGCTCTTTTCGCTTCGCTTTATCCGTCTACGTTTCTCCGTCTCTTTCTATCTTTCTCTGCCTCTGCTCTCTGTCTCTGCTCTGCCTCTGCTCTGTCTCTGCTCTGCCTCTGCTCTGGCTCTGATCTGCCTCTGCTCTGTCCCTGCTTTGCCTCTGCTCTGTCTCTGCTCTGTCTCTGCTCTGCCTCTGTCTCTGCTCTGTCTCTGCTCTGTCTCTCCTCTGCCTCTGCTCTGCCTCTGCTGTCTCGAAAGCGGATAATCTTCAGCAAAATCTGCAGAGATGATCCGTTACAAATCTAAAGCTCTGCTGCAAAGCTCGCGCTTTGGCTTCGTTCCTTTCAAAGCTTTTGTTTCTTTCACTCTCTCTCTCTGTCTCTCTGTTGGCTTTCGTATGTGCATATTTGTGGAATCAAGTGCACGAGGGTTTCATTGCAACATTTTGGGCTTCCTCGTTACACATTTTGTGAACAATTATCGCATTTTGCAGTGTTTCCGAGAGCCCTGCCCCGCATGCCTCTTGAATGCTCTTCGATCACTACGAGTCCTGTCTCGGGCGCCTTCGTTTTTGTTTACACTGAAAAATGTTCAACGAACCTTGGTCTTTTCTTTGTCATTCTCTTGCTTTATCTGAAATATTCTTCTTTTTTTTATTTTAGTGTAAATAATAGCCAGCAAATGATTGTATTAATTGCTCATTCTCTCTACCAGAAAATCAAATCGAATGGGGAGTGAGCGAGACAGGAAAAATCACGGAATGAAAGGAATGACGAACGATTCCATTGTAATGGGAAAGCTGCGACTGCGAATACCTTCGAATGAATGGTACACAAGAACAAGTAGTAGAACAAGTAGAAACCACACAGGTATAAAATAATATAAAATGTTTTATATTTGCCTAAGATTTGCTTTATAACCCCAAAGCCGATCTGTATCATTCGCTATCTTTTGGACAACATCTTTTGCCTAGTTCCCGCACATATCCTTGCTAGAAATAAGCCACAAATCACAGGAGAGTTTAAGCCTTAAGCCTCTGCTTTTCCCACCACAAAGTTGTGCCATTTAATATGCGTTTTTTGAGTTTTTTGAGTCACAGCAGCAAAAGGACGAATCCAGGTAACAAGCCAGAAGCATTCCATCAAGTAAGCCTCTGAGTGGGATTTGGTGCCAAGTAATTTTCCATTCTTTTCTTCTTCTGGCATTCCATTACTCGTGCAAACATTTCCCATTCGTTTACCTATCCATCTCCCACTCTTCTGTCCATCTCGTAATATTCTTCCTATTTCACCTCTCCTCCTCTTATGTTTTCTCCTATTTACCCTTCATTCTATTCGTTATACAACTCCCATTCTTCTTCCTATTCCATCTCGCATTCTTTTTCGTTCTGTTTTTTATTTTTTGGGTTTTTTTTAAAGCCGGGATTATCTGCACAAATGTTGGCGAAAGCAGGGCTTTCTGGCACGCTTCTAATTAGCGAAAACCAACAGAAAATTACTCTGAAGAACTGAAATATGCTTATGAAATGTAAAAGAAAACAACACAGAAAAAACGAAAGAAATGCAAAAGTGAAATTTCCCTTTTTGAATAAATCCCAAATCCTCACAAGCAGCAGCAGTAGCAGCCTCCACAATTAGCATAATTCGACAGACTAGGAAGTGAAGTACAGTGCAGAGGGTAGGGGGTAGGGGGTAGGGGGGCAGCGGGCCAAAGGGCAAAGGGAAAATCTATGCAAATCCCAAAAGTAAATTCTTTAAGGACTTAAAGCCAAACAAACGAACAACAACAACCTGCCGTGGGCAGTGGCCAAAAGAAAAAAAAAAGCAACAAATTGGCAACCGATTAGCCCGGCTCTGAAAAACAGTTGGCCATTTTGCGGTGCGGCTACTAAATTGCAGAACGACTGCAACCAAAAACCCCGTCAATGGTTTTCCACTGGCCCCCCCGAAAAAAAAACCACAAAATGTCACAACAGAGCGGAAAACGGAAGCGGCAGAGAACGAGAGGGAGAGGCAGAATGAAAATAAAATTTTTCCCGAGAGCGGGTTGAACGGACAAATTATGGCCATAACAGCGGAAAAGCCCAGTTAAAGGGCAGAGTGTGGAGGAGGGGCCCAGAGAGAACTCAATTCATTTTCCATTTTGAATGATAAGAAAGAAAGTTCTTTAAAGCAAAAGAGAAAGGGAGAGAAGAGAGAGATATTCTAGTGGTCTAATCAATAAGGGACATGCCATAAATTATGGCTACCTGTCAGCAAAAAGGAAATAAACACCCACACACACACCACATATGGCTGTGATTGAATGATTAAATGATTTGGACTCCCATCGAACACCCATATCTACCATATCTTCTATATCTACATATTGTCTACATATATATTTATATAGAAAATCTTGTAAGACCAAAAGCCAATTGAAAAAGTTATTCCAGCTGCTTGTTGTTGTTTCTTCTTTTTCCTTTTGGGGTACACTTATTTTTCCATTCGATGGGCGACAGCTTTGAGGATTTATGGATTATATTTTGCAGGAAATATTAAAAGAGTTCTGTCAATGGTGAGTAATGGAACAGAAACTGAAGGTCAACCGATGGGCAAACCCCTATAACACCTGGCGAAAAGTATTGGGATAATTTGCACCTTTTAAAATACAAATAATGAAATACTGAATGCCTCTTCCTTTTTCTCCTCGATTCATTTACTCATTTCTGCATCTTTCAGAACGTATTTCAATTGGTTAAATACAAAATTATATTTTATGTTGGCATACCCTCTCGAGTGCCCACTCACGAAAAGGACATCAAGGCTCTGGCAGCCACAATTTCCTGCTCCTTCAGATCGTTTAAGGGTATTAAGAGCTTCAGTACTCCCACGAAGAAAAAAAAACCATGAGCCTGCCTCTCCTTCTCTCCTCTTCTTTGCCCCCACAAAAAGTTCCCCTTCGAGGTATATTTTTTGGTTTTCCGCTGCTGCTTCGGCTGCTGCTGCCAAACTGGAACTTTCATTGAGGCCAATTTGGTGGCTAAAAGGACACAAGTTCTTATTGGCACTCTCGGATATGTTTATGGCTGGATACGCATTCATATGGCACGAAACTTTTATCGAAACGAAAAATTAAAGTTGTTCAAGTTTTTGGTTTTGCTCTGCGGCTCAAAGCTGAGGGGAGGAGGTGGTTTTTCAGCGGCAGGACTACGACTATAAATAAATATTTTAATTAAAAGTTTAGCAAGGGATTGTTTGTTGGCTGGAAAGATTTCAATGCCTCGTACTCAAATGCAGAGCGGCAACATAATTTATTGCTGTATTTGGATTAGGGCATGGGCAATGGGCAATGTCGAGTGGCAGCCAAGTCGACCCATCGAATTATTAAATATAGGTTTATCAAAGCAAAAGGGATTTAACGCCATCTTGGCGTTACATACGATACATTTATTCCCAAAGGATTCTAGGAATAAAGGCGCTATGGGGAGCGCACGAATCAAATGTTTCGAAATCCATTAGAATTTCCTCACTCAATTTATTTCAATAAATACAAATTGGAATATTCTATGGTTAGTTCATGCTTAAATCTGTCATCGGCATTCCCCCCATCCATCCGATCGATCCATTCAGAGTCGAATGGCCACAGACATATAATTGGCTTTCAAATGCCAAAAATGACAGAGACAGAGGCAGAGACCAGAGATGAAGCTAGAAATTAATATTCGCTGGATTCAAAATACATATGTGACGACGACATGTGTCAGATGTGAAATTCGAATTTTTTACTGAAATGTGAAATGCTGAAAAATTTGATTGGGGTTTACGGTTCTCTCTGAAAATGGGTGATTGGGTGTTTTCGTTCAAATTAATTGCAAATTTCAAGTTCATAAATTCGCAGCGAGAAAATACACTGCTTAAATTAGTGTATCATTAAAAAATATTTTTCAATAAAAAACTAATTTTCGCATCAAAATTATATTCATTTAGCTTGGTTTTTTTTTTATTGATTTGTTTATTGTTTATTTCTGTTTATTGATATTCACGAATTCCTCGCTAGCTTCCTATTTATTTTAAATATTTATTCTCCTTACCTGGTGTTTTTTTTGTATTTGTTTTGTTGGTTCTCCTTCTGGTGTTCCGCTCGAATAATCTCTATCACAAGATTGCAATTAACACGCTCAGAGTTGATTATTTTATTGTTTCATTGCAGTGCCAATATTTGTATTGCACTTTCTGCAGAAATCGAAAAAAAAGGGAAACGCACACAAAAAAAAAATAGAAAGAAAATGTGGGGAAAAGATCAGAATTGAATGGAATGTAAGGGGTGGGGGGGAATCTATTGTTCTGTTCGTCTGTTTATTTGTGTGTGTGCGTGCCCCTGGCGCCTCGCTTACGTATTCGTCTATCGGAATGGAATCGAATCGCATCGCATCGGAATCGCATGCCGTCGAGGAATTGAGGAACAATTTCCCGTCGAAGTAAATGAAACCCGTATGACATTTAATGGGAGTTCCAGCAGCTGAATGGAGGAATTTATTCTCAAGTGTTGCACAGCAACCAAATGATTTTATAGAAATTTACCAACACTGTTTACTCCCATTCAGCGATAATTTAATTTTAGCCTTGAGCTTCAGCTACCAGGAAATCCACTTAGCAAAAGCCATGGCAGTAGTTTAACAAGTTGGTCCTGGATTTCCGAGAAGAAAGCACTAGAACTTTCAAATAAGTTCCATCTGCCACTTGATTTTCTATGGACTTCAAGGAGGGTCTTTTTCTGGGAAACCAACTCGGGACTGAACAAAAATCCGTTGATTATTCTGGGAAGCAAGACGAGAACGCAACACTTTTCCAGCTCGAAACTTTCCATGAAAATGCAATTATAATTTTCCAAGTGCACGTCTATTATTTACAATTAAAGACCCAGTGGAAAAGTGCACTCAATATGCATCTCCTTGAGGATGCACAATATCGGTACATCGGTACCCCCGTTAAGTGAGTGTCATACGGGCTTGACTAGCAATCATGCATACAATCTATCTATCGCCTTTTTTATACCGTTTGCTTATCTTACGCCGCCATACGATACGATACGATGCGACACATCACGTGAAAAGGTAAATATAGAAAAAGGGAGAGGGTGTGAGTGTGAGTGGGTGTGTGGGTGGGGGGTACGAAATTACAATTTCCGATTTCTTTGTCGCACACTTTTTGTCAATGTTTTTTTGGGGGCCACACACTTTTCTATCAGACTGTTATTTTGTTGTTTTTTTTTGTTTTGCCGCCTTATCGACACATTGATTTCGACCAGTTCTTGTGCCGAGTATTCCGTATTCCGTATTTCGCATTCCGTATTCCGTATTGCTGAGTGTTTGTTATCTCCTTTGTTCTGGAATCATTTTCATTTACATTCTGATTTCGCATTTGCAATGCCGTTCCGTGTGTGACACAAAAACAACGGTTAACGGGCGCCACACGGCACACGGCGGATAGCGGCGGCAGCACGCGGCACCGTACCGTATACGTAATAAACGGCTGGAGCCCGTATCGAGTATCCGCGTGCGGAAAGCGGCTGGAGCGAACGGCTGCTCGTGGCTAGTGGCTGTTGGCTAGTGTTGCCGCTGCAGTCACAGAATTGCGACTGAGCGACGGCGGACGAAACCGAAACCGAGAAACCGTTTGAAATATGGCCAGGCGAAGCGACAAAGCGCCAAAGCGTGCCCAAAATGCCGCATCGTCGTCGTTCGCCCCTTCGTGGCAGGGCACGAAGTACTCCACTCCCCCTCGCGTCTCTCTGCCAATAGGCGCAGCAGACATGGCGGCGGGGAATGGGCTCGGAGTGGAGGGGGAGGAGGAGCAGTCTGGCCATGAATGAGTGAGTGCCGTTTGATAAGTGGGCGGTGGGTGAGCGCATACCCAGCTACAGAGAGTGAGAGCAAGGAAGAGAGAGAAGAGAGACAGAGAGAGGGAGAGAGAGCGTGCAAGTCACGACTGAAGACAGTGGATTCCCCGAAAATTGGGTACATCCGCAGTTCCACTTGCCGCTGGATGGGCCTCACCCCGCATAAATGTACCCTGGATTGGCCATCAACCAACCGGCAGAGAGCGCATTCGCATTCGCATTCTCTCGCATTCGGTTTTGCTCTCTCTCTCTTTCTCTCTTTGGCTCTGGCGGCGCCACAAACAGCTGCTCGATGTTTATTTGTTTGCTTTCGCCCGTCGCCCGACGCCCGTCACCGCCTAATCCGCCGCCAAAGTTCCTAGGGGTTCCTGGGGCTTCCCGGATCCTGCTTCCGCATCTTGACTGCTGTCGTAGTTTTCACCTAACTTTTGCTCTTCTCCGTCGCCCCATTGAAGCCTGGAGGTGATGCCGTCGCCTCCTTTATGACAGCCGCCGCCACATCAACTTTTATGGCCATCAAATTGTTTCCGAAACGTTGCGCCATTGAAGGCAATGTCCTACGGGGGGGCGGCGGAGATCGGAGCTGGCAGGGGGAGCAACTGTGGGGTTGGGTTCCCTTGGAACTTTTATCGCTTCTCTATCTTGGCCCGGTTTATCAATTGCCCCCCCTCCTCCATTCTGGAGAGTTTTCTCAAAGATTTGCTCCATTTAACTGTTCTGCCTCTCCGACCCGCCCATAATGTATACATTATTTGTTTGCCGCCCATTTGGCATTTGTTGCATCATTGTTTATACGGAGTACCAGAGTACCCTCTATAAAATTTTTTCGATCAGTCTCGGATCATAAAAGGTTGAGTAGGTATTGAGTAGTTCTCTGACTTTGGGTATTTAAATTTCTTTATTGGATAGAATGCCTTTAAAATGATGTCTAAGTATTATGGTTTCTTCAAGAATTTGGGTATAGAACATGCCGCTAAGCCTTGTACCTGGGTATACAAAAATATACTAAAAATATTGGTGTAAATGGAGGTGTAATAGGAGTATACCCTTATTTTGGGTATAAACTTGTATACCATAAGCAATTTGGTATACAATTAGAATAATACAAATACTAACGACCATTCTGGCAGAAATCAATAAAGTTGATCATTTGATTTAACAATCCTGAAGCTCTGACAACTCATTTCTTTTTCCAGACTTTTGCTATTCGATCCCCCATCTTCGGTTTGCCCAGCGTCATCTCCTTTCTCCCCTTTACCTTGCTCATTAGCGGTCAGAGCAGGCCAGACCCCAGCTACATATTTCCCCTCCTCTCCTCCTTTGTCCGGCACTTATTTGGTGAAATATTTCGCATAGCGGAACAGAGAGTAATACGAGTGAGGCGAGTCGAATGGCGGAGTCAGCCAGTCTCCGCGGCAGAAACCAAAAATTCAACTTGAACTTCACTTCAGCTGACTGGCATTTGTTTTGTGCCCTTTGCCTTGTGTTCCCCTCGTTCCCCTCGTTCGCCATGTTCTTGGGCCTTTGCTTTGCTTCGTCTTTGCTCTGCTCTGCTGCTGGCTGTGCATCGCATCGCGTCTCGTTTCGCTTGCATTGTTTACAATTCTCTCTCTCCCTCTTTCTGTACGGTTATTTATTTGCCTTGTGATAGCCTGGTGTATTCTGAATCCAATGGGTATACGGGTTTAGCGGTGACAGGCAGACGGATATGTTTCTTGCTATCGGTACTAATAGTTGAGCTAGTTTTGTTCTCATTTCTTTTGGATTTTGAAGGGTAGCCACTATTATTATTATTAATTATGATTATTAGTTTTTATTATTATTATTTTTTATTCTAATAATAATTATTAGTTATTGTTTACCAAAAATAACAACAATCGAATATATGTATATTACTGCCAGGAAATATATTTAAGCCCCCCTTTGACCTCTTGTTCCCAGCTTATTGTTTGATTTCAATTTCTATATCCTACTTCCCGATTATTGGGTATCCATCAGTCGTCATAGTTTGCTTTAGTGATCGTACTTGTATGGAAACAACGGGAAATTCGCCAAAGCAGAGCAGAGCAGCGCAGCGCAGCGCTGCCTGATGTTTGCGATTTCTTGTTCTTGGTTCTTGGCTGTTGCTCTTTTGTTAGTCGTGTCTTCTTCTCCTTTTGCCCTTTTACTTTGCTTGGCCCGCCGTTTCTTGGTTCATTTTCACTCTGTGTGTGTGTGTCTGTTTTTGTTTGCTTCATTTTTGGCGAATGTTTTTTATGGGGTGTTGAAAACCACTTTGTTAAACAAACTCGCAGCTATTTTCTTTCCTCCTATCCATCCCACCCCCCACTCCACCCCACCACATTCTCTTTCCCTCAGAGCGAGCAATTTCTATATAATTTGTATTGGCATTTCGTGGGTGGGCGGGTGCTTCTGCCTGTTTTACCTTTTCTAATTATTTGATTGGCGATAAGCAGGCCAGGCCCTCAATTCTAGGCCAAATTGTGCAATATTCCGACCAGGTTAATGGATAACGATGACAATGACAATGGCGGCTGGCCCTTGCCCTTGCCCCTGCCCCTGGCCCCTGAGTATGGGCTAAGCTTTAATGGTCGCTCCATCGGTTTGGTTCCATCTACTTTTGGTGGGCAGTGTGTCTGTGTCTAAGTGCCCTGAATTTCAAATGGTCTCCGTTCCCTAATCTAATCAAAATGGAAGTGGAAGGAAAGTGCTCTTGTGCTCGATTCGGTGCTGCGGTTTTTTTTTTCGTTTTTTTTTTCGTTTTGTGGGAAAACAGCTGGTCTTTGGCTTAGTCACCAACAGACTTAAAAGGGGTGGGGGGAAAAGGGTACGGGAATGAGAGATTCATACTAAAGTTCCTGTCAAGTTTCCAGCTTAAACTTTTAAAAGCAACAAAAAGGTTACGGAATCTGAACAAATATTGAATAATACATTTCTGTGATTCTGGATTCCTTAAGTAATCGGTATAGTTAGTTTTCAGCAAGTTTTTTCAAGATTCCTAGTTTTTATCTATTTGCCATTGCTTATGGACTTTTGAAGGTTATCAAAAATGTTCAATATAGTGATAGAATATATGTTTAAACATCTACCGGTTCGTCCTTCAACTGTATTCTATTATCCATTTCTAAATAGTAGCCAAATATTCTTCGTTCCTCCCCTTGAATCTTATGTACTGCCACTCTCCCGAACTCATCAACCGAGTGACAACACACAGGAGAATCTACTTCTACCCCTGCTGCGAAAATTCCGAAACAAGCAAGTAAATACGAGTAAAACTTCGACCAAGTTCGGGCTACCGCATCCTTCTTCATGCCAGCAGGGGACAGGGGACCCTTGACCCCCCTTGAATTCCGACACCACGTGCTTCTTTCAGTTAAGGTCAATCTCTGTCCTGAGTCCTGGGTCCTGAGTCCCGAGTCCTAGTCTCTGTCTCTCTCATCCCAAAAGAGAGCTTTTCGAACGCAACATGTCGCTATGCTTCCGCTTTTCTTTCTATTTTTCCACAAATCCGTCCCGTCTGATACCCTTTCCAGTGCTGCCAGAGGAACGTTGGATGTGCAAGGATATCTTTTGTCTTTCCCTTTTCGATGCCAGTTTCAGTAGCGGCGATGTCTGTCGGTGACTGCTTCATCCTCCAGCCCTCCTTCCACTTCCTTTTCCACTTTCTCTCTCTCTGTTTTGTCTGTGGCATGCCTCAACTTTGTTGCTATTGTTGCTGGCCTTACATTGTTTACATTTTGCTTTAGCGGTAGTTAGGTGTTGCCCCCCCACTTGCTCATCCTCCTTTGTCCTGCTCGACTCCTTTCCTCCTCTGCGCAGAATGCAGCTGCGGACAAGGAAACATTTTTAACCGAATTACCCTTCGGGGAATAGGGTATAACAATTTCGAAATAAACTCTACTAACAAGCCAAAGAGCCAAGGAGCCAACGAGGCCAGCGGTAATCCAACATTCAAATAAAAAGAGACAAAGCCACACAAAGGATACTTTCTGTAGAGGACACTCTTTGACATTTCTAACTTGAGTTAACACAAAATTAAGTGCAGAAATTACAGAAATATATTATACACATGTACATATCATCAGTTTACCTTTTGATTCATTTCTGATTCATATAAATATACGAGTATGCATTTTGGGATGCACTGTTATTACCTGCAAATAAAAAGAAACATATTTTTATACTATTTTAAAGCATGAGGAATATAGAAAATATGCGCAGATTTGCAGAATAAAGGGTATTCTATGGGTCTGGTAGATAAACGAAATTCGAGAACGAATTGAATTATTCTGTCGCTATGCGGATCCACTGTTGTCCATATTTCAATACCATCTCTTGATGTAATGGAGAAAAGCGGAAAATTCGTTGGAAAGTGCAGATTTCAAATGGAAATTTCAACGCGATCAAAAGTGTTTTAAACATGAAAGGGATTTGCAGACTTTATTTTATTTCAGTTGAACAAAATGCAAAATTCCAAAGTGTGAAACAAAATATATTTTTAAGAATATCTGAGAATAAAAATCGAATAAAGTAACCCTGTTGGGGCACAATGCTCTCCAGTTACAATCCAATTCGAAGGAATTGCAGTGCAGGAGGATGCATAAAAAGAGAAGAGCATGAATCATTCGTTCTTTCGCTCAAAACTGTAAACCCCAACCCCCCACCCAACACATTTCCGGGTTTTGTTATTGTTTATTTTTGGCCAAAAAGTTAGCTATGGCAACTGTGTTGCACCGTTGTTGCACCGTTGCCAGAGAAAAGTGGAAGTGGAAAAGCTGTTACATGGGAAATATTTGTACGACAGGAAATGTGAAAATATTGCAACACAGAACCAGGGGGAAATGCGTTCTCAGCGACGCAGGTAGAGAGGGAGCTGAATTTCCATTTTGCGAAATTCGCCCCAAACTTTTGTCTTTTTCTCAGTTGGGCGAAAATAGTTGTTTGTGCACTGGAACGCGTTGCTCTGAGGGAAATGGTTTTAGTTTTGTTTCAGTTTCAGTTGAACCCTCCCAGATACATAGTTTTTTGCAGACACTCGTATGCATGTCAAGGTACGGGATACGGCAGTTAAATGGGTTAGCTTTTGGGCAAAAAAATAATATATAAAAAAAAAAATAACATCTGCCCCTAAAATTCGCTTGAGTGTTTTTAATGGCACACCATCAACCCCCTCCCCCCCCACTGGATGGTTGGCTGGCTGTAGCCTTTTCCTGCCTCCTCACCTCTTGACCGGTAATTAATATAATATTCTGCGGCTATCGGGGTTTCGTGTTTATTTGGCAGCCAGCGGCCAGCGGGTTCATTAAAATGCCAAACAAAGTAAATAAACCCCTGCAACAAAAAAAAACAAATAATAAAATAATACAATACAAAATATTCCGACTAAAGGATACCCCCTAAGGAGGGGTAAATGCATTGGCAAAGAAAATTCTTTCTTGAATATCTATAATATTACAGAAAGAAAACCGTCTAACATGTGAAAAGCATAATCGAAGCAAAAATTTGTATATGGAATTATGTAGGAATATATGTCCTAGTAATATGTAAATCTATACTACACAGTTGTAAGGGGCTATCTCCGCAACGCGGGGCACCAAATGGCAGGGGCTTTTTTTAAGTGATAGCCAGAGTATGTGGCATGGTTCTTATAAAAAGAAATTTTTACTTTTCTTTAAATAGGTTCCTCAAAAATTAAAAATAAGTCACAAAATCTGATTGTACCGACGGCAAAACCAAGAATATTGTTTATCACAAAGCATTACAATAAATAAAATATGTCATTACATCAATCATTGAAAAATTTCGATGAATTCCTAGACATTAAATTCATTTACTAAGCAGCGAAGCGCGCGGGTCTGCTAGTGATATATACATATAAGTACAATAAATGTATATGGCTTAGATTATACCCTTTAGAATCCACAATTGCAGGGTATACTTATAGGTGAAAAAGATAACGAGAGCTCAACTGAACGCCCAACCGAATATTACATTATTTTCTGCTGTGGATGGATCCCTTATGGATTCGGTTTTTTTTTCGGTATGAAATTTTTGTGTTTTGTTTTCCGTTTTACTTGCACACAAATTTCGGTTTAATTGAATTTTCCTCTTCGGTTTTTATTGAAATTACATTTTTAATGGCATAAATATTTCAGCAGTTTGTTGTTGTTGTGTGGGTGTATTTTTTTTTTAGTCTTGTCAATTGTCGCTCAGCAAATTGTTAATAATACATTTGCATATAAAAATACTTTAATGGTTTCCATATTGCCTCAGATTACGAAAATACCGAGAGAGAATTTTAAATTTTAGTTTTATTCACATAAAATTTGGATAGAAAGAGTGTAAAATATCATTAAAAAAATACATATATCCTCAAAAGAGTTATGCATTTAAGAAATGTTTTCAGGGATCTTGGAGAAAAATAGAGCAAGAGTGAAACTTAAAAGAGAGATACATCTGTCATACCGCTAGGTAAAGGTTCTTCAATTTATTCCCCATTTCTGAACTCTTTATCCACAATATTCTTTGCCTTTAATTCCATTTTCCACATTGATGATGTATTTATTTGTTGCTTTACATTTTCCACAATCGCAATTTGCCCACACAATATTCAATTGAATTGATATCAATTTTATTTGTATATTCATTGTATTTATAAATAATTACGTTTTCTTTTGCGCGAGTACGAGTACGAGTACGAGAATATCATTTGTGGTTTATTGCCAGTCGAAGGAGCATTAAATTATCAGCATGGTCAGCACTTTATATCAGCTTTAAAGCTTATCAAACAAACGTTGTGGAGACAAGAAAACAGTAATCAGAAAATGGCACGACCCGGCGAGGGAAACGACTACATGGATGCCCTGTACAATAGATAAGCGTATGTCGTATGTCTCAAGCGATGGGTAGCATTTCCCGCACAGCTAATGGGCAGCACTGGAACTGTAGAGTGCTGTTATTCCTCCGTTAAATGCATAAGTTAAATGACAGTCCATAAAATGTCCTAAATCCACTCTCAATTTAGATTGCAATTTTCATCACCTAGTTTCCATAAATACAGCCACACATTCCGCAAATTACATTTTCCAAGGCACCACCAAATATTGACCCATGCCACCTTTTGAGGTGACTAATTGGCAACGTAAGCGATGGGGAAAAACCGACCCGACGCATGAAATTTATAACATTTTATGGCCAATTAGTGGCCATCCCATAAACTGTTTCGCCTTCTCCCTCTCTCTTGTCATAAAATGTGGCCTAGGAGCCCAGCAAAAAAAATATATACCTATACACATATATATGTATATACTATGTGTATGCACAAAAATGTTTTCACAGACAGAGAGACAGAGAGAGAGAGCGAAAGAGAAGTGAAAACCAAAGAGAATTCTCTTTGAAATGCGTTTCAATTTCAAATTGAAACCAATTACGGGCCCGTCCGGCAAATAATTCTCAAAGCAATTCTCATTCGAGTCTCAAGCAGAGGAATGGATTTTTTTTTTCTTTTTTTCTTTTTTGTTAAATGACCAACAATTTTCAAGAGTTCTTTTCCTCTATTTTTTACTTTTACTTCCTTTTTTAGTCGTGATTTCTGGGTTCCTCCTTCCTCTTGGCCCCGGCTCTTTGGCACTCGTTTAAGGCTATTAACAGCTTGTCAAAGCCATGGCCAAAGTCGTGAGTTATTAGAGAAAAAGAGAACAACAAAAAATCAGTGAATGGTCTTGAGAGCACCTGACTGGCTCTGGGAGATGAGGCTGCTGCACAGGAGAAAGGAAATGGGGTTGGGGCAGGTGGGGGCTGGGGGTGGGTGGTGTGTCGTGGCGATAGTGAAACGAAAAACTGAATGAAAACGCCTCTCTTTCACCAATGCATTTCTCTCTCTCTCTCTCTCTCTCTCTCTTTCTTTATGGGGGCCCGAAATAAGTTTTAACTTTTGCATCGCGTTGCCTCGTTTCCTTACATCTTTATGCCTTTTTTTCCTTTTTATGTCTTCTTTTGCCACCCCTTCTTTATGGCTTTGAGTACACTTCCACACTTCTTCTGGTTGCCTCTTTGCTGCAGCTTCTTGGCATTTTTATAACTAGCTTTTGCTGCACTTGGAAATGCGATTGCAGCTGAAGTACTAAGAGCGTCACAAAACCACACGCAAACAGACACAAATAAGAGCGTACAGTGCGCGACAAAGCGTTAGGGCACAGCCGAACCTGTTGATTAGGTTTTTTATCGTACTCCTTCCAATAATATTAGTACTCCCCTTCCACTGGGGCCACACCTTCTTCGAAAGATCCTCACTCGCTGTACAAATTTTCCATTAAAAAAAACACATGCGTTTCGAGTTTCGACACGACCACAGACCTCTCCATTCAGGATTTCTTACAATAAATTTAAAAAAAAAAGTTACTCGAGAAACAAATCAGTTCTTAAGTATATATTTATCGGAATATGTATGGGAATTTATAAATAAGATACAAAAATATATCCCCCAGTTTTGCAATTTTTAAAATAAAATTAAAAATAAAACGTATTTCTGATTTGTAATATGAAAATTATTTGGCCTTGATAACTCCAAATTGTGATCCCTGGAAATATCCTTATATAAAGGAATATAGTACTATTTTGAAAACTGAAAATCAGCTGAATCTTTAACTAAACGCGACAATTGCCAGTCACATGTTAACGTTTTTTCTACTATTGGAACTGGGGTATCAACATCAATCTCCACACTAAAGAATCAATAATCAATCACTTGTATCAAACATATCCCAAGATTTCAGCGACACTACTATCACGAAACGTACTGTACTTACGCACGAGTATGTGTGTGTATATCTATGTAGAATTTCTTGTATCTGGCTGGCTGGCTGGCTGGCTGACAGTCACGGGTCTATTTCAGTTAATTATCGCACACACAAGCAGCAGCAGCAGCAGCCGCAGCCGCAGCACAGCGCCCAACAGCAGGTTAAATCCCGCGGGGTGGGGGGGTGGGTGGTGTTACCCCCCCTTCATTGACTGACATTTCGCCTCGATAAATGATCTAATGAAAAAACAAGTTGAATTTGAATTGTTGTTTCTGTTGGCTCTTGCCTTTGTTATTGCTTTTGTTGGCTTTGAATCCAATGGCGAGGGACAGAGGTGTAGAGAGATAGAGCCATACATATTATGACAACGTCTATATATAGTCGTCTAGTACCACCCCAAAATCTGATCGTATGCGCTTTATAAGATACATTCCCTTTCTCTCTTTGACAATTAATTCTACGTATGTATAATATTTGTTTTCATTTTGAGTTGTCCTCGAATTCGGTTTTGGGGGATATATGTATTCGGTTTGGTAGCCATAGGTAGATGTAATCCTTAGGCGCTGGAGAACTTTTATGGATTTCATTTATTTTAAATTCTGTAAAATCGCTGTCTCTGTATCTCTCTGTTACGATATATATATGTAATATTATCTCTATTATCGAGTGAGTCGGGGGCCAAGCCAATGCGCAGGGTTCTTGCCTGGAGAAAAAGCCGTTATTTTGTTTTGTCATAGTATGTTTTTGTTTTGTTCTTCCTTCTTCCAGGAATCTATCTTATAAATCGAATAAATATTTGTATTTATTTCTCATGTATGGTTATGGAAATTATTTCTATACTTAATCTCTTTATATATTTATCCTCTCTCTTCAGAACAATGATATTTGCTGGCAAGTAGTTATTGCACACCAAACACTGAATATTCCTCCTGAGCCGCTATCTGGTCATTTCTCGATATGAAATATCATTGAACTAAAAATCCCGTGACCACAAGAAAATGGTTACAAATATGCGACCATACGAATGCCATTCGAACGACACGACGTTTCATTTTATTTTTCTTTTTCTTTTTTTTTTATAATTTGTTTGCCTTTTCAAGTGGCGGTGGGGGCTGGGGGGCTAGGGGTCTCGCTAATCATATCTCGAGGAACATACATATGACTGGTGGAGCTGCCTGAATGCCAGACAAGCCTTTGTTTTAGCATGCCACATGCCGTTAAATAATCACGAAGCAAAGTGGCAACAAAAATATGTACATATGTTTGTATGTACATATGTGCGATAGAAGGAATTCATTCTCTATATTCAATTCTGGCTCTTTATCTGCCGACGACTGCGTTGACATTTTCTGTTCTGTTCAGTTCACTTTTTTTTTTTTTGTTAACTATCGCACAAATCAGCAAGAAATGTGGAAAAAAATATATAGCAAAAGTCGCTTAAAAAATGAGTGTAGAAAAAGCGTGAAATGTGCCTCGTACCACGAGGGGGGAGGGGTGTTAGAAAGAGACAGCAGCACAAGGCAGAAATTGCGTGGCGTGGCGTGGCATGGCATGGCTTGGCCTGGCGACGGGGTCATCAACTGTTTGAGAGACCCCCCCCGTTTGGGCCGCCGCAATAATAAATAGCAACAATAACATATAAGCCCCCAAAGAAAAACAACAGAAAAAAAGGCAGTAGAAATATAATAGATAAACAACAAGAAGAGCCTCAAGAGAGAGGAAGGGAAAGAGAGGGGGGGGGGGGGGGGGGGTGCTGGGATTGAACAAAACACCAGAAGTTTGATTAATGGGGATTAAAGGGGTGTACCTACAAGAGGGTTGGGGAAGGGAACAAAACACAGAAGAGAAGAGAAGAGAAGAAGTAAAGCCGGCTTTCAGTTCTATGGCCTCTCCTCTCAGAGGTCGGACAAAACGAAAGCAAAAACAAAATATGAATGAAAAGTTATGGAAAAGTTATGCTGTGGCTCAAAACAAGGAAATTGCTCTCAAGAAGGCTAATTGCCTCCGAGCCTGTCTCTATATTGGCCGGGGAAAGACAGACAGGGAAAGAGAGGTTTACCATCGCTGGAAATTGAGGTTACAGAAGATGAAATTGTATCCGGTAGTTAAAGATACATCGATACATAGATAGATAGATAGATAGATTCTTGGACTAAGTCTGGCGAGAATTTCTAATCGAAATTAAAGCTGAAAGAAGGGAAAGTGTTAATTATAGAAAAACAGTATACGATTCTTGATGGGAATTGTGATGTGCCTATAAACGAAATTATGATAATATGCATAACAAATATCTATCAATCTATCTATCATAATATTTCCACAATTATCCACTGAAAGAATTCTTCACTGAATCTATTTCTAAAGATCTAAATAACAATAATAAATAAAAAATTGAAATAAATTCCAAAATTGAAAATTCCAAACTGAAATAATATTTCTTGATGGCTGATTTTACCCACAGCTAGGGGTACTATTTCTAAGAGATTATATTTCCTGATTCTGTGATTTTGAAACCAAGATGTTCCATGAAGTGGGGAGGGGCCAAAAAGCTGGCCAGAATCCTCCACCCCTTGCATTACCGGAGATACTGCCATTCGCCCCGGCACTTGGGAGTTCACAGAAACCAATGATCCCACGCCGTTTTAACCTAAATATACAATATGTATTCAGGGGCACTATCAAATGACCAAATTACTATTCCGAATTACTAAATGCAAAGGTCAGATCTCTCTACTCTGCTTAACCCCCTCCTCTCCATCTCACTCTCCATCTCTTTCTCTCTATTCGCATAACTTTTGCCATTCACCCAAAAAAGAAAGATATGTAAAAGACAAGAATCAAATAAAACAAAGACAGAAACAGAAACAGAGAGAAGAGGGAGGCAATAAAATAAAAATACGAACAACTTTTGGGAGCTTTCGAGCTATTAGCCGGCAATTAAAACGGCAAATGAACTTTCAACTCGCAAAACCCTAAAAACAAAAACAAAAACAAAAACAAATCAAGATACCAAAGAAAAGGAGAAGAAGCCAAAAAAAACTAAACCAAGCCAAAGAAAGTCAATAAAACAAAAGTCAAACAAAAACAAAAGCCAAAACAAAGGCAAAACAAAGCCAAGTTACAGCCACACAAATTAGGAAACAAAAGCAGAATTGTTTGTCAAGTCTGTTTAAGGGCGTGGCAGGGGCGGGACGGAACGGTACAGTACGGTGCGGCGGTACGGCGGTACGGGGCGGAGTGGAGTGGCGGTTCGAATTTCAGAGGCGTGGGCGTGGGACTTTTATCCCGCACGCAAAAATATCAAACTAGAAAAGTTTTTGTGAATTGTTGTTCTCGGATGTTGGGCAATTTTCGGGCGCTGCAAAATTCACAGCCGAAACCAGACACGACTGTGTGATACCCTTTAGTTAATTGGAAACGATACATACATTTTGATGATTTAATGATGAAAGTAAGAGAAAGAGAAAGTATTCAAGATCCAAATCCTATTCATGACATCCTTTGGGTGGAACACCATATACCCCCCTTTGTACTCTTTGATTACAGGGTATAAACAGAATAGATAAAGAGACATGGAGAACACACGGAGAGAGACAGCAACCAGAGCGAGAGAGAGTGATGGAGAGGGAGAGAGACAGAGATGAAACAATGCCGAAATGGAAAACTGGTTCAAAAGTTGTACTCTTTTCGGTAGTAGACCCGCTTTCGAGCCCAGGCCAACAACCAGGCCAGGCCGGCCAGGCCGGCCCGGCCCCGAGACCACCAGAACAAGTCAATTTTTTGCTCTGTTGTGAGGGGCTGCCGGGCTAATTCGCATAGAAATTTAATATGGCTAAATTAGAGGCCATCGAGAGGGTGACGGGGGGGGTGCAAAAGTTGGGAAGAAGGTCAACAGAGATGATGCTGAATTGTTTTGAAAACAGAATAATTTGATGGAAACTCAACCCAGAGGATGCGTAGGAATGAATTTCAATTGGCAAACAATCTGTGCATTTTATTTATTATTTATTTATTATATATTTATTATTTATTACTATATTATTTATTATAGCTACTAGCTGTATATCCTGTATTTAAGCCTTTCCAGAGGCAAAAGAAAGGGGAGATTTTCCAAAGAAAAGAGCTATTCGCCAGTGCATAAAATACAGTAGTAAGAGCAGCACTCTCTTCCTTTGACATAAATTACTATGAGTTTGAATGCATTTCTGAATTTAAAGGGAAATTCCAACCATTCTGGGGCTCTTAACAAAACAAAGATCATTTCATTTCCAATTGTGTGCATAGAATATTCCCCCAACAATGGCCTATGGGGGCGAAAGGGATAGATAGGGAGACCTTATCTAATCAAAATGTATTCTTTAGAGTACGATTCCAAGAATTGTTCAAATTTGTATGCGATATGAATTCCTGTTGCTTTCAGAATTCACCCACTTTTTCCCTGAGGGGCAATCATCATCATCATCTGCTCTCCAGACTGCACAATGGAGACAGAGAGAGAGAGGGAGAAAGAGAGAGAGAGAGGAGACTGACAAGAGTCTTTTGTGTCCGGCCAAGCCAATTCGCACGGCACTAATTGAATTAGTTAACTGACTTTTGAGTCAGTTTTCATCATCTTCATTTTCATCTTCATCGTGCTCGAACTGGGTACCGTTAAACGGGCAAGAACTTGCAATAGAATGCAAAGTGCGCAATTAACAAGTTTGCAGCTCCAAAGCGGGTGGGCAAAGGGTGGTAGGGTGGTAGGGTGTAGATGGTAGCGTACATAACGGGTTAATAAGCAAACGCAATCTGATGAAAAGTCGATCATTGAATGCCCTTTTCGAAATGTAAAGAGTTTTGTGGTCGATTCGGCTGATACCCTGGTAGGGTATACCCTCTGAAAGGGTATTAGGCCAGACAGACAGACAGACAGACAGACTCAAGGGTCTCTACTGGGGCCCGTCTGGTTGGCTCTGGTCAGGTCTGGTTTTAGTTACTGGGTTTCTGGTGCGCCAGCAGCTGCCGCGTCGCGTCGCCTTGCATCGCCTTGCGTCGCCTCGCGTTGTGCACACAAATTGAACAGCTGTGTTTATAGAGTCAAGGAGGGGGGGAAGTGCCGGTGGCAGTGGCAGTGGCAGACTTCCTCAATGTCAAATTTCCCAGCAAGGCATTGAATTTCAAACAAAATGTCAATATGTCTCAAGAAGGGGACCCCGACCGACCACAAATAAACTCCCAAAAAACCAAAAAAAGTCCTTGACCAATAAATCCCCTCTCATTATGCCGCGCGCTCACTTAATAAATTAAAGTCAAACCAAACCAAAAGACCGTCGCTGATTAGTTAGTTATTGCTCTCCCCACCTCTCTCCCCCCCTTTCTCTCTCTCTCTCTCTCTCTCTGTCTGTCCCTCTCGCTTGTCAGGTAAATAACAAAGTTGAACAAATTACGTCAGGCTCGAATCGAATCGGAATGGGCCAATAAAAAAAATTTGCAAATCAATGCAAATGACGGGGCAAACACAGCATTCATGATGGCAGGGGAAGGAAGAGGAGGGAGGGGAGGGGAGGGGGAACCAACCGAAAGCAAAATTAATTAACTAAAGTGAGAGCTAGAAAGACAGGGAGACAGGGCGATAGCGCAAAAGAACCGCAAAAGATGTCAGTGTGTCACAAGGATGCCAATAAAACGGGTTCCGTGCCGTTCCTCTTTCTCGATTCTCGTTTCTTCTTTCGATTTTGAATATTAGACAAATTAATGTTTGTTTGGGTGCGAGCGAGCGAAACAGGAAAAACAAGAAAGAGTAGAACAAGCAGGGGCCAAAACGACGCAAGGATGCTCTACAAGTCTATAAATAATTGGAAAACATATTCACAGACTGGAGTGGGGTTAAAGTTGTGTAATAGTATATAATGAGACCACTACAGATAAATGAGCCACAAATAGAGCCATGATTCACTTAAACGATGTTGTGGTGGAATACTAAATACAAAAGGAAATGATTCAAATGATGATTAAAGTGATTCAAAGCTTTTTACATAGATATATGCATGTATTCCTACAGCTCTTAGTAATGATATTTTTCTGGTATTAAGTGAATGTCTAGCGACTCTTCCTATACTCTTTCTCTCTATTCAAACATATGTGTGAAGTTTGCCTATCCTCTTTTTAATGAAAGTGCAGCAGCAGCAGCGTCAGCGGCAACAGGCAACAGGCAGCAAACAGCGGCAGCAACAAGTTGCACTTGCAACACGGCAGCCTGTGCAGTGAGGCATGCAAGATATGAAGAGCGGGGGGTGTATAGAGCATGAGAGAGAGAGAGAGATAAAGTGGGGAGTGGGGGAGAGGCATACATAGGTACTTGTATAGGGTATACCATGCTTTAGAATCTTTAGTTTAATGATTTGTAACCGGTTTTCGAGTGCCGACTCCCATGGGAGGCTGTTGCCGCTGTTGCTGTTGCTGCTGCTGCTGCAGTTGCTGTTGCAGAGGGTTTTTTGTGCCACACTCTTTGTCTGCTCTGTCCGCTGTCCGCCTCTGTTTAATTACACTTTTTTTCAGTGAACAAATAAAAAATAATAATAATAGTAGCGGAAGTTATACAAAAGCCGCAGAACCGGCTATATAACACAGAAAAAACAAAAAAACCAACAACAACGGTTGAGATAAGCCAAAGAACATGTGGGGAAAAGGGAGGCCGAATGATGACATGTGACAACAGCAGACGAGACCACGGGTTTAATAACATATAACGGCTCTCTTAACACTGTTCTGTTCCTTCGCCCGAACCGTTATAGGCATGATGGCATGGCTGGTTATGCGTACAAGCTAAAATGAGAGAAATATACATACATGCATAAATGTGTATATTTACATATGTATGTGTTTCCATAACCTTCCAGATAATATCCCCAATGAAAACACACACACGTTACCCAATGCAGCAACAGCAAAATGTCCCCCAAGAAATAAGGATAGACTGCTTTCATCATCAGTCTCCCATTCACAGCATCGTTTCCTGGCTAGCAAATATCCCCCCACCGACTCATGCAAAATCATCAAAAATTCCAATGCCGCCGTCTATTGTGTTCCCTGCTTCAATTGTTTACTTCTATTGCCTTATCTAATCAAATTGTTCTTTCGAATATTCTTTCTGAGCATATATTTGCTTTGGAATATGTTTGTTTCTTTAATGCTTTTGCATACATATGTATGTAGGATGCATAGAATCCGTGTGTGCATATGTATGTGTATGTGTGAATGCATGTTACTTACCTTCAAAATGAACGAAGATCGTGAAGAAGACGAAAGGCCGACAACTGCCATTCAGTTCCAATTGCAATCTCCTCAGTTTTATTTTTTTTTTTTGTTTTTTTGTTGCAGCACAAGTGGCAAGTGGGCTGCCTTCAATCAAATTGAATCAAATCAAACAAAAAACAAAACTGCAAATTGTAAAAAAAAAAATTGTATTTATTATAGGCATTGAGACTTGGCACACACTTTCTTCACAGCACAGATAGAGCACAGAGCACGAAAAATAATTGGCTAGATTTTTCTTTCTTTCTTTCGCTTCTTCCAACGGTGGACGCTGGTGGAACAGCTGGCCCGACTTGAACACACATTTTGCACAGTGGACACCAGGCCGGGCCGTAAAAAAAACTTTCGCTCAAAAACGGATGCAGCCGCTCAGTCGATCCACCAATAAGAAATGCTAGCCGCTGGTGGGGGGCATGGGGGGCGACACTCAGTCGGGGGCGATGCCGCCTAACTGGTTTCTTGTAACAGGAATTTTGGCGTACCAGAGGGATAGTAGGTGGCTAAAGAGCGACAGGGACAGGGACGGGGGAGACATGGCCGTGTTGAATTTTCATTAATTTGCACATTTCCGCCTTTTATTTTATTGGAATTCTCCTCCACCTGACTTATTTACGAGTTGTTCTAATTTATTTACTTGGCCCACAAACAAACAAATTTATTTTTCTCCGCACTTTCTTTTGGCATTTATTTACGGTGATCTTCCTCTTCGTCTCCTCTTCTCTTCTCTTTTGCTATTTATAACAGAACACACACACGCACACCACACGCAGCACCTACACGAACACAGAAACACCCAACACCCACTGCACTGGCTGCGCTCAGGTGAAAATAGTGCAGAGATCTTTTGTACTGTATTGTATTGTTTGCTGATCGTACAAATATGGAACTTGGTTTCTTTCACAAAAAAAATTCGAATAAATTCAAAGTGTTCAAAGCCGCGCGCATGGTAAAATTATATAGGTGGTGTATTACACTTTTCAACTCGCTCTCTCTGCTCTCAGCAATGCTGCCAGTTTAGCAATTTAGTTGCTAGATCTGGCAGCTTTAAACAATTTTTTTTAGCAATTTTATTATACAACCACAAATTTTTATAATTTTCTTCAGGGCTTTTGCATTCTCATATTAAAGGACATGCAAAACCTAAATAAAACTTTTCAAAGCCGGAATCGAAACCCAACCCAATTACTTTCAGATGTAATAGTTGCCATAAATTCGCTGAAATCCAAAATAATACCACCAGATTATAAAATCAATATATTAAAAGATGATTTGGGAAACGCAGCAGTGCTTAATTTTTATGTTCTTAAAATACATACATATGTTTATTTGTTGAAAATGAAAATTTCGATGGTTTGGAAATTTTTACAACATTTTTAGCAATTTTTCTTCCCAAATCTAGCAATTTTTGCTAAGGAGATTCTGGCAGCACTGGCTCTCAGGGAGACAGGCTAGAAAGAGAGCGTACGCTCGACTACTTAACCCACTCAACCCCCTTCTATTAAAATAGCCGAACAATATGAATTAAGCCCCGGATAATAATACTGTTTGCAAATGTTCCTTGCATATCCATCCTATCCTTCCTCTTAATTAACAAGACACGACGATATCTTTCACCTAAACTTCGCTAGAATTCTGCAATTTTCATATAGTTCGTGGAGCGCATTTTAATACCCTGGTCTACAATGGGTTAATCGTTCGCTGTTAATATTGGGAAATGATATTCTTCGATTTTTATATTCGGTATAAGATTTGTAGCTAGATAAGACTCTTAGTCGTGAACACATAATTTTATCCGATTGATGAATCAATTTCCTACAAGATTGGCTTATTTAACAAACTCCCCTTTATTTTATTGTGTCTAAAATAAGGTTCCAGCGAAAGCATTAAACGTCCTTGTTGC
This sequence comes from Drosophila helvetica, assembly GCA_963969585.1. NCBI lineage: Eukaryota > Metazoa > Arthropoda > Insecta > Diptera > Drosophilidae > Drosophila > Drosophila helvetica. The sequence continues at coordinate 60,857,029 of OZ018401.1, forward strand.
TGGTCAGGATTCAGCTATGAGTGTGGACATTTGTATACCCTACTTCCATTAATTAATGTTCAAAATCTGTTTTCCGAACAGCTTTCAAACGTAATTAATAATGTCTTTTTTCACAGATTCATGCAATTGTTATGTGAAACAAACCACCACAGTCGGTTGGCAAGGTTTTGGCCAAGAGCCCTTATCTGAACAGATCTTGTAACTGTACAGCGGAAGGGCTTATTTTTGTCTCTTTTGCGAATTATGCCTTGAACTTTTGTTCGTTTTTGAGTTAGGTTTTAGTTAAGCACTTGTCGTAGAAGATTATTAGTTTCACGTCTTTACTCTTCGAGATCTCGGGTGATGTTTTCTGTATATCTTATATGTATGTACATCTCTCGGTTCTGGTACCCATTGCCCTATGATGACAAACATTTCCCCAACTCTATAAAATCTCTTTCCTTGTTTTTCGCAAGGAATACAAAATCTTATAATTTTCTTTTTTAAAACCATCAATTCAAAGTTGCAAAATTTGATTTTTGTATTTAAAGAAAAGTCCATTCGCGTAGGCAAATTTTTTGAAACATTTTAATGCTGTTTTAAATTTGTATAGATATGTATTGGTTATGCAGACCTAAACCTTTCCATCGTAATATGGAAACATAAAATATGCGATAATTCTGAACAAATACATAGGTCATTAGGGGTAAACGGGATAAGCTGAGTGCAAATGAAATGAAATGTCAACATGTCTAACATAACTATCGATCGACGTTCCTCTCTTTCTTTCTCGCGTGGAGATCAGATCAGATCCCTGTCCCCTCCCCAACCCAGCAAAAATCCCGAATTTCCCACTTTGTCTTTTACTTTATCTAGAAGCGAATATGGCATAAAAAGTTTATTTAATTTATGCTACAACCATACAATGACACAATGAATTATCTCTATAAATACAAAAACTAAACTCTTTAAACTATTTGGCAAATACATAGATGGGGAGATGGTGTGACATAACAAGTGATTAATTTGAACTTAAAACGGTCGAATATTAGAAAAAAACACATACAAAATAGAGAACTAAAGATAAGGCCGTAATATCGGTGGGTTACATTGCAATCATTAAGCGAGTCTTCCTCTATAGGCTGGGGAGATGAGTTATTGCATTAAAATAGTTTCAACTGCAGCTGAAATGGGCAACTGCTGATGGTGTCAGGGGCGCGTGGAGGGCGTCGAGCAGCAGGCCATGGAGATGTCCTGGGAGCAGGCGAAGGTCGATGTGCTGGACGTCTCGTTGAATCCACTGTCCGCCCGATAGAGGCCAATGCGCTGCGCCGGCGGATTGACCACAGGCGGAGCTGTCTCCACCTGCTGGGCCTCCGCTTCATCCAAATTGGCACTAAAGGATTGCGAGAGGTTTTTACGATTGGCCGAACGGTGTCGGCGGTGTCCGCGCGGTGTGTCTGAGTTGGAGGAGCTGCAGTTGAAGCTGAGCGCGGACAATTGCAGGACCTCGGCCTCCTCCTCCGCCTCCTCGTCCGACTCTGGTTCAGCCTCGGGCTCGTCTGCGTCGTCCGCTTCTACCTCTTCGAACAGAACCTGGTCCACAGCCTCCAGGAACGACTGGCTGGGCAACTGCCTCGTGCTGTTCACCCTCAGCCGGCTCACCCGCTGGTTGATGCTGCAGTCAGACTGCTCGAGTGCCTGCATCGGCGAGGAGCTGCGATCCGGAGTGAATCGGCAGGCCGGTCGCCCTGTTCCCGTCAGCTCCGACAAAGTATCGTGCTGCTCATTGCTGCTGATGCTGGCCTCCCCCTTGGAGTGCACCCGACGACGGCTGAGATGCTCAGACGGAGCTATCGGCGAGGGCAGCTCCAGCTCGTTTATTAGCAGCAGCTTACGTTTGGAGGTGCGATTTCCGTCGTCTGGGGTCCCTGAAGGCAGGCCGCACAGGTTCCTGATGGGCGAGAGGGACCCAAAGCTGCCCTCACCCGACGGCGAGTCCGAAAGTCTGCCGGCGAACATAGTTTGCTTGCCCTGCGGACTGGAGCCCACCATCTGGGGGGACTGTGCTGCCTCCTGCTCGCCCAGAACAATCACATTGTGCAGATCGAACAGCTTGCGCCGCATGGAGCTGTTGAAGATGTCGCTACCGCTGGAGCAGGACTTGGCCCGTCCGGACGCGCTGCCAGCCAGATGGGGCTGCAAGTAGGGGCGCAGCGCCTCCTCCAGGGCCTTGGGCAGGATGGGGGGCAGGGTCAGTTCGGTCTGGACACTGCAGTCCCGCCGCCGTCGACCGCTCGAGGACTTGTTTGAGATGGGAGTATGGTCCTCGTTGAGTTCGTTGAGTATGATGCGGTTCTTGCGCAGCGGACAGTCCACTGGGCTGGGCACTATTAGAGATTCCTTGAAGAAGGCACTGATCGCCATCTGGGCCTTGCTCTCCAGCTCGGGGTCGGGCGAGTCGTGGAACTGCGTTTCGTGCGGCTCTACATCGGCGGGCTTCAGCTGGGACACCTCGTCGATGTTCCACTCAAACTGCGTGGACGACAGCTGCGGTGTGCGTGAGCGGAACAGAGAAGGACTGCAACAGACAATAGAGATGTTCTATGAAGACCCGTGGGGAGGGGGCAGGATGAACAGGATGTGCACACTCACCTGGCAATCAGAGGCAGGTGCAAACGGTCCGCTAGGGCGCCTTCGAAGGGATTCCGAATCTTGTGGAAGCGCTTGGGCGGTGGCGTACACACCAGCGTGGACATTTGTGGACTACATTTCGTATTTTGCTTGCCGCCATTAGTTGGCGTTGCAGCAGACGCCACGGAATTGTTGCCCGAGGCGCTGTTCCTGCGCGCCCGGCATTTAAGCTCACTCAGATTGGTGAAGTATCGACTCTTGAGCGCCTGAGGTGTTCGCACCTCATCTGTGTACATATTTTTAGACGCACAATTTTGTTTTATTTTCTTGGGAAATGATAGCCAAAAATGCGCCTGCCTCGACTACAGGCAGATGTCAGTATTTTCAAATGCATCAGTGTTGACAAACGTCGCCGGTGACTTATCGAATACGTTGCTGTTTGAATATGGAAAGCAAAAAATATATATATTAAAGACGAATACACAGTTTTGTGCCTCTTTTAAATGTCTTATTATTATCTTTAATCTATTTATTTCGAATATTTTTCTGCGAGCCTCTGGTTATCCAATACTTTGGTATTTTTGCAATGCGCGCCATTCAATCGATAACATGTCAGCTGTCACAGCAACCCTGTTCTGCAAGACGATTCTGTCGATTACACATACATACGTGAAAACAAGACCGTGTGTGTGTTTTTGGTATGTGCGTGCGTGCGTGTGTGTGCTTGCTGCAGAAACAGAAACTAAGCGAAAAATCAAAAAATTAAAATTAAACAAACGCGAAATTTAGTGAAACAGAGTTCCTATATTACAGCACTTGTGTGTGTTCATAGCAAAAGTGGCCAAAATTCGGCGAAAACAGCGCAAGTGTGACAAAGCATTCGTGCCGCAGCCGTGTTCCAAACGAACGAAAACAAAAGAGAATAGTGTTGATAGTACAACAAGCGTAATTAGTAGCAGCAGCAGCAGCACCCACAGCGGTAGCGTCGTCGTTGCCGGCGGCCTAAACAGCACCAGCAGCAGCAACAACAAACGATTCTACCCAGGGACGGGGGCGGGCCGGGGAACGGCCGAAAACGAAACAGCGGCAGCATCAGCAGCGGCACTAACAGCAACTACAACAACAACAAAAACAGCAAAGGCATCTGCAGAGTCAGCTGCCGGCCGGTGTGTGGCGGCAGAGGAAAACGAAACTGTTGCTAGAAGAAGGCGTGGCGGAGGTGTTGCGGGAGGGAAAGACGACAGCGTCAAAGCCGGCAGCGACTGCGACAGCGACAGCGGGGCAAAGCTAACAAAGGGCCCACTGAATGCGGCGCATTTGTCGGCCTGTTTGCGCACACTGCAAAAGCTTGCTATTGAACTTGACGTCAGCGTTGACGGCAAGAGCGTCGCCAGCAGGGAGAGGGAGGTGAGCGGTGTCATGTCGGAGACGGGCTGCCGGCATTATCAGAGCTACTTGAAGGAGCACGGATATGATACATATCGGGTCATCGATGCTTACTTTTCTGCCTGCGTGAACAAAAATGCGCGTTTGAACAAGGTGAGGGGAAGAGAGAGAGCGAGATAGAGATAGTTACGGTAATGTTCGGGGTTCACTGACACAATCCAATAAGAGGGGGAGGAGGAAGAAGATCAGTGATGGCAATAAAGTGATTACTAAACCACCAATTTTGATTGGTGTGTTTTTAAACACTGCCAGCCGTTACTACTCAAATTGTGGCCATCCCTAAGCGCGCGCTGCTACCTTCCATCTTGACTGACATTTAACCCTTTTCGTCCCCCGCCAGGCCATACACTGCTTCTGCTCCGAGTGCGGCAGCGCGGGCATTCAGCTGTACGCCTGCCTGCACTGCGGCTACTTTGGCTGCCGAGGCTCACACATCCACAGCCATCTGCGGGCCAAGAAACACCATGTGGCCCTGGAGCTGTCCCATGGAACGCTCTACTGCCATTCGTGTCGGGACTTCATCTACGACTCACGCAGCCGGGAGTACGCGCTGATCAACCGGAAGCTGGAGGCCAAGGATCTGCAGAAGAGCCTGGGCTGGCAGCCGTGGATACCCTCGGGCAAGGAGTCTAATCTGCTGCTGGCCAATCCACGGCGCCGGCTAGTGCGGCAAAATCAGACGATTGGACTGAGGGGACTCCTCAATCTGGGGGCCACCTGCTTCATGAACTGCATTGTTCAGGTGAGTGGTGAATGCAGGAAAGATATTCCCCGATGACCCCCCCATTGTCATCCCCCAGGCCCTGGTACACACTCCACTGTTGAGCGAGTACTTTATGTCGGACCGGCATGACTGCGGCAAGTCCTCGCACAAGTGTCTGGTCTGCGAAGTGTCGCGTCTCTTCCAGGTGATACACAATCCTCCGATTGCCACTTCCGATCCACTAATATCCGACTATTTTCCCCCAGGAGTTCTATTCGGGCTCCCGCTCGCCGCTGTCGCTGCATCGCCTATTGCATTTAATCTGGAACCATGCCAAGCACCTGGCCGGCTACGAGCAGCAGGATGCGCACGAGTTCTTCATTGCCACGCTGGATGTGCTGCATCGGCATTGCGTCAAGGCCAAGGCGGAGCACGAGAGCAAGAGCAGCAGCTCCAGCTCGGGTAGCGGCACCAATTCCACCAGCTCCACGACTTCCAGCTATGGACAGTGCAACTGCATCATCGACCAGATATTCACGGGCATGCTGCAGAGCGACGTGGTGTGCCAGGCCTGCAAGGGCGTGTCCACCACATTCGATCCCTTCTGGGACATTTCGCTGGACCTGGGCGAGACCACGACGCACGGCGGCGTAACGCCCAAGACGCTGATCGACTGCCTGGAGCGGTACACGCGGGCCGAGCACCTAGGCTCCGCGGCCAAGATAAAATGCTCCACCTGCAAGTCCTACCAGGAGTCCACCAAACAGTTCAGCCTGCGGACTCTGCCCAGCGTGGTCTCCTTTCACCTGAAGCGCTTCGAACACTCGGCGCTGATCGATCGCAAGATCTCCTCGTTCATCCAGTTCCCCGTCGAGTTCGATATGACGCCCTTCATGTCCGAGAAGAAGAATGCCTACGGCGACTTTCGCTTCTCCCTATACGCGGTGGTCAATCACGTGGGCACCATCGACACCGGCCACTACACGGCGTATGTGCGGCATCAGAAGGACACGTGGGTGAAGTGCGATGATCATGTGATAACAATGGCATCGCTCAAGCAGGTGCTGGACAGCGAGGGGTAAGTGGAATATACATATATGGGAGTATATGATGCTGAATGTTTCTCTTTCAGCTATTTATTGTTTTACCATAAAAACGTGCTGGAATACGAGTAAAGAGAGGGCATCCAATAGAGACTGCATCCCCCGGAAAACACACAACACACACACTACCCATAGGCACATACAATTAGCATAACGAATACCACACACACCACACACAAAACAAAAGAAAAGAAAAAGGAAAGCAAACAATACCGACAAGGCCGCGGCAGCGCTAAAAATTTAAGAAATAACTTAACGAAAAAGTAAATCCACTTCTAAGTAAGACCGCGATTGAACAATAGGAGGGAAAAATCAAAACCTTTGTGCGCCCAAAACTGTTTAATGTTTATTCTGAATCAATCCTGGCAATACCCTTATTGTTCTAAGTATTTCAAAATCCATAATACTAAAAACTAAACAAATGCTAAAAACCATTTTGCTTAAATATGTAAAAACATACAAACGAGATATCGAAGCAGAGATTCCGTTACCACTTGCAAGTTCATTAGTTTCGGATTATATTTGATCTCTGGGAAAAAGATCTTACATCGCAATCAACAAAACATACAAGAAAACACTGATAAACAAACAAAAGCAACGACCGAAATGGTTTATGTTCGCTCAATGTTCGCTAAAGAACAGTAATAGCAGTGCGAAATCAGAAAAAATTTAAAAATTAGACTGAAAAAAAATTTAATTTACTTCCATCTTGGGCTCGTCCGGGAATTGAACCCGGGACCTCTCGCACCCGAAGCGAGAATCATACCTCTAGACCAACGAGCCGGTTGAACATGAAGCGTCCTATTGTGGATTTAATGCGCGGGCTGGTGCATGCTTGTTCATATGACAGCAGTCGAGTGCGAAAGGGATGACTATAGTATGCACCGGGTCTTCTATCTCTACATGCAAATTATGACGATACACAGCACTGTTCGTGCAGTAAGGTAAGTGTTGGAAACGTCATTTGGGTTGTTGTCCGGGCTATGTTAGCTAAAACACAAACCTTTTAGTGTTGCAAGGGTCCAAAAACTGATTTTCCGTTTGCATTTAAAATTAATTCAATATAGAGAACTTCTCCATATGGAAGTACGACTATAAAATAAAGTAAAATATTTCAATTGTACAAATAGGCTTGGTAAATAAACTACTTGAAAAAGGTAATTTAAAAAATTATATTTAACAAATTTGCAATTTGGATTTTTAATTTTACTATTACTTATAGTAAATAATTTGAATAATTTGTTATGTACCACAGATACAATTTTCGAGGTATACCGGAGTAATCATTTCTTGGTACTTCCGTGTGGATAAAAGGTGTTTGGGAAGCATTTGCAAGGGTATGGTATATATAAATGAATATTTCTTTATTTAAATAAGCAACAGTTTCATGGCCAAAATAATTTAGACATGGCTGTTCCACAGACTGGGATCAAATAGTGCCTGTACCTTTAAAATAATCGGTGAAATAAAGTGGTATATATATAGTATATTTGATTGGGGTCTTCTGGGAGGTGTAATTTGTATGAAAAAGAAAACAGAAACAGTTTCTTAAAATTAAATTGAAATATTTTATATGTATACATACATATTTGCTATGTAAAAATATTAAACTAAATTATATCGAAATCTAAAACAATTCTAAATGTAATGTTCTTCTTTGGTGCGCAGTTTTTATCGAGACACATTTTGACTACACCGACTAAATGATACCCTTTATTCAACAAATCCACGACATAACGTAACATTAAGTGGAAGTGCGCTTTGTTTTGTGAATTATCTTTCCCTTCCCGAGGGTGATGGTGACCCCATTTACATTTATTATTGGCGGTGATAGGCATACCCATACGAGAACCCGTATGTATATATACCTATGTATATATTTCTAGTGAAAAATGTGATGCAGTGTTATTAGGTTCCAAACATCGGATTCGGGAATTTGGTTCATCTGAAATAAAACTGGTTAATTTTGGCAAAATTTCACTCCACAGCAAACACTTACCAATTCCAGATTGGGGGCAACGCGTACACCAACGAAAAGCTCCAAATTAAGCCGTCTCTGTTTGTTGAAGCCATTTTCATTTAAAACTTCAATAAAGGACTCCAATAAGTCTGAAAAGACAAATCCCAAAGTTCGAGTTGTTGTGGTAACGCACTTCAAACCTTTACAGTTCCTAAGAACTGAAATTAAATCCTTGGCATAGCTTTCGAATCCATAATCGTTAGGAATTAATGTTAGATGTTCCAGTGTGTTGGCGTACTTCGAAATAATGTGTGCAATGCTCCCAAAATCATGACGAAAAGTATAGCACAACAACAACGATTTAAGTTTTGGACATGTTGGCAATTCTAAATCTATGTCTACAGACTCGAGTAAAAGGTATTCCAATTCGGGATATAAAAAATCCCATTTCTGTGATATACCCTTGCAGCCAGAAACCGAGAAGGTCCGAAGTTTCTTTAAATGGGAGCAGACTTCGAAAATATTTGGTAATTCGCACTTTTTCTTTTGCCATTTTCCCGAATTAATCAAATGTCTTGAACGTCCCTCTGGAAAAGGTGTAATGCACTTGTCAAGGAAATCATTCGCATATTAAAAAGTTTTGAGTCTTACCCATCGTAGTTGCCCCAACAATACGTGTTCCAAAGAATGGATCTACGGTCCGGAATAAATCCCATGTGTAACCATTTTTACAATCTAAGGAAAGGTTTTTTATCCCTTTCATGTTTAAGACATGTTTGATCGCGTTGAAATTTCCATTTTGAATAATGACAACGGCAGATTCGAGGTTAATGCAGCATTTTTCAACGAGTTCTCCGATCTGATCCATTACATCAAGAGATAGTATTGAAATATGGACAACAGTGGGTCCGCATACTGACAGAATAACCCTCAACTCGTTGTCCGTATAGCGAGGCACATACCCACGGATTGTATATTCGTAGCAGTTCAGTTCCTTGTATTTTCGTCCAACGTGGTAGGCAAATGCGCGGCCAAGCTGCCTGTTGACTTCGGCCAGTTGCAGTTTTTCTTTCTCTTTTAGGTATCCGAACACTTTGTCAATAATTTCAAGTGGTAAAGTTGAAAGCATTTTGAAGCACAGATACGCACAGGTTTTTAGCAAAGAGAATGAGAATAGTTCAGTAAAGTACAGTAGCACAGTAGGGTTGGAAGTCCGTAGGTGAATCCAGGGGAAAAAAATGTACAGTCAGCTTCCAGTTCCTCCAGAAGTAAGCGTTTGGCGATTAACGGAGATTCGGTTGTACCGGCAGCTGGTTAAAAAACTTAGATGTTGTTTGATGTTTCGATCGCGGCGACTAAGTGACGGCTGTTCATTTCATTTTCATTGAAAATTGTGCAAGCTTCGCTAGAGCTGGAGAATATTCGATTTCAATATCGATATAGACGCTGCAGACATCGATGTTTTTTCTCAATAATCGATGCTGGTGCAAGTCACGGGTAAATATTAAAAAGTAATTATTTTGATATTTCCGCAAACATCGATCATTCTCTAGCTCTAATACCCATATGATATTAGATTGGGCCTAAGTTATTCGACTAATAGCCGGGAGTTGTGCTTAGAGACTACTACGAACATTAATTTTGGATTTTTGCTATCAAGCTATCTCTCTCTTCGCAGCAAATTTAGCAAAGTCTATTGTCATATGGTCATAAGAGAAGATTAGCGCATTAATATGCTCATTGCATTCTCACTTCATGCTTTTCCCCATAAGGTTTTTATTGCTGGTATTGCGATATATTACATTCAATAGATAATAAATACAGTTTATGCGCTTCACAGCACTGGTGAGCACCGTTAATTGCAACAAAACAAAATTCAAGGCGTAATTTGCGTTTTGCGTGCTTAGAAAATTCTTGATCTCTGATTTGTATTGGAAAAGTAAGATGTGTAGATTATAATTCTGGCAATTCAATCAACCATTAGTTAAGGTGGGCGCCGTTCTTATTACTGAACATAAAATCGTGTTGTAAATCAGACGAAAAATTGGTAAGATTGGCATTTAATACAAGTGTGCGGCAAATTATTCCTAAAATTCCAGTATCAGAGGCGACTGATTCGAAAGCAATTTTTTCACGTTTGAGCTTACACTACGGCAACCTGCACGGAGCTTCACCGTGCGACGCGACCTACCGAAACTGGCACCAACAATTTCTGGTCTGGTCAGAAGTAAATGCAGGTCAAGCCACACGTGTACGGGGACGCCTACAGTAATCTGGACAAAATAGATCAGGATATCGAGTCTGATGGCCAATCCGAGCATATCAGTACTGCAAGTAATTATTAAGACTTGCCTGTGCGAGCGTCCAATGAAGGCACTCTAGTGTGGTCGCTGGCACCAGCGACCTTCCATGGACGCATTGTCGCAGTATGAATTCTAGGTCTTTGTTGTTGTTCATGGTCGGTCTGATACATGTGGCCATAGGAGGCTTTCCTGATGAACGTTCGACATTGCACCTGCTGTATGACAAGATCAATAAATCGGAATTGAATTGGGACAAGATCCGTAAGATCGAGGACGCTGAACTACCCGAAGATCTGTACTCGCCACCTGCATTCATATGTGTGTATGTTCATATGTCTTTATTCAAATAATTGATGTTCTGCTGTTTTGTCGTGGACGAATGCATTGGCTCATATTGCTGTATATTTTCAGTTCCCGACACCCACGAACACACATGCCAGGGCTTCTCCTTTTGAGAGCGACATTTATGAAGTGCTCAAGTGTCGTCGTTGGCCGCTCACATTAGCTGGGGCAAAAGGGAAATGCAGCACGGGCATGACTGCCATAAACCCTTATGGCCTAGTCACACCAGCTTGACACTGCAGCACCGCACGAGAAGCATCAGGCACACCCCAGCGGAGTGACTTAACGCTAAGTAAGTGCATTGAATTGAAGTGCTGCTAACGTTTTTATGCTGGCTTCCTTCTGTTTTTCCTCCTTTTTTTTGCGCAGAGTGGAATTTTAAACGCCTTCAGCACCTTTTGACGGAACGACCGCTGCAGGATGAGATCAGCAGAAGCTTTGTCAACGCACTGACACCGGGTTGTGGGCACTTCCAGCTGAGTCATATCGGGCTGCTCTATATCTATAATATTTCCAGCTTGTGCACTTGTATTAACCTATCTATCATCTCAATTTCAGTGCAGATTCAATGCTCAGCCCCCAGCGCCATTGTCCGCCATCCCATTCAAATCAGCGAACAAATTCATGTCACCGATAACAATTCAATCACTTAAGAGTTCAACACATTTTGAAATCGCTTTACAATGCCCCAAGAGCACCCCATGGGTCCAACCGGGAAGTTGCACCCGCCGGACACATTGTGGTGTCGTCCTAGCTCCTTCTCGGCACAACTCCTGCTGGTAAGTGCAGACGCTTTAGATTGCATTTGCCTCTGCTTCTGCTTATTTTCTTTTTTCCCTTTGCTGCAGTTTTCTCAACAACCTGCAAATCCATTCAAGGGATTCACTTCTGCTTCTGCTTCAACTTTTACAACTTCTTGGAGATCCGCATTCTGGTGCTTCAACAGGCGGCTCTTGGCTCCGCTCCTGATAAATCAATGCTGCAGTGGATAGGACGAAGCCTCTGGCCCGGCCGGCTCTCTGCTGCTCTCGACTTCGTTTTGCCTTCGACTTGAATCGCTGCTATTAAGTCCGCCCATGACTTTATTTGGCTTGCACTTGAGCATAAATTATAATGATCTGCATATGTGTTGTAAGCCGTCCTTTTACTGCCATTTTGAGGCTACATATCTGTACTTTACAGGTAGAAAGCTTGACAAATGCCTTTGGAGCTGCTATAAGTGGAGGACACGGAGTAAAGGACTTCTGCATAAGTTGTATGGATTTGTAAAGTGAGTTGAGAATTTGTAGCATGGCATCACTAGGTACATCTGATTGTACTTCAACAGATATCATAATCGTTATATTCATTAATGGAGTTTAAGGGAGTTTAACACTCTTAAAATACTTTCAATTTTGTGTTTCGTCTAGTTTGTAATGCCCCTTATTTCTGTCAGCTAATCCACGCCTTTGCCAGCAGCTGCAGCTCTTACTTGTTAATGCTTAACTATAGATGGATATACACAGATATAAGAAAACAACATCTCCAGCCCTTCCTCCACGCCAACATCCGTCCATTCCTTCCTTTGTATCTCGGTTCAAAAACAGTTGCCCCGCCCGCCCTATACCAACGCTTCCAGCGTTGACAGCAACGGAAACTCGGCAACTCCCCAACTGGACGCCAGTTTTGACCCGGTCTAGGACTCGACCTCAGTGCCTGCCTGCCTGCTGTCCTGGCAGTCCCCTCTTTGGCCTCTGGGCACTTTGGAATAACTTGGACAATTGCTTTCATGCTGATTTCGTTTCGTTTCGCTTCGCTTCGAGCCTCTCACTCTCGGGCTAAAAAAAGTTGTTTTTAAACTCATTGAAAGTTCCTCATGATGGCGGCAGCTTAACCATGTATTAGCACTATTTTAGAGGATGGCCATGCCACGACATTTGTTGGGGCTGGGGTAAATATTCCAATTAGTGTTACTCTCCGAGATTTTGTTTCCTCGTTTCCATCGTTGTAGTTTTGTGAATAATGCAGTTGTTTCAAATATTCATGGAAGTCTGGCGCCCTTGTGTTTAGTAGAGATGGTGGATACGATCGATATTTAACTAGATGCTAGTTAAGGGATTATAGAAGAATTACTTATTTACATTTAAGCTGAATGCCAACCAATGTTATTTGTCCGATATGATATGTGTGTAGGTAGATATTTAACCCCTTGCCAATTTATGCGGCATTTCCCTTGGCAATATTATGCAAAATGTGATTGTTTTTCCACCATACACATTCCTTACTAGTATCCCTTGGGTTCTCCTTGGTTCAGAGCCTGCTTCCTCCCTTAAATCAGATGGCTGAACCCTTTATGCTACTCCCGGCTGAAGAATAGACAAAGATGAGACTTGAGTACCCCTGAGCCTGGTCATTGTGCTCCGTGCTTGGGTGTCCTCCATGCTCCTTGCTTGACTGCAGTTGCCCTCTTTCCATTATTGAAGTGTGCACTTCCGCTAAATGGTATTTGGGGCAAGCACACAAGCTTACCCTATGCCCAGCCCCCTCTTGTCTCCCCCTGCCTCTCCTCTCGGCCAATACTGGCGCTGAATTTAGTGGCACTTGCAATTTTTATAGCAAACAATGCTAGGGAGACACCAGACTGAGCACAAAATGCGTGCCAGCTGGGAGAGGGCTCCCCCCCTCCCCCTGCCATATACATTGACATTGTTCCGCTTGTGGCAGGCTTGGATGGGAAGATTTGCATTTATTTGCATGCCATCCTAATGGAGGCGCGAATAAAGAGATACATTCCTGAACTAAGCCAGACAGGGCCTCTTGAACGCTTGCTGCTGTTCGTTAATCCATTTGTAAATAGCTTTAAAATATTAAACAATAAATTTATGATCTTATCTGTGCAGAGTAACTTACTCCAACGGGAACCCATGACAACAGGGCATACCGCGTGCTTTGACAGCTTTTCGGGATTGCCAGCATCGTTCAGGTTGTACCAGATCAAGGCATTCCCTTGTTTGGGCTTTACAGAGATCTTTAGTTTGGGAAAAACCATGGCTCCCCCCAGCCGAACGTCGCTTGCCTAAGAGGGATGGGGAAACAGCTCTAAGAAATGCACAGATCGCTCAGAGTTAGATCACTTACATGGAGTAGAACTGTGGCCAAGACATCGCCTCCCCATTCAGTGAAGAAGTTCGCCTGTAAAGAAGGATCCATATGGATAAAATTGCCTTGCTAAGAGCGATCCAACTAACTGGACGTTTGGATAGATCCACATAGTCATAATGGGCATTGAAATATCCACCCAGACCATAGTTGGACAAGTGTAAGGCCGTGTTCCCCTGCATCTCCAGCCCGGTCATGTCCGCTATGCGGCGATTGATGCTTGGGGAGAACGACTCGGAGATGCCCTGGAAGATGTGCAGCTTTAACACCCGATCCTCACGCTGTGGCCTGATCCGCTGACCAAAGTGCGTGCGAGTCCAGCCATCCTCCATGGTGGTACTATTGTTGGCTATATCCCGCATTGACTTTAATTCTTTCTCGTAGAGAATCTCGTGGTAGAGAACTATCAGCGGTTGCTGGTTAAGGACTTCCATTTTGAGTGGAGCTAGTAAAAGAAAGGCAGAGTGCTCCCGGTTATATCTGCAGGCAAGTGGAGGGGAGGACTTCCTCTCCCACTTTCCACGACAGCCGCTCTCTAGCCTGGAGGGCTTGGGCTTGTGCTTAGCAGCCTCCTGATGTAAGATATCCGCATCCCCCGCAAGGAATTCGTCTATGGCCTTCTTGGTGCTGGCATAGTTGGCCTCAACCGCCACTTGATTGGCCATTTGTTCCCATTCGGGACTAACCTCGTTTGGCATGGCCAAAAAGAAGGCTATGAAGAGAGATTGGAATAATCTGAACTATTTTATTAGCAACCCGAAAGCTTACCCTCCATGACCAAGGCCCTGGCATACTTCTTGTAGATCTTTTTCCGCTTCAGCCCCAATACCTTCTCATAGAGCTTCCCCTCGGAACTCTGGTGTAGTCTGAGGGCCATGCGATACCAGGGCGTGCATCTTGAGAATTGTGTTTGATTGTAGTGAAAGTCAGCCAGAGCAAAGCAATCGGGAGCGGTCAACTGAGAGCTGAAAGAACAGATTACTTAGACTCTCATTGGGAGGGTATAGTAGGTATAGTAGGCTCAACCCACTCAAAGCGTTGTCCCAATAGGAAACCCTTGGCCATGTCCGCTGCCTCTTGATCGTAGAAGCTTTCGATGCGCGCGAAACCTTTGAGTGCCACTTGAAGATCCTCATTACTTGGTCCTGATTTTAATTTTTCTTCCATTGCGTTGGTGGTCTTGGTGGCTATGGCCGTCCTTAAATATTTCAGCCACTTGGGCCAATCCTGATTGAGGCGTCGCAGCAGGGGAAGTGCATTCAGCGGATTTCCCATGAATTCCTCCCTTTCCCCTACAGTCTCCATGGGCTCCCTCTGCAGCATCTGCTGAAAACTGCAAATGGAATGGTAGCCAACGATATTTGAAATGGTGCCTACCAAGACTTACAGCTTTATAGCATCCAATTTGGTTTGCATAACTTGGACATAGGTCTTCAGTTTGTCTTTCAAAGCATCTTCCATTTCCAAAAGCTTGACCATGCTCAGCACAGAGGAGCTGTAAATCATTCGTGTATCTTCCTTGGGCGGTTCCTCTATGGCAAGATTTGTATGTAGAAGTATAACTAACAGATTGAGTTGCAACAGGAGCCTCATCTTCATCTTGACTTTGGTGTAGACCGAATATTGTAGAACTGCCACATTTTCGCTTTAATTTATTCGCACTATACTTACCAACTGAAATCTCAATTTCCATGGTTCGTTAGCTGGAGTTTGGTTGCATTTCCTTGTTCCTCAAACGCTTTGGCTTTCTGGGTTACCTACGAATTTGTAGGTACCTAAAGATTTACACTCTCTGCTATTAAAGTTATTTACATTTTGTATATTTTCAGAAGATGCCTGTCTTGTCCTCTGGCTCTTAGAAGGTACCTGCTATATTTATTTATTAGCTGAGCTTGAGCTGATATTTATTGTATATATTTTCAGATTATTCCAACCACAAAAAACATTTATTATGTTCACTATATTATGGACTTTTAACTGGACATCCCTATGACTTCTTCCTCGGCTTGCAAGGCATGACAAACATTTGAGGATCAATATGCAGCCATTTGGTGAGAGCTGGAAAAATATGTAAATGTGTTATATAAAGCAGTATATCAATAACATAATGGACCTACTCCATCTATCCCCTACGATTACAGGGCACACCGAATGCTGACTACGAGTATCTGGCCGGCCATCGTCGTATAAATTATACCAGAACACGCTGCTACCCTTTCGGGGGAAAATCGAGACACGACTGCGCGGAAAGACGGTGGCACCACCTTGCACCACATCGCTAGCCTGTGGAGAATGGAAGTGAAACTGTGGAGATCTTCCGAGAAGGACGGCACCTACTTACATAGAAGATAATGCTGCCCAATCGATCGCCCAAGGTTAGAACATCCGGGGTCACGTAGCCATCGGAAGTGTAGTCGTAGTGGGGCTTGAAGTAGGTGCCCAGGCCGTAATTGGCCACCTGAAGATTCTCCTTCGGTGGGAACCCGAAGCCCGTCATATCTGATATGCGTCGATTTATGCGCTCCCTGATGGCCGACTGTTCCGACCACCAGGCATGACGACATACGACGTCCCTGATCTTTGTACTGTTCGCCTCCTTTTGGTCGGCCCAGCCATTGCTCATCTGCTTCGATCGCCCCTTCATTTCCTCAATTTCTCGGTCCGAAAGAATTTCGTGGTACATAACGATGTAAGGATCGTGGTTCACTTCCTCCATTTTAAGGGGTGCCAGTCTCAGGAATGGTGTCGTGGTGCTGTTGTATCGACAGACGAGATTCGTGCGATCCGGGAAGAGTCCGCGACACCCGATTTCGTAGGGGGTGGGCGATGGCTCAGAGGCAGACATTTCCCTCGCCATGTCATCATCTGTTTGATTCAGCAACTCCGCTATAAGTGCCTCCAGATCTGCTGGACTTGATTTGTGTATCACTTCCTCTGCTAAGTCCAGAGCCTGTTGGATATACAGAGATTGAAATCCTGCGCTTAGTCCTGGAATCAACAAGCGGTTAGTGAATAGCGCAAAGCTTCTTCGAGCAAATACCATGTATGAGGGTGGCTTTGGCATATTTCAGCTTCAAGTCCTTCAGTGGATCCCCCAGAACCCCATTGAATGCCTCAGCATTCGGTTCGGGCTGGTGTTTGATGGCCATTCGATACCACATAGAAGCACGGAAGAAATCGCCTTCGTGGAAATTGTGCTGCCCAAGGGCCAGGCAGTCCCGAATGGATAGTTGAACGCTGAAATGGGGATGGTTTTATCTTTCGTATGGTGCTCTTAGCTATGGGATATTCACTCGTAGTGCTTGTCCAGCAGACGACCATTGGCAAGGTCCTTAACTTGCAGACCATAAGTTCTTTCTATCCGATTCATACCCACCAGGGCCTCCTTCATATCCTGGCTATCGGGTGACTTTGCCAGAATATCATCCAGTAATTGGAGCTCGTCTATTTGGAAGGTGTTATTAGAGCTTCATCGGGAGTCCTGAAGTTATTTCTTACCCCTTCCCACAGTCTTATTGATGTAGTTGTGCCACTTGGGCCAATCCTGATGAGTGCGTCTCATCAGTCCAAAGGCATTCAGCGGATTGGATACGTATTCCTCGCGTTCAGCTAAGCTTCTCTCCGTTCCCTGATCCACAGAGTCTAGTAGGCTTAAGATATGGTGGATTTCTTTAGCAGTTGAATCTTTTTCAGCCACATTTACTCACTCTTGTAAGGTAGCAGCTTTAGCGGATAGTAGATCTGTGTAGGTCTTTAGGTTCTCTATAAACTGCGTCTCTAATTCCAACAGCTTCAACAATCCCACTGTGGAGGAGCTATACCGTTCCCTATTCTCATTGTATGGCCTCTCCCCAACATCCTCTCCAATAATGGGACTTAAAAAGAGTAGAGCTGTGACCAAACCTAGACACTGTTTCATTATTACTGGCTGGACCGACTACCGACTGACTTGTTCTACCAGAAGCAGGCGACTGTGGATAATGTCTAGAAAATTGATTGTATATGCATCAAAGGAGAGTTTTCTTCCGTAGGAAATCCAAAGAACCAGAACCGTTCTGCTTAACTAATTGATTTATATATTTGTAGTTTCCGTAGATGAATAATAAGACTTTATAGCTATATTATGATGGGTATTTCTGGTTGATTTATCTTCCTTTTCTTCTAAGAGTTTTTATGCATATATTACACATTTATGGCAAATATTTTTTTACACTTTTTGAGGCAGTTTCCTTGGCTGGCAGGGCATGATAAACATCTGGGGTACCAAGTGCATCCACTTGGTTAGAACTGGAAATGGAAGGCAGAAATATAAAATCAGGAAAACCTGAGATTGGGGCTACCTACTCCATCTATCCCCTACGATTACAGGGCATGAGGAGTGCAGAGTACGTGGATCTGGTTCGCCGTCATCGAATAGATTATACCAGAACAAGGCGCTGCCCTTTCGGGGAAACACAGTGATATTAATTAATGGAAAGATAGTGGCACCACCTTGCTGCAGATCGCTAGCCTTTGGGACATTGAATAAGAAAATTTGAGGGATCTGACGTACGAAAGCGCGTAAAATGCTTACATAGAAGACTACGGTGCCCAAGGGACCGCCCAGAAACCAGCCAATCTCATATTCTTCGGGCGTGTAGTCGTAGTGTGGCCCGAAGACGGTACCTAGACCGTAATTGGCGACATTTAGCTCCTCCTTCACAAATAAACGGAAGCCTGTAATGTCTGTGATCCGCTGATAGATGCGCGCCCTGGTCGGCGTCTGCTCCCACCACCATGCGTGACGCGCTATGATCTCCCTGATCTTATTCTCCTGCTGGGGCTCTGGAAAGCCATTGATCATGTTCTTTGACTGCTTCTTGAGTTCCACGATCTCCCTTTCGTAAAGGACTTCGTGGTACATAACGATGTAAGGATCGTGGTTCACTTCCTCCATTTTAAGGGGTGCCAGTCTCAGGAATGGTGTCGTGGTGCTGTTGTATCGACAGACGAGATTCGTGCGTTCCGGGAAGAGTCCGCGACACCCGATTTCGTAGGGGGTGGGCGATGGCTCAGAGGCAGACATTTCCCTCGCCATGTCATCATCTGTTTGATTCAGCAACTCCGCTATAAGTGCCTCCAGATCTGCTGGACTTGATTTGTGTATCACTTCCTCTGCTAAGTCCAGAGCCTGTTGGATATACAGAGATTGAAATCCTTCGCTTAGTCCTGGAATCAACAAGCGGTTAGTGAATAGCGCAAAGCTTCTTCGAGCAAATACCATGTATGAGGGTGGCTTTGGCATATTTCAGCTTCAAGTCCTTCAGTGGATCCCCCAGAACCCCATTGAATGCCTCAGCATTCGGTTCGGGCTGGTGTTTGATGGCCATTCGATACCACATAGAAGCACGGAAGAAATCGCCTTCGCGGAAATTGTGCTGCCCAAGGGCCAGGCAGTCCCGAATAGATAGTTGAACGCTGAAATGGGGATGGTTTTATCTTTCGTATGGTGCTCTTAGGTATGGGATATTCACTCGTAGTGCTTGTCCAGCAGACGACCATTGGCAAGGTCCTTAACTTGCAGACCATAAGTTCTTTCTATCCGATTCATACCCACCAGGGCCTCCTTCATATCCTGACTATCAGGTGCCTTTGCCAGAATATCATCCAGTAATTGGAGCTCGTCTATTTGGAAGGTGTTATTAGAGCTTCATCGGGAGTCCTGAAGTTATTTCTTACCCCTTCCCACAGTCTTATTGATGTAGTTGTGCCACTTGGGCCAATCCTGATGAGTGCGTCTCATCAGTCCAAAGGCATTCAGTGGATTGGATACGTATTCCTCGCGTTCAGCTAAGCTTCTCTCCGTTCCCTGATCCACAGAGTCTAGTAGGCTTAAGATATGGTGGATTTCTTTAGCAGTTGAATCTTTTTCAACCACATTTACTCACTCTTGTAAGGTAGCAGCTTTAGCGGATAGTAGATCTGTGTAGGTCTTTAGGTTCTCTATAAACTGCGTCTCTAATTCCAACAGCTTCAACAATCCCACTGTGGAGGAGCTATACCGTTCTTTATGCTCATCGTATGGTCGATCTGGCTCTGGCATGCCCCTGCCGATAGTTGGACCTAAGAGGAGCAGAGCTATGACGAAGTTCAGACAACGGGGCATTTTCACTGAGTAGATGATAAGCTAAATATCTTTTCAGCCAAACAAATTAGCTACAGAGATTCGATTGGATTTGATAGGGTTCTCTGGGACTTGCAACTTTATTTAAATGGCATAGAAAAATTGCAAATTGCAATTCAAGATTTCCGTTCCACTGCCCGCGGACTGCAGGGCTTCAGGAACATTTGTGGCCATTGGTGTAGCCATTTGGTAACCGCTGTAAGAAGGCAATCGAATAGGATGATCTCTAGGCCCTGGACATTGGAGGTAGCCAGCCACTTACTCCATCTGGATCCGGCTATGACAGGGCATACGGCATGCAGGGATCGCGGGTCTGGGGTCGAGTCATCGAATGTGTTGAACCAAAACAAACTGTTTCCCTTCTGAGGTGTGACCGTCACCTGAATGTCGGGGAACATCGTGGCGCCACCCTGGGGCACTTCGCTGGCCTGCAAGGGAATTGAGGTGTGAGTTTGTGTGCGGGAGGGAATGGGCATCGACTGACATAGAAGATGATGCTGCCTGTGCGATCGCCCAACTGTGAGTCGCCCAAGTCGCTGATGCGATCGGTGAGGTAGTCATAGTGCGCCTTGAAGTAGGAGCCCACCCCAAAGTTGGCCAATTGGAGGGCTTTGAAGTCGCTCACATCGAAGCCCGTCATGTCGCCGATGCGGAGATTGAGCCGCTCCCTGAAGGGCGACGGATCCAGCAGCCATGCGACGCGTGCCACAATTTCGAGGGGCTCCGACATATTCGCCATGGCAGACCCCGACATTCCATTGCCCATTGGCCGGGCCAGTCGCTTCATTTCCTCAATTTCTCGGTCCGACAGAACCTGGTGGTACATAACGATATAGGGATCGTGATTCACCTCCTCCATTTTCAGGGGGGCCAGTCTTAGGAAAGGTGTCGTGGTGCTGTTGTAGCGACAGACGAGATTCGTGCGCTTCGGAAAAAGTCCTCGACATCCGAATTCGTGGGCAGTGGGCGGCGTCTGGCCGATGCCCATTCTGTTGGCTATTTGCTCATCGCTATGTCTGAGATAACGGCTGATGAACCTCTTCACTTCTCGTGGATTGGACTGGTTCAAAAAGTCGCTGGCTATTGAGTAAATCCTTTTCCTGCTCATCGAATGGTCCGATAAACCAAGGCCTGTCGAATGAAAGCCTAAGGATCTTTGGCGTAAAGCTTGCTCCCCTTCGACACTCACTGCGTATCACAAGGGTTCTGGCAAACTGAAGATCCACACCTTCGAGTGGATTGCCCAGAACGTTGTTGATAATCTCGGCGTTGGGTTCGGCCTTGTGGCGCAGGGCCTCGCGATACCACATGGAGGCACGTATGTAGTCCCCGGATTCGTATTTGTGCTGTGCCAAGGCCAAGCAGTCCCGGACTGATAGTTGAGTGCTGTTCGAAAGGGAACTGCTGATTCAGGGGCATATTTTCCACCGATCACTCACTCGTATTGCTTGTTCTGCAGCAGACCCCTGGCTATGTGGCTGGCTGGGAGGTCATAGGTTCTCTCGATTCGATCCATTGACTTCAGGGACTCTGTCATGTCGTAGGGTTCAGGAGCCTTAGACAGCAGCTCTTCCATTGCGGCCAGCTGTGCCGTGCCCAGGGGCTTCTTGGTGTGGTTCTGCCATTTAGGCCACTCCTGCTGCAGGCGCCGGATCAGTCCAAAGGCGTTGAGCGGATTGGAGACAAAGCCTTCCCGTTCCTTCTGGCTTTCATGCACAGCACGGTCCAAGGAATCGATGTACCTGAAAAAAACAAATGTTTTTTGGTCCACCTCGCTTTCACTTCACTCACATTTTCAGGTTGTCAACCTTCTCCTGCAGGCCATCTGCATAGACCATGAATTTTTCCATAAATTCTCGCTCCAGCTCAACAAGATTTAGCAATCCCAAAACCGAAGAACTGTAGTAATCTACATTATAGTTTTCTGGATCAACAGAGTGGCTCTCTTGGACTAAGACTATAAGGCAGATTAAGATGAAAATTCGGATCATTTTACTAGAGTTTTTAGCGGGCTAAGAAACAGACTTAAACTAGCTAAGAAAAAGTACCCATTGAAATGCGCAAAGCGTTCGATAATTAACCATTTCACGGCTATGATTTGGTGATTTGGTCACGTGGCTTTTCCAAGGTCTGTGTAAACCCCTGCTTTTCCTCATGCAGCCACTTGACTAGGGCTGAAAATGAAGTAAAAGGCAATTGTTGAATCAATGTATCTAGAGCATAAAATCTGCACTGAACTTACTCCATTTGGAGCCCACTATGACGGGGCATGAGACGTGTGCAACACGAAAATCAGGCTCCAAATTATTATTCAGATTGTGCCACACCAGAGCACTGCCCTTTCGCGGCCAGACCGTAAAGTGCAGTTCTGGAAATGAAATGGCGCCCCCATGCGGCACTTCATTCAACTAAATTGGGGGTTGACTAGGATTAAAGACAGAAAAGGAAAGATTCCTAATACCTACAAAAAACACAACTGTTGTCTGGTAATCCCTGGTAAAGCCTGGCTAAAGGATACGAATATTATGAGAAGATTCCTTTCGTTTGTGTTTCAAGTAATAAGGATACCTGTTGATCTTCTATCGCCAAGGTATCCATGTGGTGTCGTATGTGACCACCTATTCCAGAATTGTAGATACGAAAATCCTTGTCTTTTTTCACTGTTTCACCCGTCATGTCCCTTGTGCGTTGATTCAGTTGACTGTCCTCCTCCTCGAGCACCGTGGTAAACTTTAGATTGAATTCCCGACGCTTACTATAGCTGCCAGGACCCTTGAGTGAAGAGAGTGCTAGCGCCATGACACGAGAGATCTCCGTATCGTAAATGGCATCGTGATACAGGGCTATGTAGGGATCGAGGCTAAGCATCTCCACTTTGAGCGGGGCAAGCCGAAGGAATGCTGTTCTCGTAGCCTCGTAGTGACAGCTACGGTTCCTGATGGATGGGAATAAGCCAAGACAAGCGATCGTTTCGGTATCTGGATCTCCTTTGATATGCTGAAATGAAAAGCCATAGAAAATATGCAAATGTGGAACTTTTTCCTCACTGAACTCACTGTATCGTGGCGCTGAAGCAGGTCCATTTGATTCTTGATATCACGCTGCAGTAGCCAGAGACCAGCATCCAGGTCGGACACATTCTGAAGCAGGGTTAATGCGGCTTTCCCCGAGCCTGTGGAGTGGAAGAGCCAATTGAAAGACAAGGGTATCAAGCCGTAAACTTAACCCACCCCTTGAGGCCAAAGAACGAGCATAGTCGCCATACAAATCGGATAATTTAAAGTTGAAAACCGCTCTGTAGAGGTGACCATCTCTGGCCTCATCGTAGCGCCGTAGCGCGGCTTCAAACCATTCAACTACCGTATGAATCTGTTGGTTACTTTCGTGAAATTTGACCATGGCCAGGCACTCGAGAGTCGTCAGGCTAGTGCTAAATGGAACCATGTACATTTGTGAATGAGTATAGTCATTTAGCCTACTTGTATTGTCGTCCATTCAGTACTCCATTGGCTATATCCGTTGGCTGTAAGTCATAGTAACTCCGGATGGCGTCTATGCCGCTGAGGGCATCTTCAAGGTCCTGTTCCGTGGGCTTGGCCACATCTAGTATCCTCTGAATGGTGTTGAGATAGTCCAAACCCACACGTTGTGACATGAACATCTCCATATGGCTCCAATCCTCATGTAGGCGTCGGATGAGAGAGAAACTGGTCAACGGATGAGCAACGAACTCGTCCTGGGTATGCTTCCAAGGGTCCCTTTTCAGTTGCACTTCATCAAGAAAGCTGAGGGGAAGAAGATCGATTAAACTCTTTAAAGATTCTTGAAAACAACCTCTCCATGGTGTTGATTTTCCACTCCAGTTCATCCGAGTATCTGTCTAGCTGTTCAATGAACAAACTTTCCATCTCCACCAGACTTTTCATGGCGGCTATGGACAGGGCATGATCTGTCATGTATTCCATTTGTGCTCGGGGCAGATTGTGCAAGATGAAGCAGAGGAGGAACAAGAAGCAATGCCACATGTTGCTAGCTTTGGAAATCTGCCCATCAACTGTTTATAGAATTCTTTTCCGATTCAAGTTAAAGATTTTGCCATGGCAAATGCTTTCGTTGGGGTAATTTGTTTCGCTGCAGAGTCTTCCAAGTGGGTAAGTAGAAAGATCACAACCTATACAGTCACAGCAATGATCAGGATTGCTTTCTCGTTGCTCTTCTTGTTTTCAGCCCTGAACACCAGCATCCATGCCGAGCGATACGTACCTACCTTTGGATTTTCTGTGTCACTAGAGGCTCTGCTGCCGCTTTTGAAACTGCAGGAAAAGACGGTGGCAAACCTTCGCAGCTATGCCCAGGCATTGGAAAAGCAAATGGCAGATGTCCAACTGTGAGTCGTTTAATATTAAGTATCGAATTTGAAATAAACAAAATATGTCTAGAGCCATTCGAATGTATGAGGATCTGCAAAGGAAGGCGAGCTCAAATGCCATGAATTTAATGCATCAGTTCTCTGTGATACGTCACATGCATCTGGATTGGGTCAAGTGGCTTGGTGTTATGCGCCCCCCCGCGGAACAGATACAGATACAGGTGCTAAGGGAACTGCTACCACAAATGCCCACAAATATGGACCTGGTGGAGGCTCTCAAAGGGCTCCAGCGCATACAGTATACTTGGGACCTGGTACCCGCGGACATAGCCAAGGGAAACCTACGCGGTAGACAGTACAAGTGAGTTGCTGGACAGCTATCAGAGCCTACATATATAGCCTAATCTATGCCTGGACAGAGTGAAGCGGCTGGGAGCCTTTGAGACATTCGTGCTGGGAGTTATTTGCCAACTTGAAGGGTACTACCAGGACGCTGACGCTTGGTTGACGCTGACGCAGGACAGCTACAAGCGACATCCCGATCCCAGACAGCTAGGATTCCGGCACTGGACCTATGACCATGTCTTGGAGTACTTGATGCATGCCAATATAGGCTTGGGTAAGACATATTTCCATTAGGAAAGAGATTTTCCATTTAAAGATTACATTTTCCAGGCAAATTTCAGGCTGCTTTGGAACATGCCAAAGAACTATTGGTACTACAGCCCAACGATAAGTTCATCCAAGCCAAAGTACAAGAACTTGGTACGAAACCAGATGAGCAAAAACCAGAACCACCATTACCCATAGATGTAGATGCGGAGCTACTCAAGAGATGGTGCCGCCAGCATCAGACACCGCCTGCTGGCAGGCTCCACTGTCGCTATATGAGCGGAGAGGACTTTCTCCGCTTAGCCCCGCTTAAGATGGAGGAACTTTCCCTCAGGCCACTCATCAGTTTATATCATGATATCCTCAGCGACGAAGAGCTGGCTTTGGTTAAGCGTTTGGCAAGACCGCTTTTAAAACGGAACAAAATAACAGACAGGGAAATTGACAGTTTCACGGACTACATGGCCACACGCTCCTGGCAATCAGCAGCACTAGGCAGCTCAATGCATAAGATAATAAACTCCTTGAATCGAAGGATACACCAAGCCAGCGGCGCGAGTTCGCTTGAGTCCGAGGATCTGCAAGTCAGAAACTTTGGCATTGGCGGACACTTCTTAGAGCCTCCCCCAGGGCATAAAGGTGTCGTCACTGCCTCGCTCTATGTGAGTACATACACAGTGGATGATATATGAGACCGTCTCGAATAACAACACCTTCACAATATCAGCTGAGTAATGTCGAGCAAGGAGGTGAAACACATTTTCCCTCTCTAAATCTACCAGTCATCCCGCAAAAGGGGTCGCTTCTGGTGTGGCCCAGGACTGGCGACTACCGCATTGAGTGTCCCGTCATTGTGGGGAATAAGTGGGGTAAGTCTGAAATAATGTTTCCATCATAAGGTAAACCGGTTTATTTTTATCGTTTTCAGTTGCTACGAAACAGATAGAGTAATTTGTTGGATGATGATCTCTAAACTAAAAAAAAAGTAGAAAGTTAAGCCAGATATTCTCCGGTAGTATGTGGTGGATACTGATCTGTCTAATATCATTAAAGCATAGCTAACTTCTTAAGCCATTTCTTTTTACTCCTTTAGTTTCAGTCCATGGCATCCTTACTTGAGGCCTTTGTGGCAACTGAAGCAAACAACGGTCAAGAATCTGCTCAGCAATCTTGCACCCAGAACTGTTCATCCAAACCTATCCTCTCAAGGCTAGGAATCCACCACGGAAATATCGAAGCATAAAGCATACAGAAATCACATTAGCCAGGCGTCCCAAGAAGTGATTGATTCATATAGATTTTCAAATCAGTTTAAATTAGATATTGCCATGGTTAATTTGTGTCTGTTCTTCCTGCCTCTAATGGCGATTGCTTGCCTCCAGGCTGGGGAAGAGGGATAGAAACCATATCCTGGGAATCTTTGCTATCCACTCCTGTAAGTGCTGTAAGTTCTTGAACCATCATCAATGTTGTCTCTGAATTGATGGTGATATTTTTCAGTTGCAGACACACGCTCCCCCCTGTGAAAGCTAGAAATAATTGTGACCCTGCGATGATTTGGGAAATAATCAAGCATGAAGCATTAAGAAATCACATTAGCCAAGCTTCTCAAGAAGTGCCTCCTTCATATAGGTTTTCAGATTAGTTTTAACTAATCATTGCCATGGTTAAACTGTGCCTGTTCTTTCTGGTTCTAGTGGCGGCTGCTTGTCTCCAAGCTGGGGCACAGATTCCATATGAACCCACGTCACACGACATTACCATATCGTTGGAGTCTCTGCTACCTCTGCTAGAGCTGAAAGAAGCATATGTGAATAATTTGAAGAGCTATGAGGAAGCGCTAATGATTCAACAGAAGCAAGTGCATCTGTATGTCCAACCAACGTGTAGTAAAATCAAGCAAAAACTGAATCATCTTACATTTTACAGAGCCATAAAGCATGGGGAGGATCTGTTGGGAGCAACAACAGCCGAGTCTGGGCACAATTTGTGGCATCAATACAGGCTCATACGTCACATGCACTGGGATTGGCCGCAATATTTGAAGCTGATGCAAAAAGTCGTGGGCTCCAAAGAGATTGATATGTCACAGAGTCGATTGCACGAGCAACCCACTGGCATTGATTTTGAGGAAGCTCTAGGAGCTATTCATAGACTCCAAGTCGTTTATAGCTTGGATCCTGGAGACTTGGCAGGCGGAATATTGCGTGGCAGACGCTATAGGTATGAGGAGAAAACAATGGTTTCTGGTTTCTGGTTTCAATGGTTATGGTTTGGATCGGTACTCCTTTCAGTCGTAAGAAATGGGGACCGGACGAGTGCTTCATGTTCGGTCTGGTTAATCTGTATCTCAAGCACTACGAGACATCCGAATATTGGCTGGAATTGGCTCTCTTTTACTATGATGCACATCGCAATCAAAAACAGTTTGACGCAATGGTCTTGAAATATATCACCATTTTGGAAATGCTCGTTGAGGCCACAAAGGGATTTGGTCAGTCGAACCTTTAACAGAATAACTTTTAACTTAAATATTCATTCGATTTCCTTTCCGCATCGTAGGCCGTTTCTCCGCATCTATTGAGCATGCCCACGAAGTACTTTCCATTCAGCCCGATCACCCGTATATGCTGAAGCAGTTGCCCAAGCTGCAGCTGATGGAAGGTCAGCCGTTTGAACGCTCCGAGCCAGAGGAAGGTTTCGAGCACATAAAAAAGCTAAAAGCCTTGTGTGCCATGTCGTATCCTCGGAAAGTAAATGGTGTCCACTGTCGCTACCTGCGATCCACGCCGTTTCTACAGCTCGCACCCATCAGACTGGAGAGCTTGGATTTCGAAGCGCACGTTAATATATATCACGACCTCTTCAACCATGAGGAAATAGAGGCATTGAAGAGCTTAGCTAGACCCAAGCTGAAACGCGAGAAAATATCGAGCAATTGCACCTGCAAGATAGCCCAGTTGTCGGACTCTGCCCACGACATCGTTCGCACTGTGAATCGACGCATTCAGGATGTCAGTGGAATGGATCTGAACGAAGAGCAAATGCTGCAGGTTATCAATTATGGCATTGCTGGCCGGTACGATCTTGACGATAGTGCGGGCTCTGCAGCTACAGCGTTAATTTTTGTAAAAATCGTTTAGCTTTTTGGTGTGGTATTTAATTAATCCGAACCTCTTGTTACAGATGAGCAATGTGCAGCAAGGCGGAGAGACAGTCTTTCCCTTTCTCAGCTTACGCGTGAAACCGCAGAAAGGCTCTTTGCTGCTGTGGCGGAACACCGATTGGAGTGTACTGCACAACTCTTGCCCTCTAATAATCGGGAATATGTGGGGTGAGCTTATCAAATCTGCATCCATGTATCCATCGTTTGGGTGTACTAAAGCTAATATTTAAATAATTTCAGTCGCAACAAAGAGGTTGAACTAAGCATTAAGCACATGGCAGTACTGCCTGTAACGATTTATCGTTTAAATGTATGTTCTTAACACTAAAATTAAACTTCTTTCGGTTGGCATCTTTTTTCAGTCTGTTTGGCATTAAATCCATATAGGTTCTCGTTAATCAGGCAATTCCGTAGTTTTGCCCCATGCCATTTGAACGCACTTTATCAACTGCGTCAGATGTTTTTCATGTTATCTTGATTGCCTTTTGGGGCTGATATATACATAAATATTTCTAAAACAAATATGTGCAGGGAGAACTTTTAATGTGTCTCCCATAAACCATTCAAATGGCCCGAATGCCATGCATTCCAACTGAATTATAATGACGCGACACTTAAACCATAAAAATGGCAAATTCACACTTGCCGTTGTGTGTGTGTGTGTGTGTGTGTGTGTGTGTGTGTGCGTGTGTTGTGGGTCGATTGGATGGATAGATTTATACATACCGCCCCCAGGGGCGGGTATATTGGTGACTGTCTGGGTTCTGTTGCTGACTCGGATTCGGATTCAGGTTCGTATGCCACAGATGGCTGGCTGGCTGGCTGGATGGCTTTGTCTTTGTCTTTGTCTTTGCCATGTCTGAATATATGTCTGTCTCTGCTTTCGTTGCAATCAATTCCTCTTGAACAAACAAATCACTTAAGGGTTCTCTGGTCCGCCTGTCTGAGCCGAACTGAAATATGGCATGGCTGCCAGACTGCCGTTGAAAATTAAAGGAGGAGCAGGAGGAGCATGTGATAATCGTAGGCGCATTGTAATGCTTTCGCCAAACAATTTTCGACATTAAAAAGCAATTTATGCTAATA
This sequence comes from Drosophila helvetica, assembly GCA_963969585.1. Classification (NCBI taxonomy): domain Eukaryota; kingdom Metazoa; phylum Arthropoda; class Insecta; order Diptera; family Drosophilidae; genus Drosophila; species Drosophila helvetica. The sequence continues at coordinate 60,886,033 of OZ018401.1, forward strand.
AGCTCCATTTGACAGGCCTTCAATTTCACAATTGTTTGTTAACATGATTGTGCAACATGAGGCAGCAGAGGCAGCAGCAGCAGCTCTCAATTCCAGATTATTCTCTATCCAAGCATCATCGCAGATGAAGGCTAAAGCCCTGTCGAAATTAATATCCCTTTTGTCTTCTTGATTGCCTTTCGTGTGTCTCTCTCGCGAGCTTTGAGTTTTATTTTCGTTCATTTTGATTACCATTCATATGGGTATTAAAATGTCATGTATGAATGCCTTTCTCTATCCCCCAGACCCAGACCCGTACCCGTATCCGTGCCCGCACCCGTACCCGTGCCCGTACCCTTAATCGTACCCGTAACCGTACCCATTCGCGTGTGCGTCACTGCACGCAATCTGTATTCATGGCACTGATGCTGGAGTATTGAGATGGTTGGACGGGTTCATTGTCTATTAGGCTGTGGAATATTGGAATGGGCTTCGCGTTTACTCCAAGGAACTCATGGTCTGTTCTGTGTCTAGATTAAACGGGGAAAAGTAATCAGAGTGATGAATGGGCTGGACATGCTATATATACATATATATTGTATATTTTTCCAATTTTCCCCATACGTTTCAATTCTTAAATTCATTTTTTTGTCCCCCATTTGTTTCCTCCAATAATTATTCATCTCCCACACACATCCACGTGGAATGCACACAATTGTCGCATTGATTTCTCCATTTTGGCTTAAAGCCATTCAATTCCATAAATATTTATGTACTTTCTCGCAACACCACAATCCGCAATTTTGTCACATTGAGAATTCACTTGTTCACTTGTCAGGTCGTAGCCAGACACAATAACCATTCCGGTATTCATGCATTTCAAGGTTAAGCTTTCTGAGGAGTGTCTGCCGAGCAGCCCCGATTGATGTTAGACCTTATCTTGACAACTTGCCAGTTGCCAGTCAGTCATACAATTTACTCACGCAATCACATGTAGCCGTCAGCAGTCAGCAGTCAGTAGTCAGTAGTCCATTGTTCTCCATTGCTGCTGTCAGGCAAGCGCCGGATTGAGTCCTGGGACGCTGCTTAAATGATTATTTTTATATTAAAGACGAAAGGCTCCCGAAAGGGAGCTTTACACTGTTTGCCTTCCAGAAAATGCTGCACAGACTTATTTATATCTATGTATGTATGTATATGCTCGCACTTATTGTGCAGGAAAAACTGTTTTCATTGTGTGTTACAATTGATTTGGATTTCGCCTTTGAATGGCAACTGAGTTACGAGAATGTGCAAATGGAAATAGAATGAAAACACTCGTCACATCGTCTGGTAGTAGTGGAGCAGCTCTACACAGCATACATGTACATATGTATGTGTATGTGTATGTGTATGTACTCATCTTGTCTGCATTTTCGGTGGCGCTTCATTTACTTTATGTCTTTTGTCTGCTCTTTATGTGAACATGGCTACAATTTGAATGAGCAGCAGCACAGACGATTGCGGAGTTGGTGTGGGTTCTCTTTGGTTCATTCGGCACTTTTATGGATGCTCTGTCAAACGTTTCTGACTATTATATTATTTATTGTATCGCTACTTGATGGGCGTTCGCCGAAAGCGTTTTATGGCCTCTCTTCCGTGTCTTCCGATTGTGCGTAGGCGCTTCACTGGACTATCAATCATTCGGGCATTCTGGCATTCTGGCGCGTAACATTTCCGAAACGAAATGATCATTTAATAACTCTCCCCTAGACATTTATGAAGTGCCTACAAATTGGACCGCCGAATCCACTTGTCACAACCTGTTGGTCGGTCCATCGTTTATCACATAATGTGCTGCCGCCTGCTCAAAATGGCGGAACTAATGTGTCCGTTCCCTGGAATATTTGAATTATTATTACAACGCATTAGGATTACCACCGCCGCGCCGTGACGGCCATAATGAGGCGCTGGAACAGAAAATGCCACCCAATTTACTGTGCAACTGTGCCGCCCAGCGCAGGGCAACTTTGACGAGGGACGACATGTCATTTCGCTGGTTTGTAATTTATAGCCGAAAAAAAATAACCGAGAAGGAAAAATCGATTTGCGATATACGATCTGACAGCCTGGCCTGGGCTTGGGCCTGGTCCTGAGAAATGGCTTTAAACTTAAAGCTACAATGGATGGCAGGCCATATTTCGCACTTGTTGTCGTCTGACCAGTGTCTGACGCGACTCTTTCCTTAGAGACGTTTTTCGCAGCATGGCGGATGCTCTGATATTACCATATAGCAACAGAGATACCTCCATCAACTGGGGGCTATACTGAATTGTTTTTCTGGTAAATATAGTATCGGTAAATATTGCCTTAGCGTGATGTGCATTGATTGTGCTTGGGGATTGTCATCGGATTTCTTTGCGGACTTGGATAGGCGTACCTTGGCTTTCTGGTCCATTTTGCAGGAGTGCTTGAGCACCCCATGTCTTTGTTCCTTTGCAAGCCATCTTCTGAAGAGCTCCAGCCGGAAAATCTTCTTTAAGACTCGAGTCTTGTCTTCTAGCAATTTCTTGGATAATTTAGTGGAGTGGAGACATGGGGGAAAGACATCTCTGCCTCGGTGCCCACTGAATTATGGATGCCTTTGTTTGGCATTCCACAGTACTGCCTGTGCGCCAGGACATCGTTTTGTTGAATTTTAAATGTGTCCACATTCCTTAACTGCTCTCGTTTCGAGCCCCGTTAGTTACCCAATCGACATGCTGAGCGGCAACTGCTGCTCCTCCTGGACCTGTCTGGACGCTGCGAGCGTTTTCAGTCCAATTTTCTGTTTCATTGTGCACACGCACCGCTCTAATAATCCAATTTCCAAGTGTTGACTTACGTGTTGTGACACTTGGAGCTGGTGCCCTCGAGAAGGAGTTAGTTGGGCGCGGCTGCGGCTGCGGCGGCCTGTTGGCCATTTAATATTCTTATACGCAGACGCATTTCTTAAAATATCTCCCCTTTACACATATTTAAACCCGAAAATCTCACCATTAAATGCAATTAAATCAGATGAAAATTGATTTATCAATGAATCTTCAATGATATCCACTGGCCAATTTGGTCACAGACCGCTGGGTAATTAGCAAGTGGCCAGAAGAGGAATTGCTGTTATTCTGAACATCTCTGTCTGTCCATCTGGTTTTTGGCTTAGTGCCACACCAAGCGGAACCGCAATAAATGGCGTGTGGCGGAGGAATGTGGGTGGGGTGGTGGTGGCGGTGGTGGCGTTATAGCGAATACTACTGGATTGTTGGGTCGTGGTTGCAATGCCAAATTGTTTGGCTTTCCGATGTTTCTCTCTTTTTTTTGGCTTCTTTAATGGAGAGCACCCTCCAATTTAATTGTAAATGATTGTCAATGGCCTCTCCTCTCAGATAACTCTATCAGCGTTTATTCTTGGTTGATAGCCATTTCGCCGAGTAGAGCAGATAATGGCTTTGGGTGATTGCAAAAGTAATCTAAAGGATTGGGTGACACTTTAGAGCACTGCTCATTTTGTGCCTGTTGGCCATGATCCATCAGGACACGCCACTAGGAGTGCCAGTTCATTGTTCGCAGCGTCATCCTGGCTCAGGCGACTCACTCAAGGAGCCCCACGTTGAGTTTCAGGGCACAAAGATAGAAGAGATTGCCATGGACCGGGAACAGACACGGGAATTGGGCTCCAGGTTCCAGGCTCCAAGTGAGCAAAAATCCATCGATGGGGCATTGTTGCGGTGGGGTGTTAGAGCCAAATTTTGTAATTTTAAATGAAAATTCTGCCTTGTTTTCCCCATGAGAAAAGCCCTAGTATAGGCCTGGATAGTCCAGCACACCACCAGTGCCAAGCAAATGAAACCCAATCGATTTTCGCTTAAGATATACGATTTATTTACAGATATTTATAGGGACTGCTGTGCTGAGTATTACTGATGACCACGCACGGTCCGTGCTGCACTTTCACCGAGCTCTCGCTGCGCCAATCGCACTCGATGGGCACGAACTGGCCCTTCCGCATGACCGTCTTGGGCTTGGTGATGCCATAGCAGGCGTACTGGAAGACATTGCGAGAAATGGGCAGACACTGTTCGTAGATCTCGACAATATCCGCGTGCATGCTGTCCACGGTGAAGTCCTGGCCACAGTGGAGCTGCTGGTGAATGTGCAACTTGCTGCGGCGCGTGAAATGAGTGCGGCACCGACGACACTGCAGAGGACGTGTTGGCGAGGTCGGCGAGGTCGGCGATGTTGGTGGCGGCACTGACGCTGATGCGGAGCCCATAATGGGAGATGGCAGCTCGTGCAGCCGCTGGAACTGGCCCATGATGTTGTTCAGGATGAGGAAGTTCTTATTGGGCAGCTGTTGCAGCGTCTCGCTGATGTGATACGGCACCACGTAGAGCTCCTTGGTGGTCCTGCACTGCTGCAGGCCGTGCAGATTGACGCGCATGTTGGGCGGAAAGTAGCCGAGGCACTCGCGGTAGTGCTTCAGGTAGGCGGCCTTGAGGCTGGTCAACTCGGCTTCGCTGGTGCTGGTGCTGGAGCTGGAGCTGGAACCGGACTCTTCCTCCTGCCTCAGCTGGAGGGGCAGGGCAAAGGATGACTCCATCGCTGGGGATTCGGTGTCCTGCCGCTGTCTCTTCACTTGCACCCGTATTCTTGTAATACTGCACTCGTCCAGCCCGTACTCCTTGCTGCAGCTCAGGTAATTCTCGATCCTTTGCATTATCATCTCGTAGACCACACTGACACACTCTTCTATGTCGTAGTGATGGTCCACCCTGAGGTTGCCGCTCTGGAAGATCAGCACCTGGTTCGTAACGTTCACGTAGCAGGCCAGATTGAACTCCACGCTGAACGTGTTGTTGTGGAACATCCAGCGCAGCAGGTCGGGCACTCCCCGGGCACAGGTCTCGCCCATGAAGTGGTCTAGCTTGTCCTTGGCGCTCTCGTCGCACAGGAAGAAGGTATCTATTTGGCGCGCCTCGATGATGTCGAGCACGGCCTGCTGCTGTTTGCTCAGCTTGAGGCCCTGCGAGTCCTCGCCGCCACGTACCCAGTGCTGGCTAGGCGGCTCATCGGCGTCTATGCAACTGTAGCAGGTGGCACACTCGTGCATCTGCCCCTGGGCGTACCAGCGATGATGGAATGTTTGGGTCGTTGCCTCATTGGTGAACACAAAGCTCGAAATGGGCTCTTCGTCGTACATAAGGTCGAATGGCATATTGGAATATGAAAATCTGAATATCGGAATATCGGAATGGAAACTGCTGCTAATGCTTCTCCGCTAAGATTCAGTTGTTGACTGATGTGCTTTGCCTTGGGAGTGCCGGACTTTATATGCGAACCACCCACTCCGCCTAACCACAGAGGTGAACAGGTAGTCGGAGCCCTTACCTGTGCAACAGGTAGTGGTGTGGTGGCCAAAGCCTCGTTGGCTTACAGCCAACATCTGTTGTTCGGAATTTCTGCGCCTAATCTCTGATCGATTTATTGTGGGCTTTTATGACTGCCAGATGCCAGCAGATGGCATCCCCTGGGAGAGGTAAGTATATGTCGGGTAGATGTCATCCTTTAAGTTCACCTTCCACCTTAATTCTAGGATTGAGCCATTAAAGCCGTAGCCAGTCGAGCACAAGGACTGTCGCCACAACACACCAAGTGACAGAAGGCAAAAAGATCATCCGAAGGAAAAATAAACCAGCGACGCTCTGGCTTCCCTGTGCACTTTGCAATAGTCGAGCAAAGCGTAGCAAAGGAGAAGAGGGGAGGGGAGAGGAGAGGATAGACAAACCGCCATCATCCGCCTCCTCAAGCATTGTCTCCTCTCCACGCAAACGAAGTGGACAATGGCCGCCACCGCATGGCAAGTGACGCGACAATGGCGCTGGAGGTCTGGGGCTCTGGGGCTCGGGGCTCTGGTCATTCTCTCGGCGAGAGTCGGTCGCACTGCAGTCACTTAATTTCCGTTTCCCTTTTTCACGCTTCATTGTCTGCCTTTTGCGCTGTGCCCTGCTCTGGTTTGGGTTTTGGTTTTCCCTTCCACTTCCCCTTCCTTCCAAGACTGCAATTTAAAGCTTGCGTTCGAGTGAAAAATGCTCGAAAATTAACAAAGCCAATTAGGAGGTGCTTAAAGTAGACAATAATTATTTAGACAAGTTTTCTCGCTCGCATGTCCATCCATCTAGCTTGTGTTCCTCTAGAGGGCGTGGCAGAATGTTAATAAAATAATGGGGACACGTTCCACTAACGAGGCATTTTATTAAGATTCCAGTAAGGCATTATCCAGTTTACATCTTCAACACATCTTTCCTTTCTTACAATATGTACATACATATACGCTGGACAACTTGTACATTTTGCTGCCGCAGTGGCACATGACAGAGGGCCAAAACTTAATTAACTCTGATGTCCACGTAGAGGGGTGCTGTGGCAATGACATATACGAGTCCTATGCAAACGCGAATCAAATTATACTGGACCCCAAACGGAGATTTTGAGTTTGGCAAGGTTGAAAGATTGCCAGAGGAAATGCTATCGCAACAGCAGGGAAACAGGCGTTGACTGCCGCAAAGTTGCAGATTAAATCGGCAACTAAAACAGACACCAGTTCAATACCCTATGCCCAGGGGGATTGCAGTCCGCATCCATCAACTTCCAGCACTCAAAATCGAGCTGTAAAAGTGCTATTTGAAACCGAATATCAAACGCCCCGTCAAGCAAAGCGATGCAATCAAGCGGACGCACACAAGCCCAAAGGACAGATAGATGGATAGATGAGTCCAGCCAAGGGATCGGGATAGGGATAGGGATAGGGATAGGATGGGACTGTCTGTCAGTCAGAGGTAGCCACGACTATCGACCGAGTCACACCTTTTGGCCATTCCGTAGCTCGTCATAAAATTGTGAACCGCTAGTGGAGCCAAGCATTGAAAGGCAGCCCCGTCCCTGGCACCGCCTGAGGCAGGCTGCTTAAAAGCTTAGCAAAGGGTCGTCTAATGGATGCTGCAACAGAGCACACAGCACACAGCATACAGCACACCTGGCCAGGCTCTGATTGAGGTTGGGGTGGGGTGTCATGCCCAGGCAATCCTGCAAAATTGAGCTGCATCAAATCTGTGCGCAGTCGGTCTGTGCTCCTTCGACATCTCAGAGTGTTGGCATTTTGTGTGTGTTTACTTATATTTTTTTGTAGTTCTCTCCATTTTACAGATTACTTTGGACAATAATCGGATTGTGTGGAAGAGAGGCAGGTCCTGGACACGGACCGAACTTTTGATAGTTTGTTTTCCTGGGTAATTTGTAATGGAGCAAGCACGGGATTGTGAAGAATGCTAATTGTTGAGATCTAAATTGGAAGCTCAAGTGTCATAATTGCTATGAATTTAATTTCCCGGAACCGAAACCGAAAGTTTCTGTGTGAAAACTTTGCGCCAAAGTCCCTGGTCAACTGCAGCCCCCCCCGCAAGGACTTGAAGCGTTTCTTGATTTGTTTTGCAAATGTAATTTGCTTCGACTTAAGATGCAGTTTAACCGTAAGTTGAAGAAACTTCTTTTCCTTACCATTTTGGATATTATTTTTGAACAAAAAACTTTTCCACTTTATTTCCAGGCCAGGCCCAGGCCCAGTCCCAGGCCTATGCGGAAAATGCCGGTGAAAAGAACTTGTAGCTCGGCTGCAATTTATGCCACAATTTTCATATTCATGCAACTAACAACTACAACAAGGACAACCACTTCAAGTGTCTGGCTCTGACGAAAATTGCCATAAAAAACTTTGCCCGTCTCAATGGCAAAAGTCGTCAACATCCACAGTCGTCGGCGTCGTTGTCCTCTTCCTCCTCCTTCATGGCACAGACGCCTAACAGACTGTGGAGCTCTGCTGGCCTGGCCTGGTCTGGTCTGGTCTGGTCTGGGATTTAAGGTGTTGACTTTCCCCCGTTAGCCTGGGCCACAATTTGTCAGCAAGTTTTCCTAACAACTAAATTCTATGCTCGGTTTGAGTGCAATTGCATCGCCCCCACCCTACCTCGCGGCCTGCTGCTGCATGCAAATTATGCAAATTTGCCTTTCAACGAAAGCCCTTTCGCTTTCTAACTGACTGGCTGCAAGGTCAACATATTTATGCCCCCTCAACCTCCTTCTGCATCTGCTTCTGCTTCTGCTTCTGCTTCTGCTTCTCCTCCTCCTCCTACTCAACCCCAATACCAATCCACTCACCCATTTCATTTTGTACGCAACGAACTAAAGACCTCTCCCCGAGGCACCGAGACAGCAATTAAAATGCTTTAGAATTTGGTTCGCTGTCAGTCAAAGATTGAGTCACTTGTCGACGGCATCCTCGTAGTCGCTAGTCTTGTTTGACAGCTGCTGGATGACTGCCTGGTGGATGTCATTAGATGGTAGCCACCAATGAGCCACTTATATTCAGAACTTCTGTGTAAGCAAGCTGCTTTGTGGCTTAGACACGGTGCAAAAAGGGTTGTATGGGCATGGTGGGCAGCAAATGCTGCTCGGGGATCACAAATCACTTTAACAGGTCTCTTCTTCATGTCTTATACACACACACATCAGCGTATGTTGAACGGGTCGTACCATGGAGTATAAGACTGTTATTGAAACAAGTCCAGCCAAAGGGGAGAGAGAGCAGTCTCTGTATTTATAAGAGATATCTTCGAATGCTTGTATTTAAGTTAAGAGAAATGTTCAAGTAATTAGTGCTTCCAGAGACCACTTTCCCAAACCAGCTCTAATTAGTGAATAGCATTAATATATATTTACTAAGACTAAGACTATACCTTACACATTCAAGTTAGAATGAGTCTCTCGCTGGGGTATCAGCTATTCAGTCACCAACAATCAAAACCTCTTCTCAATGGCTTGTGGTGCCATCCTATTTACTGCATAATGTGCAATATTTTTAAGCAAGCGAATGTGTTCCACTCTTAATGACCTTGTTATCCCGCTACGCCACATGCTTGGCTAATTAATTATGCAGCATTTTGAGGGGGGGCCTCAGACCTCGAGGCGAGCGGCTCTGGAATATGTGCAATTAGAGCAAATGGTTAGCTAGTCTCTGCTAGAATTCTATTTAATTTATTGTATTTAATTGAAATGTATTTCGTATGAGTTTCGGACCATCTGTCCGTCCGCTCCGTTGGCTGTTTGGGATTATAAAGTTGTCGACACTGCTGTTTGGCTATTAAATTATTCACCAGCTGGTTCGTTGCCATACACTTCTCAGAAATTTCTAGATTTTGTATTGTAATAAAACATTTTTAATAAAAATTCATGCACCCAAATCTTTAATTCATTTAATAATGTATCTATCTTTATCTCCATAAATTGATGGATTAATAAATACTAATATTTTCAGCTTGGACATTTTCTTAGAAATACTTCAGCATTTCTCTGCACTTTCCCGGAACGATTTTCAGCTTTTTGCGTAAAAATTAGTAACATTTTTTGCTCTAAGTACGAAACGAAAACGTATTCATTAAATTCAAATGAAACACTACTCCTCGTCTTTTTACTCTTAATCATCATCATCATTTTCCAGGTTCATTGTAAGTCAGTCGTTTAGCTTTTCTCAAGAAAATCATTGATTACTTTATCCTGGGTTCCTTTTCATTTGCTTAACTGTTTGTGCAGGGCAGGGCAGCTTCACCATCCTGCTGCCGACATCTTCGAAGAGCTTTCAGCCCAATGCATTTCTTAATAGAGCCCCCAATCCTTCGGAGACCCGGTTTCCTTTCTACCGGCTCCTTCATTAATACCATCTTGCTTTTTTCTCCGCTTGCCCTTTTTCTTATATTTTATTCTCTCATTAAATGGGCAAATTCGATCAAACGTTAAATTTATTTACGATTTGCACGTCGAGCAGCTCAACAGAAATTGCAGCATCAAATGGAAATGGTTTGAATTGAATTCCCTTTGATGTGATGTTGCCCATGTTTTTCGACAACTTTAAAGATTGTGAATTTGAATTTATCACGGATTGGGATTATTATACCCCAAACTAAACGCACAATGGCAAAAGCTACCTTAAGGTGACTCTGAATAGGTCCAGTGGCTATGACCTATCTGATATCCCTGCCATAAGTAAGCCCCACCATTCTGCATCAATTAAAATACGCTGGACATGGCCAGCTTACTTGTTCGTCTGCCAACTGATGAATTTCCGACGTTCGCAACTGGCTGACAGGTGCTTAAACCAGGCTCAGAGCTCTCCTCCCAATCACATCACTCAAAATCGCAGTGGCAAAATGCAGCAAATGAAAACAAAGGCACGTAAATGGCTTAATAATTCTTTCAGTTTCCGGGCTGCTCCCGGCCGTCCCAAGGCAGCTCCCACATGGAACCGTGGCCCAGGCCGTGTCAGACCAGAGACCTGCCAACACGGCATTAAAACGGTTGACGTTTTACTTTTATATTTATTTTTTGCGTAATTTCATAATTTATGCATAATAAAATGAGAACTGTGGTGTGGTGGTGTGGTGTGGCTGTGTGTTGGTGGATGTGGATGTGGGCAGGACTTCCAAGTCCGCCCGCCTGTGCTGGTTTTTGGGACACCCAACTCCTCCTACCATATTGCTGCACCTTCCTCATGGCAGTCCCGGAAGCAGTCTGCCCTTAGCCCCCAACTACCATTCCGTGTTGGCTGGCATCCAACTGACATTTTTCATAAATGCTATAAGGAGGGGGGGGTACATATATTTTTCTGGCATTTTTTTCTTCGCTCCTCCCGCCCACTGTTAGTGTCCCTCTTTTGCTTTTTACTAATTTAACATTTCAGCGTCCAATTAACATTTTAAGCCAAAAAGCTTTGGGGAGTTCACTTCTACACAGGGGAAGCATGAGCGAGGGGTAGGAAGACAGACAGAGAGATGGAGAGAGGAAGAGTGTGTGTGTGTGTGCTGGGAGAGAAAAAATTTTGATTATGAAATTTTTGTATTCCCTGAATATAGTTAAGGTATAGAAAGTTTAGTGACTGGAGGAGAGAAGGCGGGCAGTCGATTGGAATTTCATTTGTATGGGATTTTATTACATTTTTTTCGGAATTTAATTTCTATGAGATTTAAAATTCCATTTTTATTATTTAATCATTTTGTGTATATGCAGTGGATACAATTTTTGATGCAATTTCAATAGAAAGCCAGAAGGGACCGCCGGAAGGTCAGATGCTGTTTAAGTTAGTCAACAAGTACATATATCTTCATGTATGCTTTAAACAGGCTGTTATTCTGCAAGAATAGAAAAAGGATATCGGTAGATCGACCCTCCATCCCAATCAATAATAAGGGTATTTATGAAACAAAGTGGTATATAAAGTATATTTGATTAGGTTCTCCTGGGAAGTGTACATTTTATGAAAACAGAAAACAGAACATGTTTCTTGGAATTGAATTGAAATATTTCATATGAGTACATATTTGCTATGTAAAAATATGAATATATTAAATTATTTCGAAATCTAAAACAATTCTAAGTGTACTTTTCCTGCTGAATGATCTAGCAAATTCATATTTTTATATTCAAATATTTTCAACACTGTGCAATTTGGGATTTTGTTTACCTGAAATTAAAATAGTGTACATTTCCGCAAACTATCAGTTTAGTTCAAAAACTTACCCATTCCCGTAGTTGTACATTGGTAACAAATGGCACTTCCAATATAAAAGTTCTATTCTTGTTGAAACCATTTTTCTTTAAAATGCCCAAAAAGGTCTCCAGAAATTGGGAGAACAGCAAAGTTACAATTCCAGGACATATGCTAAGAAACTGTACGTCTTTACACTTTTTTAGGACTTTTATCAACATTTTTAACGTTTTTTTTTTGATTGGATATTGAGGACACATTTCCAGCTTATTCAATGTGTCGGAGTACTTTTCAATAATCTGAGTATAGTTAGCCTTTTTGAAATAGTAATTCTTAGTCAATTTCAAACATGTGAGCTTCGGACAGGTTGGCAAACAAGATTCGATTCTACAAAACGCAATCTCAAGACGTTCCAATTCAGGGTAGACAAGTTCCTGTGCCTGTGGATATATTAGAAGTGGGCACTCGTTAATCTTCAAGATGCGTAGGTTCTTTAGATGGGAGCATATTTCCAAAACATTAGTGTTGTCAGACATAGCAATCTCCAATTCTTCTAAGTGAATCAGATGCCGCAATTGCTGAGCTGAAACAAATTGAATTATTAATTAGTAATTTTATAATTGTTATTATACAATTTTTGAATTGCCGTGGGGGCGGCACGGACCCGCAGAGCGGGGCCAATGCATAGCAGCTCAAATAAATAACTAACTTCTAATAAATAACAACTACTTTTATTCAGCTAAGTCGTACCCTGATCATCCGTAATATAGGTTACTGACAAAAACATACATTCTCGATTAATGTATTGGAGCAGATCCGTTCCACAATGGCTCAAAACACGCAACTTAATCCTTTTTAGGCCTTTCATGCGTAAAATCGGTTTTGCCGCATTGATATTTTCCGGTGTAATATCCAAGGTGGCAGATTCTAGGTTTATGCAGTTGATTGATATCAGTTGACTAAGCATTTTCAGACTTCTCTTTGGAGTATTCTTCGTAGAATGTTATTTTATATTTATATGGACAACGGTAGATCCGCATAGCTCCAGAAATACTATCAAAGAGTCAGCTGTAAAGCTTGAGCACTCAATTCGCTTATATTTCTGTCTACTGTGTTCAGCAAATGCCCGGCCAAGGCTTCGGTTTACTTGGGCCACTTGCAGTTGGTCTTGAAGACTGAGATATCCAAAAATTTTATCAATGACCAATTGGGGTAAGTTTGAATGCATTTTGAAGCCGAAACACGCACAGTTTTTTTAGCACAGAACCGGAGAGAGCACACTCATGCATACATATACAATGTATGCATATGTATCAGTGTCGGGGGTCCATAGGCGACGGTGCGTTAATGTGTGTGAATTGCCAGTGCGTCCAGGCGAAATAAGTGCGTAGATCAATGTACAGCCTTTTTCCAATGCCCCCAGAAGTAAATGTTTGCTGGAAAAACAAAAACGGAGACAGCCTTACGGAAAAAAGTGCAATGAGAGCGAAAAAGATGTACGTTTCCAGTTGGTTATCCAGTTGACATGGGAGCAGCGCTGCGGCAGAAACTATCGATTGTTGCAATATTCAGAACCATTTTTGCTGGCTTGTGTGTGTTGGAAAACGTAATTTTGTCCCGACTAGTGCCCAAAATATAAACAATTGAAGTTTGCCAGTCGCAGATAATAGCAAAAAACATGCTCGTCACGATTGCAATTACATATGTGCTCTAAGATTTTATAGTACGATTCCTATTAAGCTTTTGCTTTAATTTCTTTGTCTGCCATGTCTATAAGACACTGACCTGGGACCAGGCGCTTCCGCGTATACGTGCAGGAAGTTTTTCTCACCATTGGGTGTTTGCAGCCCTGGAAATGTGGCAGGGTGCAAAAAAAAAATAAATTACATAGATATATGAAGAAAACACAGAAATCGAATGCTTCTGGCAACTAAATACCCGCCTGCCGGAGTAGCACCAAGCCCCATCCCATGCTGCTGGGATTAACAGTGAGCTAGCAGCGAAAGATCATAAAAGCGTGAGCTAACAGAGAAAGAACCAGTTCTCAGTATCGTTACAGAGCCCTGTTAATTTATCAGCGAGAAGCGAGCTTCAAAAGAAAAGCCCAGGTGAGAGAGCCCTTGACGTACACCCTTACTCTGGCACCACCTACGTACACCTACGCACACCTATACTCTACGAAGTGATTCGCCCATAGCCAATTGACACACAATCAAACACAAACTGTATCCAATGAATACAGGACTTATCGTACCCGCTGGAGATCTAAAATGAAATGGAAGCTCCTCTCCACGAAATGTGTGGGAGGTTCCTTGAAGGAGAAGTGCCCCATACAGAAGGAAACTGGAGAAGGGAGTCCTTCGAAGAGTCAATGAACTCGTTGGTGAAATCAAGAACTAAATGAGGAATAATGAATGATGTGGCAGGTCGGTCGGGTGGGGGTGTTTGCATAGGCTCCACTTCCGATTCCAGCAGTACTCGACACTCGGAGTCGACTGCCGCCTCCACATTTCTGTCCATTCATTCTCGTTATTTCTTATTCAGCAGCCATCAGCATGCACTTAGGGCTCGTTTTAATGCAAAATTGTAAATGGAAATGGAAATGCATTCGAGCTACATTCCAGCCTGCACATGTGCCACGTGATGTGGAAATGTTGGCCAAATCCATTTACCACTTAACCGCCTCGAAGGGGAATTTCAACTGCATTCCAAGAAAATAACAGAAATTCAGTTTTAATATAACGAATAATTTCCCTGCTGCAAGCGAATTACCAACTGCCACAGTATGTTGCTCATTAAAATTGAAATTATATGATTTTTGTACATATATTTTTTAATTTTTCTTCCACAATTCCGCACTATGTGTGTGTGTGTGTGTTTGTGTGCCTTAACCCTTTGTCGTTTGTGATTTCGTCGTCGTCGTCCTGGATGGCAAAAAGTTCCAGTTTGCCAGCGTGTTAATTTCTGCGTAAACGTTCCGCTAACGAAGCGGAAGAGGGAAGGGAATGGAAGGGAAGAAGCTTTTGCCCTCTGAATAACACAGCAGCGTGTGAGGTGAGGGGCGATTGAGAGGTCTTTTGGGGGCTGGGGGCTGGGGGGCGGTGTGCAGGCGGGCGGCATGCGGCATGCAGACGGATGGAACGCGTAATTGAAATGGCATTTAAATGTTTGGGGGGAGGGGATGGACCTGTGTGACGTGGCGTCAAGCGTGCATTTTCCATGTGAGAGAATGTCATATAAAATTATGGAGCTTGATTAAAGACAGCTTTGATAGAGGGAGCACATCTGTAGAGATAAAGGTCAAAGGGAACATAGATTATCTGATTTTATTCCAACTAAAGGAAAGGGTGTTTAAGGGGAGATTCCTGTTCTTAAGCCGAAAAAGTGCCTTCATTTCAACTTAAACTCCCCTTAAATCAGAAGAGAAGAAAGATCCATTTATGATTGCAATACAACTTGCTGGAATGGAAAACTATTTAACACAGCGAAAAATTTATAAGGAAAGCAATTTTCTTTTTCTCTCCCAATCATTTTTCTTGGAACTAAAGTCCTGCTGCGTACAGCATAGCCAGAACTGCAGATTGTGCCACAACATTCTCTGAATTGGTTCGAATTGCAATTTTCGTTTATTCTATTTATTATATGTTTGCAGTTTTCCCCAGATATGGCATGTAAATATGTTCACATTAAAAACGCCATGTTTCTCCATGGCTCAACCAAAAATGTATTTCAAATAGAATTTTCTTAATTGGCAAATCGTGTTGCAGGCTTCACCTGCAGGCCACCGCAAAACCAATTACAATCTAGGGGCGTGGGGGCGTGGGGGCGGTGGGAACTCAAGTGTCGCTTCCCTTGAGTTCAATCTTGAGCCACGTAGGGCGGATGGCAGTCCCCAGAATTTGCCCGGGAAACCGCAAACTTTTCCACACTGTCCAACACTGAGCAGAGCAGAGCAGACCAGAGCGAGAGCTCCATTAGAAAGTTGAAACCACACATATCAATTACTCAAGCTTTCGTTGGCTGGCGTCTGCCGTCGGGCGTCGGGCGTCGGGCGTAGGTCCTCGCATCGCCTGGGTATCGTGCATCGTCCTGTAATTGCATGGAAAATGCTCTGAAAACAGGCAACAACCGAAAGTTTTTGGCCAGTATTCGAAATTTGCATTTCATTGCGACCAGTGCTGGGCAGTGACTGGGGCTCATAACTTGACGGTCCGCTCCGACAGGCATTTCCGCCTGCAGACCGGAATCTATTTGTTCTTCTTTCGGTTTTCCCTGAAAGTTTCTTCTTCTCACTGTTTGCTTGACATTTTATTTGTTTAAGTAGAGGAAACAAATTCGCTTATTGTTATGCCATTCCCATTCTCATTCCCCATTTCGTTTTCCTTTTGCTCCCCGCATCGTTCCTTGTACTATTTGTTGCTTCTACTTTTCTGACTTAAATGCGTAAATATTTTTACGCTTTTGGCATGGAAAGCAGCGGCAGCGGCAGCGGCAGCAGCCAAAAGGCAAGGCAACAAGCGAACAAATTTTATAAAAAATTCACAACAGGCGAACAAAATAAGATAAAATAAAATACACGCCCCCCCCAACCCACCCCCTGCTGTGAGGTGGAGGTGGGCTGAAAGTTTTCCTCACATTTTTTTGCTCTCTGTTTCGTTTTTTGAGTGTGTGTGTGTGTGTGTGTGAGTGTTTGTGTCTCTCAGTCGATATTAAATGAAGCTGTAAGAACTTTTCCCTTTGTAGTTGTTTTTCTCCTGCTGTTTCGGTTCTGGGTTTTTGCAAAGTTCGCATTGAATTTATCTCCCAGCGAGTAGTGTCGGAAAAGGGGAGTAAAATGGTTGAAAAACGGTTCTTGGGTTCTCATGTGCGCGAGCGTGGTAGCCGGGGGGGCTTGACCCAGGAATATTTTTGGCCGATGCCTTCAGCCCCAGGTGCAGTTTGCAGCTCAGTGGCTACGCAGGTATTTTGTTGCTTGTTTGTTGTTGTTTTTTTGTTTCTGTTTCTTATTTTCATGGCAGTTTGAAAGCATCTTGGATATATTTGACATAAATCAAAGAAATACTTACTCTTAAATTGATTGTAAAGTGTTTCTTGCACAAGTCTCTCTGGGGGGGGGGGGGTCTCTGAGATCTGGCCATCATTTTACAGGTATTTTTGTTGATTACTGCAAATGGAAGACATACTTGCATCTTAATTTGGAGAGCGCCCCCTGTGCACTCGCTTCTCTCCTGACTATTTTTTATTTATTACTAATTATTATTGGTACTTGTTCTGGGAATTCATAATTTTTTATACACATTTTAATAGGAGAATTTTCATTAATTATTACTAAAACATTTTTTTTTTTATCAGTAAATCTTTTGCTAATTCATTTGGGTGATTATTCAGTCAATCATTATAGCGACTACTGTGGGGTTTATTTGAGCTCCCAGTCTCGGTCTAACGCTCCATAGCCATAGCGCTTGTGCCGGTTCTGCTGCCAAAGGCCACCCGAGTATTATCGAAATGAAATCCTTATTCGCAAGGAGAGCTCTCATTAATTAGGGAATGATTTAAAGTGTGTTGTATATCCGACTCCATTAAGACTCGGCCCGGTGTCTCGTGCGGCAAGCACCTCACCTTCGCCTCGGGAACATTGACTTTAAGCCGGGGAGGACCATTTGCACTTAAGAGGTGAATCCCAACAGCGAAATGCATTTACAGCGTAATCCAATCTCGGCCATAATGAAATGCTAAGTGCCAGGACATACACAGGGATTCCCAATTGGAGTTGCACTCAGAGGAGGCCGGAAGCAGCCGGGCGGTGGTGCATACAGGACACTCCGGTCGGCACCGGCACCCCCCACCGAAAATGCAACAGACCCTGGAGGAAGTCGCCCCTGCCTCTGCCTCTGTCTCTGTCTCCGCCTCTGTCCTGGGTCACGTTTTGTATTTTACGCTTCGTTCTTTGTGTTGGGTCCAATGTGTGTATGTGTGTATGTGTGTATGTGTGCCGTTGCTGGAGCAGGATTTTTAATAACCCACGTTCCAGATTGCTTTCAAGCCATACTTGTGTTCAATCGTTTTGACCAGCAATCGGGTGCTGTTAACGGCTGATGGAAACGATGTTGGGCTGAAGGGTCCCACAGCATTGTCTTGGAGATGGCTTTTCCAGGACCTGACACTGACATCTTCGAGCGGGCCGAAAGATGGCTTCGGTTCATCTTCTCTCGACTGGTAGCAAGAGAAAATCGATTCATTCCACTCATAAATGAGTTCTGGTCAGACCGCAAATTCGATTTTTCAATGACCACACACCCACACCCACACACACCCACACACACGCACACACAGCTCTAAGGCGATTCCGTTCACCGTGACCACAGAGAAAGGTGTGTGACAGGGTAAGCCACACACACACACACACACAGACGGACAGACGGACAGGGAGGAGGGAGGAGCTGGACAGGCCACTCAAATACCACAAACTAATCAACTAATAAGGCTCGAAGCTTCGGCCGAGGAATAGATAAATTTGCGGAATCAAGCCATTGCCACAACTCTACCCATAAATCAGATTAAAGCAGCATACACAAATCCCTGTGGGAAGGAGGGAAAAGGAAACCCCCAGCAGAGGCCTTCAAAAGCCAGAAGTGCCGGGGCAGCATTCAAAAGTCAAAAGTAATAATGATACTGATGCTGATGCTGAAGCTGAAGCTGGAGCCAGGGGAAGGAAGCACGGGGAAAATCTCACAAATTTGCACTCGAAAAAGTTGCCAAGCTTCTCTCCGACTTACGCAAATCCCCCGTTCAGGGTATACAACAGACCAACAAACAGCTCTCAGCAGCTTTGGGTTTTTGCCATTTATTTTTATTTTTCCATTTTTCCTTTTATTTTTTTCCTCTTCCCCCATATTTGAGTTAACATTTTCACTTTTCACCTTCCGGCGTGCAGTGCAGTCGCCTTCGTCGCCTGCAGGTAAAAGTATTTCGCCCAACTCTTTATTCTGGGGCGCTGAAACGCATAAATCAATGGGGGAAAAAAATCAAGGAAGCAAGCCACCAGGTAAGCAACAGCCCAGCACGGCCCAGACCGGCCTGAAGAGGAAGAGGAAGAGGAGAAGGAGAAGGGGGAGGGGGAGGGGGAGGGGGAGGAAGAAGATGGCAGCAAGCCAAGTTCCTAAACTTGATTTAATGCCGGTGCAGTAGCAGCAGCAGCAGCAGCAGGAGCAGCGGCAGGAGCAGCGGCAACGAGAATACAATATATTGGCAGGTTGTCCTCCAAAGTGTTGCTGGCTTAAAAGCTCTTAACCTGACTTGAATCGCATCGATATAAATCAGCAATCGGCAACAGAGAAATACTCGCAAAGAACTTGAGATTTGTTGTTTGACAAATTAATGGTGGCTGAAAGCTGATGTCACTCCTGAAAACATTTAATTTGGGGATGGGATTTCAAGGGGCAAAATATATACATAGGTACACTCTATGTAATAAACACTCTTAAATATTTTATAAAATTCCATTTTATTAACGCACTTTCAAGCACATTTACACACAAAAATTAAATATACATATATTTAGCCTAAAATATAGCTCCATCCCTGGCCACCGATGCTTGGTAAACTAATTGAATTAATTTGTATGCACTTTGGCAGGCAACAGGCAACAGGAAACAGAAACACTCACATCAGCATTCAACCAACTAGCAGCTGAATAATTTATTTAGTATGCCATTTCCTTCTGGCAAATCAAATATTTTTGGGGGAAACTTGTCCGAGAGAAACAAACGCCCACGAGTACCGAATCATCGGTGGCAATGCCATTTGCCAATGCTATATATTTCCTCAACTTTCTCTTAAGTTTTCAATTAAAACTTGAGCGAAATCCAAAAAAGGTCCCCGCAATCTTTGCACATAGTTCCATTTTTCCATTTTGTTCCATTTGACTAGGACAGTGAGTGCGCTTGGCTAGGGCTCTTAAAAAGTTTTTCATTTCTTATTTTATGAGAGACCTAAAAAAAAAGAGTCCTGGTTGACTCTGCCGCTCTAAGCTGCTTATTCTATGCAAATCTGTCTTATACTTTTTTAATTACAAAAACCATTGTCCATAATTACCCTAAACGGCTAAATGGAAACATTTTAATGCCTGAAATGGAAGAAATTAGACTTGGAATAAAATAAAGTCGGTTTTGCTTCTCTTTTTGCGAAATGAGGAGTTTTTAGAGTTAGCACCACTGGCAGCGTCTAAATTTGTGGCTGAACATAATCTTCAAGATGAATACATACGAGTACCGTAATATGATTTACATTCTAGTATCCTATAACTATCTATCTTACGAAAAAAACATTATAAAGATTTTCTTTCCTTATTTCATTAAAAAAAAAGATTATAAATATGACATATTTTTAGCAAATATTTGTATGAAAATAAATGTTAGAAGATACAAGCTTACACTTGGAATACTTTTTCACTTTAAGTAATGTTTTATTTCTGTTATTATGGTAGTTGCATGGTAATATCATACGGCATTTTAATATATCTATATTTATTTTTAAATTAAGTAATTATTAAATCTGGGAAGAGAAAAAATGACATGAATTTAATAAGATGTTATCTCTCTCTCTCTTTCACCCATTAAAATATTTCAGTTCCATTTTCATTCCATTACTCGTTGTCGATAAGATTCCGTCTAAAGATCTTAAGATCTGGATAGATTATAGTTAATTATTAATACTGCCAAAGTCTCTACTCGAAATACGTATTCGATCGAGAACAAGATTCACAAGATCTTTAGGTAGAAAAGAAAAAAAAATATTCCTTATGTTCCTTATGTCGATCATCGATTAGTTAGATATATCTTAAACTTAGTTACAAGTCCGTTTGCTGCATCGCACCGGAACCCCTCCTGGCCATGGTGCAGAAGGGCTCCCCCTGCTGCTCCCCCAGGCAGATGATCAGATTCTCCGGATTCTTGGGTGGCGCTGCAGCAACTGTGGCCAATTTGCCATTTGAACTGCTGGATTTCCCCTGGGCCCCTGTCGATGCCGTCTTCTCCGCTGTCGTTGTGGACGAGGTGGCCGTCGAGGAATTATTATTGCCCGCGTTGTTGGGCTGCAGCTGCGGCACCTGGGGATTGGCGGTGAGGAGCCGCTTGGAGCCACCACGACGACGACTGCCCTGCTTGGTGAAAACACTCGGCTCCAGGTGCAGCTGGGCATTGATGTCCTGCTGGGTCATGCAGGTGAAGGCCTTGAAGAAGCTCTTGCGGAAGTTCTCGCTCAGAAAGGCGTACAGTATGGGGTTGACGGCCGAATTGGAGTAGACGAGGGCGCCCAGCAGCAGGAAGATGAGTATCTCCAGACGCGACAGATCGCGCTGAGCCGGATTCGAGTTGATCAGCGCCAGCTGGGACATCCAGTGCGGAAGCCAGCAGCAGATGTACACCGTGATGACGGTCAGCACCAGTCGTGTGACCTTGCGATGGGCCCGACGCTTCTCCTTGGATTTAGTTGCCTGCTTCGGCCCCACGGACTTCAGTTTTCGTATCACCAGATAGTAGAAGCTGAGGATGAAGCAGAGCGGCGTGGCAAAGCCCAGGAAAAAGGTGTACAGAATGAAGGTGGTACCCGAATGTTTCTTGTACGCATCCGGCCACATTATGTTGCACGAGTAGTTGATGCCATCCTCCTGCTCCACGGTGCTGGCGTAGAGGATCACCGGAAGCATCAGTACCGCGGACGTGGACCAGGCCACGGCGGACACGATCTTGGCAATGTGCAGGGTGCGATAGCGGGGCGAGGATATCGGATGACAGACGGCTATGTAGCGGTCCGCCGACATGATGAGCAGAAAGATCGACGAGGTGAAGGATGTGATGGAGGTGCTGACCATATACGCCTTGCACATGAACTCCCCGAATCGCCAGCTGCATATGCGCATCGTGTAGAGCAGGAAGGGTATGCCGATCAGGAAGCACTCGTCGGCTATGGCCAGATTCAGGATGTAGATATTGGTCACCGTCTGCATCTTGGAGAACCGCAGCACCACATAGATCACGAGGGTGTTGCCGAACAGCCCCACGATGCACACCAGTCCGTACAGCACCACCGTGAACAGATCCGCCAGGGAGTTCCTGGTGGCTATGCAATGCTCGTACGTGGGCAGATCCGTGCTATAGAGGGGTGGTTCCTCCGGGTGGATCGTTGGGCCGCTGCCACTGTCCCCCCACCGTTGGCTGAGTTCCGTTGTGAACAGGCTCTCGTTCCAAGCCGTGCTGGTGTTTGAGTAGGAATCGGTTGACGACACACCTCCTTCCCCCCGGACCGAATGCAGCAGCCTCATCATTATTAGCCAGGTCAACATGGTCTGGCCGGTCCTTCTGTATCCCCTGCGGCCGTGAGTGTGTGTGTGTTCTAGATTTAATTATATTGTTCGGGTGATTGTTGCCCCTCGGTTGTGTCCATCATTTGGTTTACCTGCAAAACAAATTTCATTATCCCATTAAATATTTTATGCGTTCGTTGTGGTGTGTGTTTGTGTATAATTTCTATGCGAAATGTGAACATTTTTTGGCTTGGCTTGGCTACTAATTGAAATAGTTTTTGGTGCTAGTCGGAAACTGCGAGGAGAATCTATGCAGAATTTAGACGGAAGTAGAATGTCTAACGTTAAAAAAAGTAGAATTTAATGCAAAAAGTCTTCAATGTACATTCATCTTAATTATCCCCAAATTAAGTAGTACTTCAATGCTCTCTCTCTCTCTCTTGGAACTTTTAAGCAAACATCTTCAACTGGCACTTGTTAACAAATTATTGAATCCCAAGCCAAAAGTTAACACTGACAAATTATACGTACAATAAGGAAACAAATCACATCCCCACCAAGACTTCGACTTCAAGACCAGACACTTGGAGGAGAAGTTTTTCGGGGCGAAACTTTTGTGCCGACTTTTCTGAAAAATTACCCCCGAAAATCTCCCACTTTGAACTTTTTTTCTGACAAGTTGTAGAACAAGGAATTCTGAAGGTAGTGCAATTTATATTTACGTACATAAATCATATGTTTGTTGGCCAATTTATATAAACGGAAAAGCGGCCAATTCCATTTGAAATGGAAAAGTTCCTGATTTATGAAAACTCAGTTGATTCGTAGGTGGGAGCGTGTGGCAGGTGGGAGGCGGAAAATTAACATTTAAATTGAAATCAAATTACACACAATTTGTCAGGGCAAACAACAACAAACAGAGCAGGCAGCCAGGCAACAACTTTGTGGCATTTCTACCTTCAATAAATAAATAAGGCAAATGAAGTGGAATCCTGGGGCTCAATTCACGCAAATACCTACGAGTATGTGGTGAAAATGTATGCATATCTACATATTTGCTTAATCAGAATTCGGTTATTTTCCAGCAACCTGCAGGAAGGGAGGGGCCATCTGCTTATCCTTTTTGTCTATAGATATGCCTGAGCGTGTGTACTTGTTTTGAGAGGCCAAGAGGAAGAGTCAATCCTATTAGTCTTTGACTTTGTTTGAGGCGATTCCCCGATGCGTGTTTTAGATGGAATACATAGATTAAAATTGCAATCCATATTAGCTAGTTAATGCCAATAAATCCGAATTCTAATTGGGAGATAAGTCAGGGATATAGTAAAATGTTTACAATTATTGTTGGACCTCAAAGACGCCTTAGGGGAATATATTGGTAATGGCAAATACAAAAAAATATTACGTTAACGTGTTGAAATACCCAACAGTCCTACTACTCGTACATTTGAATAGCATTCTAATGGTGCGAGTATCTCTCAAATTCCTTATTGGCCGAACGCCACCTTTAATTCCCAGCTAATTGCCTGGCTAACGGCTGTTGCTACAGACTACCCAAAGAGCCCATTCAGTGCCATAGATTGCCTCCACATTTGAGCTGCAGCGAGCAGAGCAATCAAACTGGGATCAAGGCACTCGGCTGGTGGCGTGGCAGGCAGCCTGCCATGTTCTGGGAATGGGATTACAGGGGTGCAATCAATTAGAGGTGTATTTGATGTTGTTATGTGTGTAATTAACATGTGATCAGGTGTGAGAGGCAGGGGGGCAGGGAAGGAAAGAGAAGCGATACGTAATGATATTGGGAGTTAAGCTACTAAGGGGATTTGTTGTGAATGAAATCCCATTTAAGCTGCAATTGCAGTTGCAGTGGCAGTGGCAGGTTATTTCGTATTTCCATTGCTGGGCTTCATACGAAAATCAATTTACAAGAAGAAAAATAAATCCCTATCTTTTCGGACCATATATTCAGCTACTGGTTTGCTTCTGTGGGGTCAAGGAAACTTCCCTTAATGCCTAATACCTAAGCCTTCACTGGATCCGGCTAAATGGTTTGTTGAGATTGAATTTGATACTTTTCGAAGGCTTTCTATACGGAAAACACTCGCAGAATTTACACTCCATCAGCAAATAGAGTCCAACCTTATTCCCTTTTTCCATTTTCCAATTCCTTTTTCGGGTGAAGGAGTCTTTTGTATCCATTATTGGCCTGTCGCACATTTCTAGAATTTTTTGTGTGTGTGTGTGTGTTTGTGTGGGGTATCCCCTATCCCCTCTGCCCCCTCTCAGGTGTGCTGTCGTTTGTTTGCTTGGAGATTTAACTTTCAACCCGTCGACAGGTGTAAAACGCATCGCCCTCCACCCCGCCACCATCTTTGACTCTGCAGAATTGTTGTTCGACATTTATTTTTCGTTGTTGCGTTGTGGCGCTGTGGCGCTGTGGCTGCTGCGTTTATTGTTGTGGCAAGTGTAACTGTTATCGGTAAACCGCAATGGAGGCACAAATCGGCAGCAAGGCACCAAGGCAGCTGATTGCCTCGGAGGGGGCAACGAGAGACGGGGCGCCGCACAGCACGTGGTGCACTTCTATTGTCTGCAGCTCCTCCATTGACGACGACAAGCAACAGACGGCGAAGGCTATTCGCAAGAAAGCCACTGACGAAGCTTCTCTATGGGAAAATAGATATGTAGGTATAGACGGATAGAGACAGTGGGAGGGAGAGGGAGAGCAGGAGTTGAAGCAGGAGGAATCTGTCGTTTCATCTGTGCCAAGCAGCAACAGCCAAAGGAAGGTGACGGAGCCATCATCGTCTGCTCATCGCACCCTTGACCACATTTTTTTCCTTCCTCTCTCTCACTCTCTCTCTCTCCTTCGTTTTCTCCTTCTCATTCGCTCAGTGTGCACGTATGCTCGTCCCTTTGAGTGTGTTCTGTTCTGCAGCATTTATTAAAAATTTATGCATTTTATGAGACCCTCAAGAGTGGCTCCTCAAATGCATTTCCCTCACAGCTTTTGTTGATGTCTCTGCTCCTCCTGCTCCCCCTGCTCCTCTGAACCTCTTCATCTTACTCTACCCTCCTTTCTCACTCCCTTTTGCTTTCCGGCTCTTGACGATGTGACGAAAGGCTATAAAAATCAGCATTTTCAGCTTAGAGGGAGCTTATTTGGTCTCTGGGTTCGACCATAAAGCTTAGGAGTTCTATAAAAGTGAAGAGTATCGAAGGAACAAAGGACAAAGGACACAGCATCCCAGTCAATACAAAGTTGCATTTAATGTTTTTCGGGGATTTTCATAATGTTTTCGGAAGCTTTAATAAAGTGAATGTTTTCATGTGGAGCGGGGAAACATACGGTTTGAATAACGAATATTGACTGCCAAAGTTTTGGCTCATTTTCGGTTATTAAATGTTATTTTTAAATTTATGGCATTTTAATGAGGAAATAATTACGGAGGAGATGGGAGTCCATCTGCATAGTATACAAATATATTTATATTTATTATTAGAATTTAGAATATTCAAATCAAAACGTTGGTTTGTATTGTCATTTATGTACTATAATTAATTGCTTGCTTGTGAAGCTTCAGGTTTGGTTAAGGAACTGCTTGAGCCACAGCTTCAGGTTGAAGTGCACTGCTTGAACGAAACCGTCAGGTTTCAGCGGAGCACTGCTTGCAGAATCATTTCAAGGCAAAACGAACCAAAGCTTCAGGTTTCAGCCGAGTACTGCTTGAACAAAACCTTCAGGTTTCAGCGGAGCACTGCTTGAACGAAACCTTCAGGCATAGTGGGAACATTTGAAGGCAAAATGAAACCAAACCTTCAGGTTTCAGCGGAGCAATGTTTTCGTTTTTCATCTTAATTTCTCGAAATTAACTCACATCATTTAATGGCATTAACGAAATGGAGATAATTAATTTTAAAAGCAAATTATAAAAGCAAATCGTTCTTCACTCCATCGGACCCCTCCCAACTCTTCCAAAGTTTTAATTTGCAGACTTCAGGTCTGTTCTGTGTAGATACGTTACCCCAGTAATTTGATAACTCTTTGCCAATCTTTTGGGCAATTCTAGCCACTTCAAATGAAAAATGTTTGTATTATTTATGAGGACCGAAAACTTTAAGCCATGCTGATGTGCGCTTAATTAATTAAAACTTTATCAAAAGACCCTTGAAAATGGCATGCATGTGTGCGTTAAGGGTGGGCGTATGTGGATAATGCTGCCAAGAAATCCAGTTAGGTGCCCACAGAGCAGGACAAACAGGGCAAGGGGTGGAAATATTGCTTATGAAAAAAAGACCTTGAGAGCGGGAGCGAGGCAAGGGATCAAAGTGCAATGGAAACAAGCTGATGCATTCCCTGAAATTCGAAGCGGAAAGCGGTAAGGCCTAAAATTGTGTAAATATTCCTTGGACCCTGGCAAATGCTTATCCGCTGGCTCTGGTTTTGGCCAGCAGCAGCACAGCCTTCGGAGTGCCGAAGTATTTAATGCCCTTTAATGAAGCAGAAGGATATTGACTCTGCTGTTGATGCAAAGTTCTGCTCAAAGTAATCATACCCCTCGGAAGGGAAGGCCACGAAAGTAAATCACTGGGAGAGAGGCAGGCATATGCAAAGAGCATAATTTTATGGATAAACACACACCAGTATACAGTACACACACACACACACACACACACACAGAGGCACACATGTGAGCCCATACTCCTATGTTTCCTACATTTCCTATGTGTGTCTTAGGAGCAGTGGCAGTGGCAGTGGCATGCAAATATGACTACAACATTTGCATGTGTACACAACACAAACACACACATAGCTATACACACACACACACACGCACACACAGAAATGTGTCGCCCAGCCTCGTGGCAAGAGTGCACTTGGGTTTTGGGGGTACGGCACTCTTGTTTATAGAGCCCCTACCCAAGCATAAAGTGCAACATAAACAAAACTCAGTCACCAACACCACGCCGCTCCCAGAGAGTGCCACAACATCTCTGCCACCCTCCCACTTAACCCCTTTTCTGTTGATAGGAGGGAGGGGCTTTTTTTTGTTGTTGTTTAGTTGGTGGCAAACGCACTTAATCTTGGGGACACATTTTTGGGTGTTTCGGCCACAGGTTGCCACTCACCGTGTGGCCTTACCCTCGCCCCTCGCCCCTACCCTGACTCTCTGACCTTTGATAAAACACTCAAAACATGTGTTGCACAACACATAAAAACAACAACAACAACAACAACAACAAAAAGGACGACAACGACAACGGACGACCTATACAACAAGTGCAATTATAATCCCAAAGGGCTTTGTGCTTCAAGCCTTTTGTTTCATTTCAGAATTGAGTTTTCGAGTAGGGGCAAAAAGAAAAAAAGTTAAGTCTACACATCGGACCGATAAAAATGTTTGGGATTATGGCCCTTTGTTTGCATTTGCATATAAAACTTTCCAGGGAAATGTTACCGATTTATGCACTCATTTCATCCAATTAAGCATTGGAATTGGTGGGAGCATTTTCCATATGTACTGTCGCCTGAGCTCTGGCTTATAACAAGACTTGAGAGAACGGGAAAGCATAGTCCTCCACGGACTCGTACATTATCTCCCACTTTGAAAGAGTTGGTTCGGCTTTCTGCTCATTGTCTGGTTGCTGTCCCCCCCTTTTTGCGGTCAGTTGTCTCTCGAGTGTCCCCCTATTTAGCATCCAAATGGGATGCAGGGGAGTGGCAGTGGAAGTGGCAATGGAATTGTGGCAAGTTGTTCTCTCACACTGTAGGCTCAATTATGGCTGGGGTGTTCATTGTTAGCTCGTCTAGGTGTCTAGGTGTCTAGGGGTCTGGGAGTCTGGGAGTCTAGAGAGAGACCCTGGGAGACGATAATGTCTGGCACCTAAGCTGGAGTCCTGGAGCGATTGTTCTTTGCTCTTCCTGCCATGTGGTCTGTGGGTGTTCGTTTTTATTTATGGTAGCAGTCAGGGGGGGGTCTGGGTCTCCCACTAGGAAAAGGCAAGCTCAGGGCCAGCCTTTTAGCACACATATTTGCACCTTATATAGAACATGGTGGAAGGGGGAGGCAGAGTCGTTCCGTGTTTGTGGGTCCTTTGATGTGGTCCCTTATTTGTTGTTTTATGTGGCTGCTCCTGTTCCTGTTCCTGTTGCCGTTGCCGTTGGTTTGTGGTCTCAACGGCAGGGCAGGCTGTTTGCCAAAAACTGAAACTGAAATCTGCCATCGGTTTTCCACTCTGTTTTCACATTTTCGCGGCCCCATCCACCACATCTCACATCTGTCTTTGAAGCTTTGTTCATTGTTCAGCCACACCCTCATCGGTTCTATAGCTGTTTCCGATTCGGTTCATAGTCGTTGTTGTTGTTGTTTTTTTTTTACTTTTATTTTTATTTTTCGTTTGTTTTTCCACCGTCCAATTCAGTGGCGCTTTTTTGAAAAATGTTTGTCAATTGCATGCTAAACGTTTTTAGTGATTGGTGGCAGGAAATACAAAGGGTAAAAACAAAAGAACTAAAAGTAGATCTGTAGATAATATTTGCAGGATGTGCCACGGTCTGGTAGGTCTTTAAGGACTTAAAGCACCCAAAGCAAAGGGAGCACGTTAAGTCTTTTTTTTTCAAATCCGATTGGCTGTAAGCTTCACACATTTCCCCAGAGCCCGTTCTGGAAACTGTTGAAAATTTTCCCCCCAAACGCTGTTGCCATGGACACTTTACCCTTAAGCGGTTTAGGCGTAAGCCCTTTTAATTTTCCTCAAATGTGGGGCACATTCATACGTAAGTAGATGATGGAAAAATACAGCGATTTAAAGAGTTTTTAGGAGGGAAAAAACCGTTTTATTAAATGCAATTTCCGGGCTAATCCCCGCTGTAGCCCAGCCCAATTAGATCGAGGACTCCCTTACAAACAGTTTAGCTGGAGTTCAAATATCATTGCCATTGGATTACGGGCGCTTAACACTCTCGCCTCCGTTCTCGCGCCTTGCGCGTCCCCGAGTGCAATTTATGGCGAGCGTTCCCCAAGCCCCACACTCTCGTCTCGACAATTTGCATAAATTAGCACCAAAATATATATTACTCCCTCGGCTGCCCTCTGCTGCCCCCTGCTGCCTCTGCTCCCACTCTTCCACAGCGATGTGTTTATTATTGTTCGCCTGTGTGGATGTGGATGCGCTCGTGTGTGTGCTGGATGCTTCGATAGTTCCGCCGGCAAATTTAACATAATTTTCCGAGCACCCATTGACAATAATTGAACTGCTCCTCCCCTGTGGGGAGGGACAGGGTAAGCTGGGTGGACCGGGTAGAGGATTATGCTGCATACATATGTTTCAGGTCAACGATTCCATGCCCATGTAAATGCTGCACCCAAGGATTGTCACTAATTGCGTGGCAAATCGAAAATCCTTTGTTGGCCGAGCGGTTTGGCTTTCACGTGCATTATGGATGCAGCCCCAAAAATGGTGGTAAAGGGTGTTTTCATTGTAGCTGTAATGCTTTCGAGGATATATTCGATTGCTCTCCTCAGGTGTCCTGAAACAAAAGGATCCATCTCTCTGTTGTGGGGACTCAAGCAGCATTTTAATTTAATTATTTCCAGCCAATCAACATCATTCATACGCCCTGTTTGCACTTCAATTGAACGGGAGCGAGCTCTACTTCTTGGCCTGGCTATTTGCTTAACACTTGATAAGAGCCAGCCAGGCAGCCAGTCGAGGCCTCTCTCTCTCTCTCTCTGACTTCAATCGGAGTTCTTTTTGCCGCTTTGTCGCTTTGGCAACACCGGAGTTATTCACACAAACTGCTGCCATGAGCAAATGCCATTACCGAGGTAAATAATCAGGAACCAGCAAAGGATCTCGTTCCAGGCACTTGCCACTTTTGATGTGCCCGACGTGTTGATGGTGCTGCCAACTTGCTGCTGACCATCCATAAAAATAAATAAATAAAATGCTCAAGAAATGGCAGGAAAATGGATAAATCTGGAAAATGGCAAAATGGCAAAACAGCAAAAGGGAAAACAAATCAAGCTGATTGGAAGAGAAGAAAAAAAAAGGCAAGCGCCCGCTCGCTCAATTGACCGACCGACTCTCAGATACTATTAGAACTGTTTGTGGCCCGGTTCCGCAATGCAATTAGGCAACATGAATGGCCAATTGATTTGCTGACTGTTTTGCCAGCTTTTCCCCATGCCATGACATTCAGTCATCGACAATTTTCATTCTGTTGGTCAATCATTCTTGTATTGTTTTATTATTCGATAATGGCAGAGGGAAAACACACAAGAGGACTTGGCAGGAGAACAGAACGGAGGGATAGTGTTTTAATAGTATTTTGCTTGGACGTAGGGTATCTGCTGGTCGTGTCGTGTTCTCACACAAATGGCATTTACTTTTTGTTTACAAAATTTGCCAATTCTGCATTTTAGTGCGTCTTTCAATGTAATTATTGTTGTTTTTGGTAGCCCGATGATGCTTTTCCTTTTTGGTTTCTGCTCATCTGGTCATCTGCTCATCTGCTCATGCCCCATCTGCTTCTGGCCTCCTTTTCCTCCTGGCCTTCCTGCCTCATTGGGTCGGAGTGTGCTCTCAATGTGTGTGTTTTGCAGCAGGCCATGGCCAAATAACGGAATTGCTGTTGCTGTTGCTACTGCTGCTGCTGTTGTCGTTGTTGTTGTTGTTGGTTATTTTCCCATTTTATGGGTTCAATTAACCAGAAGCCATGAAAATCATAAAAATGATGAACTTTTTATCCCCGCATTTAAATTGATTGCTTTATAACAGATTCGGGGTAAGGCGGGGCGGGGCGGGGCCGAGTCTCGTTCTCAGCGCGGCTCTCTGGAATACTTGACAGCTGTTTGGCCTAGAGAATGCCCTCAATAATCCATTTATATACCAAAACACACCGGTTCTATTGTGTGTGAACAGACTGGACTCTCTCCAATTAACACTAAATCATGTTCTTTATTAAATTTCCAACATTTTCCAACACCACGCCACTGAGCAGAGTATGTTGTTTGTTGTTTTCTCTCTTTTATATTATCAGTTTTCTATGGAAATTCAATCAATAATGCAGGAGGGCAGCCTTGATAAAGTTATGTCATTGCCAGCAAATCGACGATAATTGAATTACGAAACGGTATCGGGATGCTTAACGGAATCGATCGACATGTCAAATGGAGTAGCCATATACTATATGCCACACAATATTGCAGTTGGTAATGGTAGGTATTTTTTTAGGGGGTTCTTGATTGATTAGATACTTTGCATTTGAATTCAATTAGAGATTTGTAGAGACTCATCTTTCGCTAATATTTCACATATTTTGATAACTCTGTGTGCCCCCCCCAATCCCCGAGATACGACATTGAGTGAGAGCCCCCCCCACCAGTCTAATCATTTGTTGACTACACATACATAAATCCCCACATATCACATTATCTATTTTTGTTGCTATTTTTGTTCTATATGTGTATTTTCCTGTTATCTGCTGCTACTCTTTTTGTCGTCATTAACGTCACTGCGTCCTTGTTTAATTTGAACATTAATCATGGTCGTTGCCCGACCCGTCGTAGGGGGGGGTGGGGCCGAAAACTATAGAACAAAAACCAGACAAAGGAAGTTGCAACCAATATTGCAGCACTGGAAAAGTTGCGGCAGGTTCTCGTTGTATGTATGTGTCTAATGAAGAGGGGCAGGTCTTATTGTTAGTTTTCCATAAGCATCAAGATTCATGTTGCACATGCGCATCGAATATTTCCAGAGGCAAAAAGCATTATAAAATTCTGTGGCAGTGCCAGTGGCATCTGCTCCCTGTTCCGAACTTTTACCCAACATTCTGGATGGTTTTGGCAAACTTCAGTCTGGGTCTTGGCCTTTTCTACCCACAATTTGTTTAACATTCTTTTTTTTTGTTTCTGAGACCCTTTTCTTTTGTTCTTCGGACTTGCTGGACTTTAAGGGAGCACCTTAACACATAGTTTACTTTGCCATTCCCGCACCATCATTCTCGCTCTCTCTCTCCCACCCTTTCTTTTTTTATTTCAAGGCTAATCATTACAGCCAACTGTTGGCTCACATTAATTGACAGTTTGCCATCCGTTGGCCCAGATGGAGCCATGGCTAAGTCCTCATTAACTCATCTATCATTGTGTGGTGGGATGTGTTTGGTCTCCCTTCCATCGTCGCCTCTATCGCCATCGCCATCGCCATCTCCATCTCTCATCTCCATTGCCCTCGACGCACTCATTAATTCTCTTTATGTAGGCCAATTCAGAGGGCGGCAGCGACAGAGGAAGGGGGGGCGTGACACAGTTGGATATGATATCTGCAGTAGTTCTCGCTATCGCTATCTCTATCTCCATCTCTGTCTTTCTCTCCTACACGCAGCTTATCTTATCTCCCGCGCTTAGGTTTCGTTCTTTTTTTTATTATTTTAATTTTTTTATAGGTTACGTTTAACGTCTGCGCCCTGCCCCTCTAATCCTCCCCTCCATCTGTTTAAGGTTCTTGTCCGTAATTAATTGCAAAAGTTCCCTTCATGTTCTGTTCTCCCTCGTCTGATGCTGCACAAAAGTTCAAAGTTGATGTGGACGCTGGGAAATGCGGGGGAAAGCTCTTCGCCATCCGCAAGTGATGAGTGGCTAAAGCCAGAGAATTGTCAATTATGATGAATAATTGTATGAAATTCTTTAATTAGCAGCAAAAGAGAAAACTTCATCGATGACGAGAGAGACGTGGTTTCTAAAATTTAATTAATTATTAATTAAATCCTTGGTATAAGTTCTACCATCGAAAGTTGTGCCACAATTGATTCCTTAAACAAGGGGGATGTTTTATAATAAAGGAATAATGTTGTTGGGTAGCTTAAAGGTGAGACAACACTCAAGTTTAGTTTATTTAAGTAGAAGTATTATTTAGACTTTTGGTATCACTCTACTGTCCGAGCGAGTGAGCCGGAAATTGGCAATATATGATAAAATTAGAGATTTCTAGACAGACATATCTTAGCTTTAATCTCTATTTATTCTCTATTTTTTCCTCATCAGATCAGATCTTGAAGTATCGAGTGGTAATTTTATGCTTCTTTGGCCATCAATTACCAAGAAAGCATCAGCGGCACCAACTCAAGAGGTGGACGAGCATCTCTGGCACTTGTTCCACCATTTGAATCAGGGGGCTCTGGCCGACCCCCCACCCCCCGCTACCACTTGCTCTTTCTTGTTCCTGGGCTTCCTTTGAGATGGAAGGAAATGCCATCATTCTTGTTGTTGCCTGTTTGCCTGACGCCGAGACGAAAGGTTAAGGCATGCATCGCTTCCATCAAATTAGACGCATTTTCAACGCGCTTTGTCTGTGTTTCCTTTCCTTTCTTCTCCTGCCGCCTGCCGCCTGCCTCCTCCCTCATCTTTCACTCTCTGTCTCTCTCTTTCTCTGTGAGTGTCGTATTGCCATTGGCTATTTCTTCCATCTCTCTCTCTCTCTCTCACTCGCTGTCTGTTAGCTCACCTCTTCTTCTAGCCCTTTTTCTGTTGGTTTTTCCTTTTGCTTTGGCAATTTTCGAGCTGACGCCGCTTTGCCTTTACTTTTTATCACTTCATTTGCACTGAAATGTCAATGTCTGTTGCTTTTTCATCTCTTCTCACTTTCCTGCTCTCCTTCTTCCTCTCCTTCCTCTCCTTCCTCTCCTCCCTCTCTGTCTTCTCACACATTCCCTCTTCCATCTCCGGACTCAAACAGCATTTGCCGAATGCCAGGAAGGAAGCAGTTTTGCTGCAATGATGTGGGCCGGCCCGGGGCTGGGGTCTTTTTTTTTGGGTGGTCCTGGCGCTAGGAAGAAATCTGTCTGACAAATTACATGCCCTGCGTAGTCGCACCAGCAGCAGCAGCAGCAGCAGCAGCTGCTCCTCCGCCACTTCCTCCTCCTCTACGACTGGCCCTTCTGCCACCCATGCCCATTGTTGTCTCTGGCTGCTTGCCCCACATTTGGACTCAACCCATCAAGCCATCAAGCGAATGAACGGACGCACGTCATTCAGTTAGTCGCAGAGTGCAACGGCCTTTTGATTGGGCGCTAGGTGGCTTTGCTTTGCTTTGCTTGGGTCTTGCTTGGGTTTTGCTCTGGGTCCTGCTAGGATGGGGCTTGGGTTCGGGGTTGGGGTTGGGGTTGGGTTTGGTTTTGGTGGATGAGCTCATTTCATCTCTTTTGGGTTTGGTTCTGTTCTTTATGTACAGTAGCTCGTTGCTTGGAAAATTAGTTCCTGAGGTAAACTCTTCTGCTTTGCGTTATTTATTATTTTTGTAAAATTATTTGGAACAACGTTTCAATTGATATCATTTTGGTTTTAGCTTCTGAAGATCAAAAAGTATAGTAACGAATAATCATTCGAAAAAAGAAATGATTTCTATTTAAAAAATTATATTTAATTATTATTTTTGATTTTTTTCAATAAAAATTGGGAAATCATTGTTCGATTGTAATTTTTATTTTAAAACTTATAGCAGTTACGTTCTCTGCTTTTTTCTATTTTTAATATGGGCACAAAGTTCTTTCAAGAATTCATGAGTCTATTGTCAGTGGTTAAATTTGACCATTTCGAGTCCAAAACAATCCAAAGTTTCGTACAAGTGTCCCTTTCAGGCCGTTACTCTTACCCTAATTTGTCAAATCACATTTCATTTGCCAAAAGTCTTTTGCGGGCTTCCTCGGGCCAGGCCCCCCGGCCTCCCGGCCTCCTGACCTCAGTTTCTCAGTTTCCACATCATCTGGCAAACCAATTCCTCATTCCGACGGGGGTCTGCCTTTCAACTTGTACTCCTTTCCTGGAATCCCCTGCCCCCGCAACATTCAAACACAACATTCAACAGTTACAAATGGCCATTCGCACAAAATTTTGGGTTTATCTAACAAATTCCGCCGCACACGAAAATAAATTCAGTGAGGGCGAACCCTTTTGGAAAGAGACAATTTTTGGGGGTATCCGTTTGCTTACCCGTTTTAATATCATCCTATCGTACTCTTGATGCTAGATGGTAGATGGATGGTGGATCTATCCCAGCTAAAATCCCCACAAAATGGCACACGACGATGCACTTTTTGAGGTTCTCAAAATATTTGGCAAACGTTTCTGCAATTTCTCGGGATTTCTCAAATGTTATTTTTCACTTTGGCCTTCCCCCTTGCCGGATTTATTTGTGATGTTCTTCGGATGCGGATTCGGATTCGGATTCTGTTGCAGAATTCTATCTGGGGATGCTGCGTGGCTGCGTTGCTGCGTTGCTGCTGCTATTCTGCCACTTATTTTGTGTATTTTCTTTTGCCGTTCTGGCTGCTAATTTGCATGTGCCTCAAGAGGCATCCAGAGACGTCTCGAAGAGCAGGAGGAGCGGAGCACGGAGCACGGAGCCTCCCGCCGCTATGGTTTGTGGTTTTCGCGCGCGTATTTCGCAAACGGTTGTTTTTTGGTGAGATTTACCGTTGCTTCAGTAGTGCTGCTTCTGTAGTTTTCTGCCGTTGCCACTGCTGCACGTTTCGGGTTTGTTTTGCATACTGTGGCGCGGCACTTGCCGGCGAATTTCGTTGCGGTGCAATGCGAGAGACGAGTGCAGAGTCGTCACTCGGTCGGCTATACGGTTACACGCTCGCCGTCTCCTTCGGGTTTCAGGTTCGTCGCCCGATTGGCCTGATGCGTGCTGCGGTTCGGCGATGCTTTTGTCGCTGTTGCTGCTGTTGCTGCTGCATGGTATGACTCGACTCGCATTGCAATTTCCTTCAATTAACAGCTTTCGCTCGTTCCTTTCTCTCTCTCTCTATCTTCAACTATCGCGCGGGAACTTTCTCTCTCTTATACGAGTACGAGAACAAACTCTCACTTTCGTTGGCTGTTAGCGCCTAACAGTGCACTGTTAAGCGCTGAGGCTCTGTTAGCTTCTGTAGGCGTTCTGGTCTCTGGCATTGCTTGTTGATTGAACTTTGATTAGGTCTAGGACTGGGCCAGAAATTATTAGATTTGATTGCGAATTAGATTGGGCCGTTCGAAAGGGACATTTCTCGATTGCTGATTGATTATTCTGTGCTTAATTGGATGCATTTGCCAGGTAGGATGGAATACACACACATACATATGCACATCCCATTTGTTCTATACGGTCTAATGAGATTTTAAGAGATTTCTTGGCTTCATCTTCAATACCATAATGCAAATTCCAGAACATAATTAAGTTTCCGATTAAAATCTTTTTGAATTTAAGACCCTCTTAAGTTTATGAACTAAATAAATCATTTCCAAGAACTTGAACCATTTGTCTTCTCTCGGATTTTGGAGCTTTTCCTGCCTCTAGCATTGAAATCTAATTGCTCTGGACTTTGTGGGTGGCAGTGGGATGGCAAGCAGTCCACCTGGCGCAGAAACTTGGGGGAATATACGTACTCTGTCCGAGTCATTAGGAGAATATCAAATTATCAGTTTTTCTTGGCACCGAAACTTCTGGCAAAAACTGCTGAAATAATTTCCATGTGGAGCCGGTTTAAGTTTCTTTGCTTCAAGCTAGAAACTTGACAGAAAAAAGAAGCAAAGAAGAAACATATTCAATCATGGTCCAAAAGAGAGAGAGAGAGAGAGAGGGAGAGAGCGTGAGAGGGAAAAGTCGGAAAAACGATAGAAAGGGTAGCCGTAGCAGGAAAAATACGGCAACTGTCGTCTCCTTTTGAGCCAGGCTTTAGTTTCGCCTTTTGAGCAAAACTTTTAATCCCGTTCCGGGTTGAACTTCCGTCACTTGTCTTGTTGTTGTCCCAAAGCCCCGTCTTTCCGTTTCCGTTGACACTGAAAAGTGCTTAAAATCCGTCCGTAAAAGGAAGCTGTTTATTGTTTACCATTTCTCAAATCCCGAAAGTTGTCCCCGCCCCAAAAAGAACTTTAAATTAAATGATCGACCACAAGAACGCCAAATTCCCTCTGGTTTCTGGTTTCAGCTTTCGCCAGATGTCCTTATTTATGCAGCCAGCAAAAGGAATTTTTGAGCCTAAACTAATGCCCGTAATTGAATTACGGCCAAGGCAGGCATTTCCCGAGCATGTCCAGAGCAATTAGTGCCGTCAGCAGATTATTAAAGTTTGCTTTTAAGTATATCTCGCCACCAAAGAATATTAAATCAGCTTCGACTTTAAGCCGTGTCTCGGCTGATTGAATTAAGAAAGAATTTACACACAGACGGGGAAAGTTTCCCGTGGTTCTCTCAGCCAGAGCGTCTGGGAATGCAGACACATAAGGACACACCAGCTTATATGAAGGTCAGTTTATTATTTTCAAACCATCCAGCCCAGCCCAGCCCATGGATTGTCCTGTCCCTTTTTGCGGTTGTCTCTGTTGTGGGAAAGTTTTTCGGTGGCAAAAACTTTTCTTATAAATTCTATTAATTTGTATACCCTTTCAGAGGGTAGTAATGAAGGAAATAAAATGTAAACACATTTTTTCTATTCTATTTCTTGTCATATCCCAGCGGTACAAATCATAAATTCTAATCCTAAGACATTCAAATTTTTATAAAATTTTGTATAAGAGATTACATTGTGGTGTTTTAATAATTATAGCTTATTATAATTTTATATTTTTATTTTTAACATTTTTTGTATAGTTTTTTTATATTTATTACCAATATTTCTGCATAAATAATGTAAATATTTTTAGACAGGATTACCACCTGTATGAATGTTCTGCGGTTGTAGCATTATATAGAAATCATCTAGATCGAAGGAAGTGTACACCAACATTCAGTGTGATCCGAATAGTTTTAACATATTTTTTCTATCAATTTTCCATACAAACAAATTCAATTTTCCCGAAAATTGACTTTCGGCAACTCAATAAACTCGGTGAAAAATAATCGGAGTTGAAAAAGTCGGTCGCCCGAATGAATTTTTAATGAACTTCTCATTTTTCCATACATTTACTAGTACTCGTATTTGGACATAATATGCATAAAGAGAGATCCCTATCCAACGGCTAATAATTTGATGTAATTAAGGAATTATAAAAGCCACTCCCACCAGCTAATTAATAGCGAAGGGCATAAATGTACCAAATGGTAATTTTTTGTGTAATTTACGCGTTCAGCAATATCGAATAACAGGGGAAACATTATGCAAATTAAATGACTTCCAAATGATTGCGGAGAGAGAGCGTGAGAAATGATTACACAGGGAAATGGTGTCGGATATTCGTATTCTATAATGAATTAGTTGATTATCGACTGGCAAAACATAGTGGTGCGCAAAATATCAATGCATATAAATTGATTGCATTTGGGGAATATTATATACAATTTTGCGTGCGCATTATCCAACGGTATTTTATTTCTATTAAATACTCCTGGCTACAAAACGTTGCAGCCTGGCAGTAATATAATTATTTTCAGGCACAATTTACCCACCGAAAATGTTTGTAAATCAATTTTGAAATATAGATTTATATGAATTTATATGAAAAATCGTGAACTTTTCAAAGCATTTACCATAAACGAAGAGTGGGGATAATAAGGCGTTCCATTTCGATAGATTGCGTTACTCCGATTTCTTCAAAGGTACCCACACGTTTTCAATTATCCTCGAAGAGAATTTTATGGTATGTACATTTCCATAAAAATACATAAAAACTGAATACATAAATGTGTCTGTTGACAAATCTCTTGCGTCTAGCAACCGCTCTAGTCACAGCAAAACCGAATGTCTTTGCATTTTCCACTCTTTCGGGCAGCCAAAAAGATAGACACATTTGGACACTTGAAATTAATGTTACATTAAATTTGTGCCCCATTCTTGCCAGCATGGATTATGGCGAGTGCAAATGATCTGAGCGCGGAGAGTAGAATAAATGCATGGCATTAAAAATAATAATTATCATGCACACAGAACATTAATTAATAGTTTGGACAGACATTTCTGCACATTTATGTGTGTCTGGGGGTCTCGGGTCTCGGGTCTGGGGGTCTGGGGGTCTGGAGCGGTGGAACCGACATGAAATATGCATTTGGCATATTTAGTAGGTGTTTAGTCCGGGTATTTCTAGAATTTAATGACGCCAATTAATAATTAAGTCATTAATTTGGTGCTTTACTTTTTTTTGTCTCTGAATACAATTTAATTGGGCATAAATAATTGAGAATTCTGCTAAATTTAATTACACAGAAATATACTATATATATGCATGTATATAGAAAGTGGTCTAGTATTTCGGTCTTTCATTGCGTTTCCATCAGACGTTGGACGGAGCGTTTTAGCCTGTCAATCAAATGTGGGAATGTTTGTCTCATCGTCGCATCGTTGGCAGCCAGATGAGGATGAGTATGAGAATGAGGATGAGAATGAGGATGGATGGATGGATGGATGGATGGTCGTACTACGTGTGCTATATGCCTCTGCTCTGCCGTTTGCCTGTCAGAGAGTCGGAGAGTGATTGACAGGCACAAGTGAATGGGGTCCCGGTGCCCCCTCTCCACCCGATCGCTGTGTGACCGAAATACGAGTACGCCAGCCCGCACTCATATGCGTACTCATATCTGGCAAAAAACGTGAACGCAAAGCATGGCAAATCTGTGGCCCACCCACCCACTCATTTGCATTCGCTTTATGGGGGGGAGGGAATTACGATACTTGTACATGCATTTCTCTTCATTTTTCGAGGGTTCAACGTACTCTCTCGGGTGCTGCGGTGCTTTCGCCCATATTATATTCTATGAATGGGCCAAGTGCCTGCAGAATATTGGCATCCACATCCACTGCCCTGTCGATTCGGTACAAAAAGTTTTCAATTTTTCTTTTGGCTTGTTTGCCCTCGTGTCTGGGAATTGTCGTGGGTATTCAGTTGGATGGAACGGACAGACAGATTGGTCAGCCCCGGCATCGAATAAATCCAGACAGGTCTCGGTCTCGGTCTCAGTCTCAGTCCGAGTCTCAGTTCCAGTTCCAGTTACACTTTCACGCTCATGAGTCATGCCACATAAATCAACCGACAGCCGACTCTCGCCTGTCAATATTTATTTTATTTCACATTTTTCGCCAGAAATGGCACAAAATTCGCAGAAGGAGGAGGGGTCTAGGCGTGAGGCAGAGGACTGTCCGGCTGTCTGTTAATTGCTCAACTCAACTTTTTGGGGCTTAGTCGCGTGAGGTAAACTGTTTTATTTTTCTGGCTTTTAATTAAGTCCCTCAACTGGAGCTGCACTGTCTGTCACTGTTATGATGGGTTAAACAACCGAAAGAAGATCAGATTTGGGTGTGGGAATTGGGAAAAAGTACGGAAAAGTGTCTGAAATGTGTCTTATACTCCATGGAGGATTCGGAAAAGGGCTTCATGGCCCACTAACTAATGATCTCCTGCCACAAGAATTAACCAATGCCCACTAAGTGGAGTAGTCATGGACTGGCTGTATCGATGCTCATCATACCTGAATGAAAGGTTTATTCAGTCAATGGCCTTGGGCTTTTTTTGGTGGACCTCGGGTGGCCTCGGGAGTAGCGACATCAGCCTCATTTAGATGATAAGGTGTTTCCGACTTGCTCCAGATATCGGTCTCTTCGGAAATGATTTGTGGCTGCGGTTTGAGTTCTCAATCATTTGTTTTTTTTTGGAATCGGCTTGGTTATTTTCAACCAGGTTGGTCTGGCATCAAAGCTTGCAGCATCGAAATTTCTCTGGGTTTTGTACCTGAATCCCCTTTAATCTTCCATCAGAGGGCGCTTTTCCATCCCAGATAGTTCCACTTTTGCGTGCAGAACATATCCCAAACATTTCGCCTCACAAGATGCTGCTGCCACTTACCAACTAGTCCAACTCACATTCCCGTGCAGCACAGTCCTCGGGGGCACAGCCACCGTCCCAGTCACAGTCACAGTAACAGTCCGCCCTCTTATCTGGGGCAGTGTGTGTCATAAGTTGCAAGTTGCAGCACTCTCTCTTGAAAAATGCCAAAAAATGCAAACCAAGCAAAGCAGATATAACGGGCACTAGTCCCCTCAAGCGCCGCCAGTGGAGGGCCCATAAAAAATTCATTTCCCAAAAGTTGTCCTCGAGATATGCACAGCACATGGGGGGCGGAATGGTGCGGGATGGGGCGGGAAAGTTTTCATTTCATAATTTTCAGATCTGCATTTCCACTGCCACTTGGAGGTGGCAGATTGCTTTTGTCTGTTGTTGAATGGTATTTCGGTGCCTCGTATGTCATTGGTGATTCACGCACGCCGGGCGAAAGCTTTTCAGCGTTTTAGCTTTTCACTTTTCACTTTTCCTGCACTTTCCCCTGACGCATTTCCCCACTGCATACTTTTCGGGATGCGAAGCGAATAGATCTTTGAACCCTTGAACTTTTCTGGTCTGGTCTGGACTTGGCCTTCACCTTATCGTTAATTGCTTTTTATGTGGGCTGCCATCGTGTGGGTCTGGATGGCATGTCAAAAATTCAGGATAATGACTTTTTGCGGCTACCTTCTAGCCATAATATTTGAGCGGCTTTTGGCCCAGTCCCTTCGTTATTCTTCGCTATTCGAAAGCCAGTTCATTTGCCTGCTGCTCGGCTGCTCAGCTGTCGGCTCTCAGCTCTCAGCTCTCAGGGTTTTGGTTCTCTTCTGCGGCTTTCAGCTGACTTCGACATAATGGCCATTAAAATATAATATTTGTGCCCCTCGTTGAGTGTTTCGGTAAGATTTTGGCTCAGACAATTCTGTGACAGACTGTGGTTTACACAACTCACTGAATTTTGGGCTTTAGTGTCTGCCAAATCAGACATCTTCCAAGCAATTAACTGAAATCTGCTAAAGGCACAAAATATGTGATTCAAATTTCATGAAATTTCTATAAACAACTATGGGCATACCTTGTTTTTTTTTAACATCTCTGGAATTCCCTGGGTGATGATTATACAAGAAGAAAAGCTGTTTTCGCTTTTATCACAAAAGGAAAAAAAGAAAATGGGGAAGAGGGGAAAAGGGGAAAAGGGAAACCGCACATTGCATTGGGAATTGCATCTCCGTCGACAATCATCTAGTGCGCAATCATCAAGGCAATTAGATGGCAAAGAACAGCATCAATTAAACGATTGAATGCATTCAAAGTCGGCTCTCAATGAGAGGAGCAAATTTCAAAGGCGTTTAATTAGAGGGCAGCAAGGCAGCCACTGCTGGCTGGCACTGCGGTTAGTTATGCCACCAGGAGGGGGTGGGGCAGTGGCTGGGGCAGGGGCAGGGCCAACTCTCAATGTGCTGCATAATAAAAACGTTGCGACGATGCCCAGAAAGTTCGGGGAGCTCAGCATACTGGAGGAACAGTGCATATATTCTGGCTATGCTGGCCCACAAAAGCAGTGGGTAGGTCGGTCACAGGACACAGGACACAGTAGACAGTGGACAGTCGGACAGGTGGCAGATGTGTATAAATTTTATGCAATGCCATGGAAATCCAGCAATTCGCAGGACTTACGCGAACCAAACATGCCACAGGAGTATACGGATACGGATATGGATATGGAGATGGAGCATATGGAGGTTGCGTGTGCTCAGCGCCCAGCGCCCAGGGCGCGGACGACATTGACAAATGATGCCTGGCAAATCCGCACCAGTCCTCCGACTCCATCCCCGACCACCAGTACGACTGCGACCCGAACAATGTGCTGATTCGGTGTGCAGGGGCAGGATGGTGCGAATATTTTTGAACTCACTGGGTCACCACATCGCTCAGATCGCTTTGAAAATGGCAGTGGAAAGGGCAACGACCAGGGCTGACCAGGGCTGACCAGGGCAAGAATAACAATGGCAGCAGAAAGTCCTTTGTTGCAGTCCAGCCTTGCCACAGTTGCAGCTGCAGCTGCATTTTATATCCAAGAAAACTGCTCAGAGCTGTGTAAACATTCGCCTTAAAAACAGGGTTCCCCTGAGAAGTTTCAGGAAGTGCATTGTCTTAAAAATGCTTCTTAGGGGTTTAAAAACCTGTAAGCTTCGATTGGTGTAACAATCACCCTGTATCCCGTGCGCATTCAATGCCTCGCATATTCCGTATACTCGTATAGGAACGTTTTTCCATGGCGGCGGTTTTATATTGAAAAAGTGGCCAGAGACGTGACACAGCCAATTCAATTTGCAATAACAGTGTACAAGAATCGCTTGTAGAAAAGGAAACGGACGGGAACGTTGTGAGCCGCGGCAAGGGCTGCGGCTCTACTGTTATACCCGTTACTCTATTAGTATTATAATTATATTGTATATATATATAACCTATACAATACAAATATATGTTGCACCTACATAAATATTGCACTCACATCCGCCAGGGGGCGCACACTGGACGAGAGATAAGCACTTGGTAAGATCTTCTGGCCAGATTTGAAAATCTGGTTGATATGTCTAGGATTATG
Organism: Drosophila helvetica; assembly: GCA_963969585.1. Classification (NCBI taxonomy): domain Eukaryota; kingdom Metazoa; phylum Arthropoda; class Insecta; order Diptera; family Drosophilidae; genus Drosophila; species Drosophila helvetica. Next base: position 60,929,316 of record OZ018401.1, read on the forward strand.
CCACCGACTTAAGTTATTTCTTTCGATTCTGCTATTGATATATGCTTTCTTCTGGGTGCTACACACATCCACATCCGCCACAAATCGAATATACCCCTCAACTCTTCGAGCAATGAGCACAAAAGAAAAAGGAAGTACAGGAAATACCAGAAAGTAGAGCTCTAAGAAGGTGGCAATCTGCCGATAACTGGCTGCTTGGTTGCTTGGCGACGGATGAGTTAACCTAATCCAAAGACCAACCACTCCATTGAGGACCATTACACATGTGGGACACAAGTTTATCTCTTGAGTTTTTGAACTTAAACTTGTACTTCTTCTGTCCCGCGCTAATTTGTCAAGGAAACTTTCCTCGTTCTTTCCTTTGCATTTTCTCTTCTTTTTTGGGATGGAACTTTCCGTTGCGTTTGCTTGGCACTGAGGAGTGCCGAGCATAATCCGAGTTGTCTGCAAGTGACAAAGTTACCAGACTTTGAAATCTCACCAGCAGAGCAGAGCAGAGCGGAGCGGAGCTGAGAGGGCGGTATGCAAATGAAAAATTGTCTAACATTTGCATTGGCAAGCAGCAGGTAAATGCCAGGGTTAAAGGAACCACCTACTGCCTCTTCATCCTTCATCGTTCATCGTTCATCCTCCATCCTGTGGAGCACCAAGAAAAAAGGCCATTCCAAATATGAATCACAGGCACAAAGTTGCTCTTGTGCGTCAGCGAAAAGGAATCAAAGTAAAATTTGCATTTCACTCGGCATTTCCCCATATATATATTTCCACTTTTCCATCTCTGCTACCTCCAGTGTATGTGTTCCGCTTTTCGCTGCAAGTGGAGGAAAATATCTCTGATATCCGCTGACTGAATAACTGACTGAAAAACTGACTGAAAAACTGACTGACTGACTGACTGAATGGATGATTGCTCGCGACTTGGGCTCGGTTTTTAATAAGCGTTGCCCTGAGAATGGCTTTGCCAGCAGTAACCCGACCTCGCAAAAGGTTAATGCGGATTGAGGTGCTGAGGTGTTGCTGCAAGTGTGTGGCGTTGCCATAGAACAAAGGAGGATGACTATTGTACATGTCCACTGCAAGGGGGGGAGTGCTGGAGACATATAGTACGGGCAGGAATTGGAATTATGAGCGGCAGGTAGGTATAGATATAACAAATGTGGGCCATTCCTAGTGCCCAACTCCACGAGGTAAAGGTGGAAAGTGTAAGGTTCAAGGTCGCAATGATACGTAACTCCCGTTACAGATGATGGAGCGGAAGGACTCTACGCTAGGTGAAACGCATGAAAACTTGAACGGGAAATGTGGTTTTCGGCTGAAAAAGCCTGACATTGACCTTGACATCAGACATCAGACATCAAGGCGCAACCGTGAAAGTTTGTGCCAAAGTCCCCCTAAATATTCATGTGGCAGCCGGTCTATCATCTCAATGGCAGAACAGACAAGGGGGGAGGGGGGGGACTGGTCTTAGAGAAGGTAGAACGTGTTCATTTCGAGCCTGCAAGCATCCTCAAATCACTTCCGCTGTGCGCACAGGAAATGAGCAGGCAGCCATATTGGCTGCCTAGACTGACAAATGCAGGCATTGCTCGCAGTCCTCGCAGTCCTCGCAGTCCTCGCAGTCCTCGCAATCCTCGCAACCCTCCAAACTCCACACTCCTCACTCATCCCAGACTCTCGTTACGGCTTGCCCTTACGTCATACGCACACGTGCTGTTGTTGCATGCCACACACATTGTTGTTTCTGCTGCTGCTGCTGCTGTTACTGGATTTCTCTGTTGTTGGCGGATGTTGGCAATTTCATTGCAACTTCCGTCAAATGTCGACCAGAGGGGCGCGTGGATGGAAGAGTTAAGTTTCTTTTAATTCTCAACATAAGCGAAGCGCGTCCGCAGGCAACAATATTCGTATAAACATAAGGGAGGGGGTGGGGGAGGAAACCGCTAAGGAAAGTGGGCAAAGGGGGGTAAGGGGTAAGTAAGAGACACGCAGACAGACAGGAATACACTCTGTGCTCATTTCCGTTGCATAATAAAAGGCGGATGCGTGGAGTGGAGTTCGTCGATAGCACTGCCAAAAGGATATACGAATGGACGAGCGTATGTATGCCCTTGCAAGGGAAAGGCAGCCTCAAGGCCTGGGCATAGGTTTTTGGAATTCATATACGGGGGCCTCTAGGGGGTATAGCAGAGAGGGGGATACCTGCATATATTTGCTGCTCACAATGATACATTTTGGGATGCGAAGTTTTGAATTGGTGGAATGTGAGGAGCATCTTTTCAGCTACAATTAAATTAAAATTTGTTCTTGTACACTTTTCGCAATTGGTGGAAATCGAACTCAGAGCTTTCTTCTATAAGTAGACATATGATATGGATGGATATTGAGACCTACTTTATTTACTTTTCCTCCTATCATCTTGAATCCCTTTTATGTAATTATGTCGTTCCTTAGGGTATTTCAAAGTCGACTCTGCTCTCCCCAATGACTTTTGTTCTTTATATTTCTTCTTTGTTTTAATGTCGAATTGATTGGCTGCTGCCGTTGCACGAGAAGCCATGCCCCGTGTGCCCCCAAGTCAACATGTGTTGCAAGCAAACTGTGTGCAGATTCTTCAATCTTTCGGTCGGTGCCTCGTATCTCCTTTTTTGCTGTTGCTCCCCATGCCACCCACCCAGCACGCAGACTGTGCGCGGAAATGAAAACGAAATTAAACTGAAAATTTAACATATACATCTATGTATCTCTGTATCTCGGTACCTCTGTATCTGTGTGAGTGCGTGCGTGCGGGTGTGCTTCCGGCAGTATTGCCATCATGTTGCAAGTGCAATTAAACGAAAAGGAAACGCGCATTGCCCCTGTCCGCATAAGTCTCGATGATAAGTGCCATTGTATTTGTTTTCCGTGGTCCGTATTCCATATTGTATCTGCATCCGTGTCTCCACAGCGATGCCTTTGTATGCCGCGTCTGCATCTGCAACTGTATCTGCATCTGTGTCTGTAAATGTATCTGTATCTGTAACTGAATATGGTGCATATGTAGTTTATATTTACAGATAAACAGTTCGGTTCAACATGCTGAGTGGCCCTCTGGTCCCCTGGCTGCGTTGCACGACTACGGCTATGTGGAGGTCGTGGGTCACCAACGACTTGATTGTTTTTACGCGTGCGGTTTCCCCTGGTTCACCCCCCAGCCCCAGCCACTCATCCCCTCCTGCGGCCGGGGCCGCTCCAGAAAGGAAGTTGAAACCAAACACGTGCGTGCCCCTAGCGCTGCCGTTGTCTCTGGGCTCCTCTCTGTTGATTTTAATTATAGAAAAATGTTTATTCTAAGAATTGTATAAATACATTTTGCTCCAAGTGAAGACCACCGTTTGCCATTTGTATATATTTTATACAATTATATAGATATGTACATACATGCATACATACGAGTATCTCGCAGAAAGATTGTGTGAATTTTTTGTTGGTAAAACAGTTGCGTTGACCTGCTGAATAATTTTAATTTTCAGGCCAAGAAAGGTTTACCCTTATATACTTATCATATTTTTGATGGCATCTCGCCCACCTTGGTGGCCCCGATCATGGTCTGCCTGTGGTTTGTTTTGCCAACGCTGGCCGAAACCATTTAATGTATTGCCAAACAATGACATCTCCCTGACCACGCATTCAATGGGTTCTATGGAGAAATGCACACAAAAAAAGAGGCGAAACCATTTTGCGGCTAACCACGGAACTGCATTCGCTATGAAAAAACACAGTCGACAGAAAGGTCCCTAAATTACTGGCAATTGTTGACTCTGCTTTCCCTCCCTCTCCTTCCTTTTTGTAGTTTCTATTTTACATTTGCATGCGTTTAATTGGTTTTTACTTTTGCAACGGAATGCAGCGGCAGCTGCATCGGCAGCAATTTGAAATCGATTCAATAAATAGGTTGGGCTTTTTTCTACGATTGCTGCAACCGCAAAAATGTTGTTGGCCAGCAAAACAGTACGATAGAAGAATTATATAAAGCCAATTAAGGGAATTGTGCAATGCGAACGGAAATTTATATGAATTACATTGTTGCCCAGGAATTTCTCCCGCAAGATGCTGATGGGGGGAGGATCAGTGCAAATGAATGGAAATATATTCCGATTCCAGTTCTGATTCAGATTCTCAAAATCTTAGATTCCTTCCACACACACACACGCACACAAAGGAGTGGCAAACGCTTTGATAAACACCTCACTGCTGCCTCAAGGTCATGAGTACCGTGAAAAGTTTTACACATTGGGATTCACTCACAAAAAAAAGGCAATATCTTTCGGATGCCCAGAGAGCGAAGGCTATAGTGTTCTACATAAGCAGCTTTTCTTTTGTTATGTGGAACGCCCGCACGTCTTTTCCAAGGGACACGGCTTTGTCGGGGGCCGGGGCGGGCTCCAGCGGATGGTAATGTGCTCGTATGAGAGGATGCTGCTGCTGCTGCTGCCATGGCAGTCACCAGCACAACGAAGGACAGGAAGGGCTCACCTGCGTATAACTTGTTCTCAAAGGAGTCACGTTGGGGTATTTTTTCTAAAAGGAGGATGGAACATTTTTCCATGGCTCAAGTTAAGATGAAATTAAATTCTATGCGCTCTCTGCTGTTTTTGGTTTATTAATTTGTGGAAATACAGTTTTATGTCTTGGAAAATTTGTTGATTACAATTTTGTGTGGTGCGGCAATACCTACCTACCTTTCGCCTTGCGTCTCTCGCTCCCGCCCTCCAAATACAAATCCAAATCCAAATCCAATCAAATGTAATTCCCTTTTGAGTGACACTCAATTCGGTCTGTCTGCTTTCGTTTGTAATTATTTGCCCCTGAGTGTATTCCCTTTTTTGCTGCTGCCTTCCTTTTGAGTTTGAGAGGCTTACATTGATGGACATTAGGCAATTACAGGGGAGAGGAGGGGGTGGGGGGAATGCCAGGGGCAAGAGAACCCGACAAAGCAATTAAAGTGGAACAGAATCAAGTGATGGGGAAAGATGAAGGTGCTTCTGGTGGTACTACTACATCTTTTGGGTCCTTCGGGGCTGATGGGAATCAATGAAGGCTTCAGGGGCTGGTGGCTGGAGTTCACTGATTGACACGAAACTGATTTCGTTCGAGGATTTTCGGTGCAGAAATCGATCTGAACGTTCTCGATGCTAACGTGTCTTCGATTCTTTAATTCATTCTTGCAGCATTTTCAATTAAATTTCGATTTGTGCGAGTATTTACAGTCCGCAGAGATCTCTCCACTAAATGGAACTTCAAGGATAACTTCAAAGCCCTGTGCTCCCCTCAGTATTACTTTCCATATTCTAATCCCAGTTTCATTTCACTCTCAATTCAATTCGCTGCCATTCAGGCGTTCAAAGCACGAGCTCTCCGGCCTGCTCCTGCAACCGAGTTATCTGATGTAAAGCCGATTCCTTGGCCTTTCTTTCACATATCAGATTTTGAGTGCGGCCACGCCCACAAACTTTTGGCCAGCCTCCTAATGAATGTGCTCCGCATTTGCCAGACCGCCGCCGGCTCATTGAACTGTGGCGGAGACAGTCGCTGTGGCCGCGGCGCCTGAAGAACCCGCAACCGAAAGAGGAGCAAACATCTCAAGTGGCTTAGGGAAGCCCCCTTCTCCTCCTGGAGTCAGCGTGGTCCCCCACTTTGTGCACTGTACAGTGAACACACACATGGAACGATAATGCGTTTGTTTTGATTAATTAGCAAACAATGCGGTCCTTTGTGTTCCTCGAAGATGGGTGCCTGGGGGCGGGTTTGATTTGAGTGTGATTAACAGGCCTTTCATTTCGGTAGTTTGGTCCTGCAGCCCCCAAAAGAGGGGGTTGGTTCATGAGTGATTATCGTCGTGCATTGTTTGTGCTTTTTGGGGCTTGTCTTTCGCTCAATTGAATGGCCACAAACTTAATGGAATCAAAGGAGCTAGCTTTAATGATGGGTGGAGATTGATTTCGGATTGAAATCCTTCAGGAAATTTTGGCATGGAATTCAATGCTTTAAATTTGTATTTGCTATACGATTTGCTTATATTTAAGTCACTGCAATAGTCAAAATAATTATTTGTATCTTTTACATTAATTTTTAATAGTAAATATTTGATTGATTTCTTTTCTTACACGTACATTTTAATCTGATTTGCTGGATACAATAAACTAAAAATACCAAAAGTACTAAAAATCATAAAAATACAAGAGAACAACAAAGTTTTTAGTACAAATCATAATAATACCACAGCATTTTTTTAGTATTTTATTTGCCAATAAATAGTACGTTTAGTACTGCAACAGAATATGCATAGAAGAAAAAATGTAAAATAATATAAAATTGTAGGATACTTAATATTCGTTCTTGAAGGACATGGGATGTATCATATGAAATGTATTGAATCACAGAATTCTTTTATTTTTAATTTGTAAATTAAGAGTTACGGAATAACTCTTATTTCAAACTTGTAAAATAAAAATAAAAAATAATCTCTCATCTTGTATTTTTATTGAAAAATCAAAAAAGTTTTATTTCGTAGCTTTAAAATACAAATTTGTAAAAATTTGTTAGATTGCAACTTCTTGTTGAATACTTACAGCATTAACGGACCCTACTTTTAATGCGTAGATGATTTTTTGTTTTCTATTGTCATTCCGAGTACATCAAGGCATTACAAATGTGTTTTAATCGACTTAAAGATGTCCCATCAAGTGCTTAAGCTTTCCCAACCATTAGGCTAAAAGTAGCCATGACCCAAAATGGAAACTGAAACCGAAAAATAAAAAATAAAAAATACAAAATACAAAAGACAAGCTGTTACCGATACCCTAATTAGGCAAGAATTTTAAATCATTTGGCACAAGTGTGTGGGGTGTATGTGTGTGTCTGTCCTAGAGTCTATGCCTATATTTTTTCTTTTGAATATTTGGGCAAATTTTATGCTGCCTCTGTGTCCCAGAAAAAGGACCCCAAATAGGCCACGAAAACAAAGACTAAGCGAGCGAGAGAGAGAGAGAGTGAGAGAGAGAGAGGGGAGGGGGAGAGGAAGAGCAGCTCAGGAAAGCAGACAGAAAATGGAGTGCTTCCATCATACGAGTGGAAGTATAAGTGGGCACATCCGTTGCACGTGCGACAGTCTCTCAGAGTCCTACGCCGTGACACTCGACCGAGCAAGTCTCCTGCAAAGGAGTTCGAGTCCGAGTCCGAGTCCGCATCCAGGAGGGGGTAGGATTCGAGGGTGCTTCGGTTGCCAGATGCCCTGGCAACACGACCTTGTTATCATAATCGAGTGATTGCTGCTATTGTTGCTTTTTCTGTTTGCCGGCAACGGCACCCATTCAAGTGTAAACATTTTAATATTTGTAATAAAAGCAAAAAATTCCTCTCCTTCGACTTTCGGCTCCGTTCGTTGATTTTACAACACGCGCCATGCCGTGGCCATGCCATGCCCCGCCCTCCGAAAGGTTCGGTGTCTTTCTTTATCGTCTGTTTGAATTCAGCTCGATTTCATTTCCGCTCAAATAAATTTGGAGAATTTTTTTTGTTTTGTCATAGCAATGAATGGTGATGATAGGATAGGATGAGATGGTACAATTAACCTGAATGCGAACAAGCTTCCCCACTCAAGGGTAATTGGAGAATCATTATAGGAGCATTGCACACGGAGTGACGGAATGGATCTCCGAACAGGACAGGCAGGACAACAGGGCGGACACGTGCCAGACGCGCCTGACGCGCCATTATGCCTGACAATTGAACTGTGAGAATGGAACAATGGAACATTGAATCGGGCTCAAAATCATCGGCAAAGAAAATATTCAAATATCTCAGCACTCTTCTCTCGAGATACAGATAAATAATATTCATTTAATTAAATGCCGAGTCCTGTAGAAGGAACGGTGATCGGAAAAGACATTCATTCAAAGGTATTCCTAAAGAGTTCCGCTCTGGAATTCTGGAGGGATATGTTGAAGCAATGAATATCCATTCATTTTTCAACTGAAACAGGAATACAACATGTTCACTCAAGTCCACAGTGATTTATCCCCACCCCCTAAAAATCAAATAAAATTGAATCGAATATATTTTCCAATTTTCGAGTATTTCCCATTTACCCACGGGGGACAGAGAGTCGGAACCCATATCATACATTTCCAAATCACTGAATTTGAGCAACGATTGGACTGGACGGGCGCCAAATGACTCACCAAATGTAGAATCTAGAATGTAGAACCTCTTTCCCTCTAATTGCCAAAGCATTCATCAGAATTGGAATGGCACCCATGCCACACGTACCAAAAACCGGAGACATTTCACACCTGTTACACATGACAAGGATACCCGAGACGGAGACGGAGACCGAGTGGGACGCCAACTGGTGCAAGAAGAGCAGAACCTTTATTTTGGTTAATTAGCAGACAGAGGACGATGTTCTTACCGCTGTCGTCGTCGCCGTTGTCTGGTATAATGTTGGCTTTGTTTGGTGGGGCACCTACCAGATTCAACCCAATTTACTCCACGTGCTGTCTTCGAAGACGGTTTTTGACAGTTCAGTGAACTCGAATTTGAAAATCCATCAAGATGAGGGGGTCAGAAGTGTGGATGGATACTTGGAATAACTGACGAGCTAACGAAGTGGCTCGGCCCGGGCCGGCCCGGCCCGGCCAGTTGCGGACAGTTTATTGATCTTGAAGTGTAAATCTGACCACTGGCCATCAATCAGGGGCGACAGGTAAACGCCTGCCAGGAATCTTAGGTGGATAGCGATGCCGTGCAGGGCACGACTAGGCCATCAATCAAAGGCTTTGACAATAACCCGAGAATTCGGCAGGGACGAGCGATGGAATTCAATCAATGTGATACAAGCAATTTTGAAAATTCATATGTAAGTATGTGCGAAATCCTTGACAACATTGGAATTTTCTTGTGGAAATTTGCGCTCTAAATTGGAAATTCATCTCAAATGATATGCAAAATAAACAGAAAGTGGGCGTGTGGGGCCCCCACTCATCCAGGGATTCTGCGTGTGGCAGCAAACAGAATCCAAACAAATGAAATGAGTGCGGAAAGTTTTGTGGGAAATCTTTTGTAGCCAAAACTTGATTAAGTTCTTGGGATTTACTCGTAAGTGGAATGTGCGACGACTAGTTGACAAAAGGCAGACAGACGCCTGTGCGTTGCTAGGCAATAGATTAAATTGAAAAGGGGCTCGGCTCAGGCTCAGGCTCAGAGACTTGAGAGGGTGTCAATGAGGGATGATTGAGCGAGTGTGGGGTGTATAAAATAAATTCAATTAAGTGCTTCCGAGATGCTAATGGGTATTGTTTTAATGTTGGATACGTTTTTAGCCTCGAATAGAGGCGATATACAAGTTTTCCATATTATAAGCCTGAAGTATAAGCTTTATCGTGTAACAGAAAATAGAAAATAATTATTTGAAGACCTACTCAATTATACATCTCTTCTTCTATTCCCCTTTAACCATGATCCCTTCTCATCAACTACCAAGACACTCAACACTCCACACTCAACCCTCCACTCCAATGGAGGAGACCTCTCTGTATTCTTCCAATGCCTTGAACGAGCCCTGCTGAGTGACTCCAATCAGCATGAGTGTCACGCAAATGCAGTTAGCTTATTTTATTGACCAATTTTCATTTACACACTTGGTGGAGGGATACGGATACTCCCTCCAGGAATGACCATTTCACCAGAAAAAACCTAGCCAAATGTTGATTTAAGCAAATTGATATGACAACATGCTAGTCCTAATTGCTCCGTCCGGAGAGTGGAGGGGCGTAGGCGGCCCGGCCCGGCCCGGTGCCGGGGGCATGGGGATACAAGAACTTATGAACTTTTGTCCATCTAAGATTTCATATTCGCAACACGTTCCAGTGCTTGGGGGCTCAAATGACTGGGGAGGATGATCATTTGAATGGCTGGGATAGAGATGAAATGGTATGAACCGATTCAGATTAGGTTTACAATTTGCAGGCTGAAAGGCGCTGATTTATGGCGCATTTGCTGGCCAAGGCTATTGCCAGTCTGCGGTCATGGGCGTTCATCGTCTCGCGATGTCGACCTGGCCACAATAGCAGGCCTTGCCCAAGTGTCTGGGTGGCCTCCCGTCTACCGTCCCCTTCCCCGTCCCCCCCCCCCCCCCCCCCTCCCCCGTAAATGCCGTTTATCTCTGAGGCTAACTACTCCTTTGGGTGTCTGCCGGGAATTAGCGCCTGTTGTTTGTCCCCCCGTCTTCCTGTTCTTAAGAAGAAAAAAAACAAAATAAAGTAGAATAGAATAGAATAGAATATCATAGAAAGGAAAAGGGCCAATCATACAAAAAAGGACAAGACGTCGCATAAAAAATTCATTCATAAAGTGGGTTTATCTTTTTCATTTATATCCATTTCTTCAGACTACCCCACTCTATACCGCCGCGCTCTTTCCATGTCTCTCTCTCTTTCTCTCGCTCCATCTATCTCTCTGCGTTTCTCATGAAATTTAAGTTGATGTTTTTCTCACATTTCGGAGGTTTTGAAGGCCGCCTTCAACGCCCTCAAGGCTGTCGCTTAATATTTGTCGAGATTTTTGTGGGTTCTGCGCGTGCTATTGGCTTCTGATTTTTATTCTCCGTCCAAAAAGGCTTTCCTTGCCTAATTTCCCCTGATTTTTCTGAAGGCCGTTTTCCGCTTTAAGTTCTTATTTTAAGTACTTTGACAGACTCGATTTCCAGGCCGTTTCTCAGTGAATGATTGTATTATTTAACATTCCGAATGCTTCAATTTGAGTGCTTTAATCTTTCGATGCGTCGCATCGCTAATTGATATTGATTTGGCTTATTTTTAATCCTTATGATTCGCTTTGCTCGTGAGAAATGTTTGCTGCTGCATGCTAAATCGATTTAAATATTAATTAATATTTTTTATTGATATTTATTTATATAAGGCAAACATTTATGGGCTAATCCTGCGCACGATACAATCGTACGAAAATAGACACAGCTGGCCTTCTCATTGGTAAATTTTCCTGGAATTGTATGCAAAATGCCGTTCTTTGGGAGTAACTGTTTTTGGAAAAAAAGTTATGCTTTTCCGTTACGGACGTTACAAAAAGTATAAGTCGACTTTGAGGCTTATGTGCATTTGCACATTTTGTAGCGTATTTTGCATAATAAACCGAAAAAATGGAAGTGGAATATATTACTACATAAATAAAGGTTAGAAAATAAATATAAGTAGTCCCGTTACGTTTGTTACGGACGTTACGTTACGGATGTTACACTTTTTCCATCAAGCCAAAGGTGCACATAAAAAGCTTTTCAACAGAAGGCATTCATGGGCGTGCCACCAAATATTTCAAGGGGGAAGGCGGGTATGTGGCTTGCAACAATTATTATTAATATTATTGGTTATTCATTTTCAGGAATTATTTTACGCTTGGGAAGAATCTTCAATTCGTTTCAATCTAAGTTGCGCTCGTCTGACGCCTCTTGGGGGGCAGCCATGTTCGCTTGCAACATGTTCATGCAAGCCCAAAGCTGATAATTCTAAAAATAGAAGCAGCTTTAAAACGGTGCACTACATGCGTGTTATCTAAACTAACTTTTTGCTAATTTGAGGGAAGTTTTTCGGATTTCGGCAACCTGGAGCAGCTTAAAGCCCAGACTCAGATTCAGCGGGAGAAAATCCATTATAAGCTCCTGCTTCCACCACAAATTATTAAAATAAATGTGTTTAGTGTTTCGTGCCATTACGGACGTTACTTTTCAAAAAAAGTGCAATAAAGGTATTTTTTCCATCAGATTCAAGTGCATAAAAACTTTGTTCATTAAGCTAGTTCGGAAAGCACAATTATTAAAATTAGTTTTATTAAATTTAAAAAGCCCCAATTTCCGTTTCGGACGTTACACACAATATAGTAATTTTTAGCTTCAATTTTTAATATATATTAGATAACTTACAAGGATGATTTGTATCTTAAAAAAAAGAGAATAAACAAATCAAAAATACCTTTTTTTACAAGAATAAATGAAAGCAAGAGGTACGTGTAGGCTGGCCTCTGCCAAGGACAAACAAACCAACGTAAAACCATATTGCATATATATTTGTAAGCTGGAATATGCATCCTGTTATTCCATTAACAAACATATGGATTTTGGGCAACTTAAATTTCGGCCCTTGGTAGAATGCAATTTAATATTAATATTATTCAGAAAACGTTTCCCATGTACGTTCCAATGACATTTCCTTAAGCAACGGCTAGGTCCACCATGAGGGCTTTCCCCCAATACCCAGAAAATATTAATTAAATTGTGTGGATTGGTAAGAATCAGGACAAAGTAATGAAGAACACAATTCGTATTCGCTATCAAAGCAGCAACCCCAGCGAACCCATTGATTTCCTTTAGAGTTTATCCGAAAGCTGTCACAATTTTCCGGATCGCAAATCGGCTGAAAATTCCGTATACGCAAATTGGTCGCTAATTTTTGGCACAGCATGTGGCATTATTAGAAATCGCGATTCGGCACAGGCACAAAGAGATTTTTCCTGAACCGACCGACCGTCTGCCGACAATTGGCGGGCATTCTGCAACATTTTTTGGCAGAAAGGCGGTCGAAAGTAGGCCAACTAGCTGTCCAGAGTGAACTCGGCGGCCATTTCGCAATGCTTTCCCGCTTTCCCGCTTTTCTGCTTTCACTTTGCAATTAAAACGCGACACACACAAATGGAAAAACAATGTTCTCCGGACTGCGGGGCATTAAGCGGCGACGATATACGAGTACGACGAGTTTGTGGTATGTAGGGGAGGGACACGGATCGGGACAGGGACAGGGACTGTGGCACTGGCACTGGCACTGCCAGATTCAGTCGGAGTGGGATTGGGGGAGTGGGGGTGGCAGGCAAAAAGTGTCGGAAAAAGCCGCAAGCATTTTCATTTGCATGCAAAATGGAGCGATGGATATGAGATGAAAACGTTACGGGGAATCGGAATCAAAAAAGAATTCAAAAACAACAAAAAAACATACGGAAAGAGAGAGAGAAAACAATAAAAATTAATAACTAAAGTTTGGCCGGGCCTCTGTGGGAACAATTAGATTGGGGGAAACTAACTGGGGAAACGCCATGGAAAATGCTAAGGGGAAAAGCGAATGTTAGTCGAATGTTTCCTTTATGGAATGAGACATTTTTAACCTTTATGAATTGGTAGAGAGAAAAGCAAGAAAGGAAGAAAGGAAGATTTAATTAAATGTTCTTATTCGAGTGTTCTTTGTAAAGTTTTATTAAAAGGTCCATCGGCAGGATTTGCAGAACATGAACATGGACACGATGTTTCTGCCCAACATAAACGAGCTGAAATATTATGATAAATGAATATGATGCACACCTGAAAATGTCATGCATGGATGGATAGGCCCTGGATAAGAAACTTACTATAGATTCTCACTTCAAGAACTGGAGAGTGCGCTCATTAGGATAACATAGAAATGCAGGTATTCCGTGGGCCGAAAATAAGCCACCGCAAAATAGAATCCTGCTGCGATTTACGTGGGGGCTTAAAGGGCAATCCTAGATGGGCTCACTGGTCGAAGAGGTGAGTCAGTAGCAATCTGATTAGGATGTGCGTTGGTATCCCCAGGAAAACTCTTGTGACAAGAACAGAGTCTTTCGTAAGTCAAGTAATTATCCAAAAAGCACCTGCTCATGGGGTGAACAAACTGAAATATATGAGAATTATATCAAGTTTGTTGGTAACAATTACAGCTTAAAAACAGCTCAATTTGTATCTCACTCTTAATTAAAACTACTTATGGCCTCACCAACTCACAACGTAAAAAGACAAACAGTCGCAGAGCGAAAGAAAACTCTTCATAAATCAACTTCTGTGGGACAAACACGAAGGCAAAAACTTAATTTGCCGAAATCTTTGCTCCTTTTTGTGGGACCAACTTTTTCCACATGCTGCCAAAAGAAAGTCAAAATTTATACATGCCAAAAACAAATTATGATAATGTGGCTCTCTCTCCGCAGAGCACCGACTGCACAAACATATTGAAATTCTCAGACAAACCAATTGTCAAATTAGTTGTTCTTGTTCTTGTTCTGAGAGGAGAGGAGAGGCGAGGAGAGGCGAGGCCTGCCAAAGTACAATTTATGTCCCAAAGGACTCTGATAAGCAGCGATAAGATACAAGTCCCACAAAATGTGCAAACAAATAGAAAAAACGAAGGAGAAAAATTATGGGAAAATAAATTGTGAAGGTTTTTGTGATTGCACGCACAAAACTCGGAGACGGGGAAATATTTTAATTGCGCATACGCCATGTGGGCTGGTCCAGGACCAGGATCAGGACCACGACCAGGGGCCCTGAACCTAAATCATTCTATAAGGCTTAGGAAATGGGGGTAGGGGATCCTACCATTAAGCAAAAGTGTCAAAGGCTGTGCCAGCGATAAAAACGTTTTTCCCAACAATTTATTTATGTCGATTTCCATTGCCATTGCCATTTCCATTTCCATTTTGTTTTATTTCATTTCATTTTGCGTTTTATTTACTCAGCGACGGGCCTCGCCCTCGATATGCGATTTGGACACGCACCATTTGCCGGAGTGGACATGAGGCGGTCCCGGTCTGGTCGAAGGCCCCATATCGAGGACCCATCTCCATTTCTCGAGCTCAATCGCCATATGGATGGACGCTCCACGGCCTTTAGTTTGTCACATAAATTAAACACAATTAAATTGGTTGAAGCGACTCGGACGCGATAAACGTCAAGAGGAGTGAGTGGTGTGTGGAGGAGGGCAGTGGGAGTGGGAGGGGGAGTGGGAAGGGATACATATATCCTTACAATATTTGTTATGGCTGGTCATGCTTCCTCAGGGGGTTTTTAGCAAATTAAAGAACAAGACCAAGTCACCGAACAGCTGATATTTTGGCGGCTTTTCCAGGCAGAGAGACACTGGAAAGCCTACCGGGAATGCAAGAGAGCGCGCGCCAAAAACTTTCGGAGTGCGAGAGCAACGGAGCGAGCGGCTCTGTTATCGGCAACTGTTAGCCGCTGTTAACCGAGAAATAACAGTCTAACAGAGACCTTCTAACAGTGCCAATATTCGGACTAAAACAAGACTCTAAATATTTTTTGTCCGTTATTGGTATTGGGCGGCTCTCAGATGGACATCTGCTTTGCGGCCTAAAACCACTGCAACTGTGGGAAAGATTTCAGTGGCTTTTTATCTCAAAATATCAAATCTAAAGAGCTACATTTTCGGCCTAAGCTCCACTTTAAATTCATATAGAATTATGGATCTACTGGCAAAAAGACTTTTGTGAAATGTTTGACAGTCTGTCCGGGCGTTGAAAAGGGTTCGGTTCTGGGACAAATCAGTTCTTTTTCCCAGAGGTTTGGGGCTAATGGGATTGTAAACACATCGACCCCCACGAGATGTAAAAGCCAGCTGCTGTGGATGGGGGTGGGGGGTGAAATGTTCATTTTTTAATTAGTTGGTTGAAGACAAGGCCTCATTTTAAACTCTGTCTATAGAGCGATGACAAATGAAATTAAATTAAATTTTCGTTTGAGAATAAAAGTAGAAACCGGATCTCGAATCTCTGGCAATTGCTTAAAAAAAGCATTGATAAAATACCTTTGTGTATCTTTTAAAAGTTGTCATCATCAAGCATGTTATT
The DNA here is from genome assembly GCA_963969585.1 of Drosophila helvetica. Taxonomy (NCBI): domain Eukaryota; kingdom Metazoa; phylum Arthropoda; class Insecta; order Diptera; family Drosophilidae; genus Drosophila; species Drosophila helvetica. Next base: position 60,945,012 of record OZ018401.1, read on the forward strand.
TCCATCATTCATTGCCAATCGGGTACTATTTATGGATCTCTATTCACCAGCTCTGACAGCATCCGCAGTGCAATGGATTCATGTCATATTGTAATAAGCTTATCTCACACTAAAACCCGCAGCTGCCCTGCTCCTTGTGCCTTGAGATGGTATCTAACAACTAGAAATGAGCATGGCCCGGCCAGTCGGTCGGGGGCCACGGGGCGCTTATGCAAGTGTGCCGAGGTGTGGACCCTCTGCATAATCCGACATAGTACGTACTCATTATGGCCACCAGAACGGGAATCACCAATGGCAGCCTGGCAGTTGGACACGAGTCTGTGCCCTTTCCCTGTGTTCTATAATTACGCAGAGAGCTGCACTCCATGTCTGACGTCTCTCGAAACCGAAAAGTTTATATAAAACTCACGATGACGTCGACAGGCCATGTCCCTAAAGGCCATGGCTGTAAATGGGTACTGGTACTGAGTACCGTGTCTGTGTCTGTGTCAGGTGTGCTCGCCCCCTCATAATCAGGGGCGGGGGCAGGAGGGTTGGGCAGCAGAAGGTGCAAAGGAATACATTGAGGTTGAGCCAAGTAACCGAAGGCGAAGGCGGAGGCGGAGGCGGAAGCGGCTTACCCTTGCATAAGCAAAAGATGCCGCAAGTAGCAACAGACCAGAGAAAATCGGATTTTGCAATACTCTCGACATCTGTCACCCTGTCAGTCAGTCAGGCAGGCAGGCAGGCAGGCAGGCAGGCAGGCAGGCATTCAGGCAGGTGCTGAGATAAGTGTATAATTAATTTCATCGGAACAGGAACAGGAATGACAACAATTGGAGCATAGCGGACCTTCGGCTGATGGAGGAGAATGGTAAAGGTAAATATTTTAGCCTGACAAATCGTATCCGAGATGCAATTGTCACCATCAGCCCATCACCCAGCCATTGAGGGGCGAGAAGTGGAGTGTGGTGGAGTGGAGAATTATTTCAATGAAATGCGATGCCAAAAGGAAGAGGTCTTCTGTATCCTGCATCTGTCCCTGGGACACTGGGAAACGTATTTTTATTGTGCTATCCGCTTTTTTCCTGCACCGACAAGAGCGAACCGACCCGAGCGAAAATACCCAATTTTTATGACAGGAACAGGAATTAATCGACGGCTTTTTTTGAGGGGCACTTCGCAGAGCCATCGTTCATTTGATTACGCCTGGAAAAGTCAAACTTGGTTGGGTATTTCATTTATTTATGTAGGTATATTTGCTGAGAGCCGAATAAATGAATATCCGAAATGGAAACATCATTTAAAATGTTCTCTCGCGTATCGGCGGTATAAAATTCCCCCAACTGCAAATGAATTTTATTGAATCGATCGGGGGCATCAATTTTCGGGCAGTCAATGGAATTTAAGAGATCCTATTGAGTCGGTAATTTCTAGCACGAGTTCGGGCCAAATTAAATTTGCATTTTGCTGCATACAACTTTTGTAATGTCCTCGGCCAATTTTCGCCGCTGCATAGCTAATGGGCAAGGCAAGGCAACAGCATGGAAGGACAAGGACCCACCCGGCAGCAGCTGCAGGGTCTTGGCTTCCTACACATTTTCCACCGGGAGGCTGGCTTAGGTTTGGTTTGTGCTGCACAAACAGGTTATGAAAGGAATTCCTGAGATCCTGAGAGATTGAAACGCGTCTCCAGGTCCGGGCTATGCACAATACGGAGAGAGCCAAGGCAAGGGCAGAGGCAAAGGCAAAGGCAAAGGCAAGACGCTGTGTGGGCCCTCTCTCTAATCGGGTTTTGTGGTTCGGTACTAAGGAAACATGGGTAACTGAGGGTAAATTAATTTATAATAAGCATACGCCTTGATGCCTGATTAAATTGCCTGCTGCACTAGATGAGAGAGAGCCGAGCAAGAGCCACTAGATGAGAGAGAGCCGAGCAAGAGCCACCTGCAGCCTAGCGATTAGCTTCCAGAGCAGAGCAGAGTGCAGTGTCGGGGCTTTAAAAAAGGCTTTCGAGAGGTAGGGCCAGGAGGGTATTCAAAATGGGAATCGAGTATTTGAATTCCAGAGGATGTGGCTTCTGAATGATAGCATGGCACTCGAACGAATGACAGACCCAGTCTGCAGTCTATATACTATATACATATGGGGAGACCATTGGAAAATCCTCAGATATTGTGAGTGCTTCGGTCGATGAAAGCGTGAGCTGTGTGGGAGAACTAAACACCTTAACGGATCATTTCAGCCATGATTCGCTGCCTCATTCCTTATGAATAATATAACACATATGTACGTATCGTATACCCATGGCTATGTTCACAATTTGCCATGAGTTGGCAAATATTTATCGCTTATGGCACCGACAACTGTTGCCCACATTTATATTTTTGCTGTTTTTGTTGTTTCTGTTGTTTCTGTTGTTTTTGTTGTTGTGTGGTATATTTATCAGACGACGCCGCATGACGCTCATTATTTTCTCAGCCGCCTCCTACATCCCAAGGAGGTCCCTGCGCCATGTCCTGGCTGGCTGGCTGGCTGGCCCTTGGCGCATTTCATGTTCAAATTATAATGAAAATGTGTACAAAAACATTCTTTGTTTAATACCTATATATTTTACATGTAGAAAAACTTGGCCAATATCTTTTGTTTTTGTGCAGCACGCAGCACGTGGCAACTTTGTAAATTTACCCTTTTTATGTTTTCGTTGTTTTGGGGCAAGTTTTTGCCTTGATTTTCCGCTCCTTTACAATGTTGCTGGTATGGCCAAAATTCAAATTGTCAACAGCTTTCAAGCGTTTGGCCCAATTGTGTCTTTCATGGGGCTCAGGGCTCTGGGCTCAAGTGTCCTGCAGGGAAAGGAAAACTACAGTCATCTTTGGATCCAAGTCAGCTGCTGCTTCGCCTGGAAGAAGTTATTTTTCTTGTGTCTTGATTTCATGTTGAGACATTTACAAATTATGCCCTCGCCTCGCAGTGCCCGAAGGTCCACACTGCTCCCTACAACATACTCATCCCTCTCGGGCCCTCGGCCAAATCGATGGCTGCAGTATTTCTTTTGGGCTGGTCTGAATGTCTGGCCATCCCCCTACCCCACCACCCACCCGCTACGGTTCAAACAGTTCAAATGTCAGAGTCAGACCCGGCAAATTGAGTGACAATGATGCGGTCGATGCCTGGCCGGCCTCCAGTTTGTTTCTATTTATTTTATTGCTGTGCTTTCTCTTTGATTTAATTTTACCTTTAAATGTGATTCATACATATTTTATATTTGAGTTGCACATACACCGCTGAACGTTCAGACTGCGTCCTTTGAGCATGTTTGCGGGCTTACTGATGCAAGCCAATTAAATGCTTCCAGTGGAGAGAGTTTTCTTTTTTCAAAGTTCAGACTTTATAAGTTCTGTTTTCCTTTACCGATCGATTGGCCTCAAATGTGGAACAATTGTGTACGTACCTCTGCTATGATATGATATGATGCATAGCACTACAGTAGAGGATACCTGCCATTCCTTGGCATAGTCCCTGCCTAATGAGTCACTTGTTGGTACGAGTACGTGTTGCTTTTGAGACGTCTTGCGGCCCAGCCCCCTTGGCACGCGAACTACCCTAAGTATCTCGTAATCTGTCGATTGCATGGCTAGAGAAAACCTGCCAAAAGAGCCAGCCAATTGAGGCCAAGTGGCATCTACGGCTCCCTCATGGGTGGTGCAATTGCAAAAGCGGCACTCCGCACCCCGAACACATGATGGCAATTTGTTCGACACAGCCACAACAGCAACAGCAACAGCAGCAGCAGCAGCAGCAGCAGGGGGGTGGTGCGGTGCTGTTTACCCCCTTCGTTAATTTCCATAGAGAATGTTTTCGCTCTTGGCTGCCAGGAGGAGGGCGGGCCATCAAGCCATCATCATTGTAGGCAACAAACCATTAACACCGCCACGCAAATTGGGTTAATTACCATTGGGTATGACATTTTGCCATTTCGTTGGACCGGAGCAGAGCGGAGACCACTTCTCTGCACCTTCACCCGGCCTGGCTCTGAAGGGTGGGGTTGGGGGTGGGGGGTATTAGACATATAAAAATCGCACGCCATCAAGCGCAGCAATTTGCATAAACCTCATCCATGCATCGTCGTCAGCGTCAGCGTCAGCGTCTGGAGCCGTAAAAACAAATGCCACTGCAAATTGGTAAATTTATATCCGACCTCTTCCCCACGCTACGCTATCCTCCCCTACCCGCCCCGCCCCGCCCCGCCCCTTTACTTTCCCACGAACATAACCTTGGCAAGAACGGTGGGTGAGTGGGTGAGTGGGTGAAGAAGGGGTTAAGTGGGTTGGGGGGAGGAAACCAGCCAAGTTATGGCATTTTTATGAACTTCTCCCTCAGACTTCTGGCAATTACTCGAAGTTTGAGTTTTATTGAGGCTCAGCGTTGAGACACGAGTCCTGTGTCTGGTCCTTGGTCTAAGTCTCGTCTCAGTCTCCGTCTCAGTCTCAATCCCAGTCTCCTTCCCTGTCTTTCGCTGTGCACGCTGTTGTTCTTGTCTCTTGATTCATGGCCATAGTTAGCATGTCTGTCTCTGTAAAGCCCAAGCCCGTAACCCTGGAAATCCCCCCGCCCTTGCCCCCGTGACCCCAAGCTCGCTAAGTGCTTGTCTATGATGTCTGCCCACTGCCCTCTGTCGCTGCCAATATGTTTGCCTCAACAAAAAGCAGCAAAACTGACAGAAGTCTATGTCTAGGACTCAATGAGGCATCGGACAGGCAGAAAAATGCTGCCCAGGGCATGCTTCGGGAGACGGTTAGGAGATCAAAAAGGATATATAGGATATATAGGTGGTTGGCGTTTGCGAAAGTAGTTTATTCCGATGTCCTACCAAAAAGAAGAACATCTGCTAATAACAAGGACGAACTTTAAAAAAAGAAATACATTCTTCTGATATAATTTCAATTCCAATTCCAATCGCTAATGGAACTTTAATGAATAATTCGGAGAAGCCTGAGCTGTACAGAAAATTACATTTTTCAACCCAACTGGAAATCTGTTTGTGTAGGACAATTTCCATTAGATTTAAATCCTGTTTGGGCTTGTGTTTGTGTTTGTTTTTGCAGGAAACTTCGCCTCGAGGCAGCTTACAAAAACTGTGTGTGTTGACCCATTTTTGTTTTGTTTTATTTTGTTTTGTTGTTTTTTGTTTTTTGCTGGTGATGCTCCATCAAGTTGCTCGATGCTTGTGAATTTTTTGCCAACTTCCCTTGACTGATTTGCTTACATACTCGCTTACTATTTGATGCCGGGGCGCAAAAAGCAGCAGCAGCAGCAGCAGCAGCAGCAGCAGCAGCATCAGCATCAGAAGCAGAGGCAAATCGCGTTATGCACGTCACAGCATGACTGCCAGAATGGCAGGACAATGTTGTCCTTCGACAGAAACAAAACAATACCATATCATATCCATGGACTTACGGTCTGGCACGGGGACTAAATATTTGCATGGGATAATAGTCGGGTGCCACGAATACTCGACGACTCCCCAGGCTGTTGCTTCTGCACTCCTCGATGGCGCCATTGTTTTGGGGTTCGAAGAGATTGAAGGTGTCCTCGTATCAGCATCCCTTGTTTGGCTTAGCCCAGAGCTGATTTCATTGCCATATTTTCATAGATTATTGTCGGGGCCTGTAGGTACGAGTACGAGGACGAGTACGAGCACGAGTACTCGTATGAGATTTTATTTGCTGCTGCTAAATGGAGCACAGACAACTCAAAGGAAAGCGTTGCCAGGAGAGAGAGAGAGAGAGAGCAGAGCTTCAATGGCATGCCTTTCTCCATCCTCTGAAAAGGTTGTGGGTGAAAGGATGTACATGCCACATGACTCTATATATAAACAAAAGTTAATGTTATGCTTGTTGCTAAGACAATATATATATTAAGAAACCCTTGGCGGGTCCTGACTCCTCCTCCTACTCCTCCTCATGAATACCATTCACCCGCATTCCTTTCTCATTAAGTATGCTTGCCTGCTTGCTGCCAACACAATCCTCCAGAGCCCGAAGAGAAACCCAAAGGACTCGACCGACCACTCTTCCTCCTACTTCAAATGCAGGCTCTCTTTTTTATGGTTTTAATTTTTCTGTTGGCCCATCATGAATTTCTATCAAATGCTAAGGGCGGCCGCTGCCGCTGGCGCCCCCCTCCAGCTCCTGCTCCTGCTCCTACTCCTGCCTGGCATCGTCTGACGCTTAGCATCCTCGTTCTATTATGTCATTTGCTGGCTCCTATAATACTGTCCTGGGCCTAGGCACAAATTGATTTGCGAGTAAGTTGATTTCTATTGATTTGAGTCAATAAGAAATCGAATTGCAAATCAGATCAACAAACCTGTGATAGAGCACTGCCCCAGGCCCCAGGCCCCAGGCCCTCGGCCCTCGGCACTAAATTATTTGATTATTGTACAAGTCCATGCAGATGGTGATGGAGATGGAGGGGCTCTGGCTGTGTCCACTATTCAAATTAAATTTTGGGCCCAAAGTAAACGGCCAAATGGTGCGTATCATTTGGATGTTTTTACCGCTCTCACCTCGTGCCATCATCAGGACCATCACCATCATCCACTGACTGTAAGTCGCACCACGGCCAAAATAACACGTTTTCAAGGACCATTCAGCCGTTCTGGCTTCTGTTTGAGGTGTGTACTCTAACGGGGTGACGGGGTATGACAGCTATGACAGATACGACAGGGCTGTGGAATGGAGAAAGGGAAAAAAGAATAGAGCACATTGCTCAGAACCGACTGTCAGGCTAATAGACAACAGCGATAGGGTAGTAAAAAGCGAAGAGACGAGGAATAAGGGCAGTGGAAAATGAATGTGGAAAGGTGTGCAGCGGGTATAGCAAAGAGCTGTCATTAAATGGACAGTGGCTGAAGAGATCGGTGTGTGGAAATCGGTCATAAAAAAGCGGAGAATGGGAAATAGCAGACGTCTTAGATATGCAATTTGCACACCTTTCGAAAGAGTTAGATTCCAAAATATACGAGTATATTGCCACTATGCTACGATATGATGTTTGGCCTTCTTTTTAAGATATTTCCCTAATTGTTTCTCTCACACATAACACATTTCCAGCTTCAGCTGTAAGAGCATCAAGTCCTCGTCTTGCCCGAAAGGTAATTTCCGGTGTCCGGAAAAGCGAAATCAACAAAATCATAATAAAAAAGAGGCCATAACGGACAAAATGGAAAATGGCCATGGCATGGGGAAGAGCGAGTGGAGAGGAGAGTCAGCAACACAACTGCAGGCAGCGGCAAGGGCAACGGCAGCGGGCCAGAAAAAAGAGGGAAGCCAAGGAATATTCCCATTCTCGTTCTCGTTCTCTCACAGAAAAAGGGGCGGGAAAAAATTGCCAAAATTGAAATGCAAAAAGAAACGAAAACAAAACGTTTAGATAACCGCAAGAGCAACAATGATAGCGCAGGAGGAGGGAAGGAGGGAAGGAGGGAAGAATGTGGGAAGCAGCGGTTGGGCGGGCACAATAATGGTGGCGCAGGAACCGGAAATAGACAAGGAATGCCCGCCCGTACACAATGCCCGCCCCGCTCAATGGCCTGAATGGCGGCTTAAATGTGGCATGTGTGTAGTTTGTCCATGTGTGGCAGGTTCATTGCATATAAAAATAAATATATTTTTATTTTAGTTTATTTTATTTTATTTGATTTTATTTCGCCATATCCGGCGTTGCCTTCTTCGGAATTTATGCAAAAGCCAATGACCAAAGAAATACTCGTATATATATCGTTGTATCTGTGTGTCTGTGTGTATTTTTGTTGTATCTGAATTGTAAGTTTGATTATTGTGCTGAGCTCAGACTCGGCTGGCAGTGGTCCTCGCCCTGGCCCCCCATTCAGGGTTCATGCATCTGTGGCAAATGTAATGCAAAGTGATATGCGGAGTCGGTTGGGTTCTCCGACTTCGCCTCGCCTTCTCCTTTCGGCCACATTTGCGTAATTTGAATGGCATTTTAATGCAGGAAAAGCTGGGCAAACAGGAAACCCAATACGAGTTTGGCCATTGATATATTTGTTTTGCTTTGGTTTATTTTTGCGATTGAAAAGCGAACAAAAACGGCATCCGAAACTTCTGCCAAATCATTTTACTCGAATGAGTATGTGAAAAGTTGAGAATTTTAGGGACTGTAGGGCCATCATTGGGATACACATTTAGGGGTGGGTATGGGTCCTATATTAATGGATTACGAGAAATCTGACAAAGCTCGTTTCCATCTTTAATCTTTAGTATTTTCATTTATTTTATCAGTTGCCTGAGAAGGGAAAAGAAGTTAGTGTAAACCGGCTTAGTCGTTCAACTGCTTCCTCCAGCAGCAATTTCAATGCGAAACGAACCAAGCCTTCAGGTTTCAGCGCAGCACTGCTTGTACCAAAGCTTCAGGCTTAGTCGTTGAACTGCTTACAGCAGAAAGTCACACTAAATCGAACCAAACCTTCAGGTTTCAGCGGAGCACTGCTTGATCAGTTGGAAGGGAAAACGAAGAACTGGCATTCAGAAAAACATTCAAGTTATTTATTTATTTACCGATAAACTTGTATTTTAAAAGATTTCAATAGGATATGTATACCTGGTGCAAGCAGTTTCGCTAATTTGTTTATTTCTTGAACGAATGTATCTGTAAGTATATCCCCCCCTTAGTCAATTCCATTGAAATTACGCTGTAAAGGTTTGTTAATTTTGAGCGTGTGCTGCTGAGAATCGCATGCAAGTCAATCACTTGAGAAAATGTTGGATAAACAAAGAATTCATTGGCCACAAAATCAATTGAATATTCAATGCAGAAGGCAGAAGTTTGGGAAGGGAATCGGAATCGGAATCGGGAGGCCAAATTGAGAGCAATAAAATACCATAAAAATTCACTGAGAAAAAGGGAGAGAGAGAGAGAGATGAAAGAGATGGGGCGAAAAACGTGAGAAACGTGTGTAAAAGCACCCAAAAACATGTGCGGAATATTTGGTAAAAGGTTGCTGTGCTTTTGGGCTTGGAATCTGGTAAATTAAGCATTTTATTAACGCCACTTGGCTGGTGGGTCTGTCTGTCTGTCTGTCGGTGGGTCGGTCGGTCGCTCGAATTTGTATATATGTTTGTATAGAGTGTATGTATGTATGCATGTATCCCTCGTGAATCTCGTACCCTCTCTGGAACCATCGAATCGGTGGCCAGCATGTGTGAAATATCAGCCACCAATTTATGACGCTTGTGTGGCGCTGGCTATTGTTTATGAAATACCCTTTCTCTGCCCCTCCCCCCCCTCCGGATTTTCTCCTCTTCCCACACATCGATGGTGCAGCAGCAAATGAAATTAAATTTAACGAGCAAAGTGACGCCACAGCATTTGGCATTTGGCCCGCATTCACTTGGCCAACAAGAAATGGTTCGCTTAGCAAATTAATGTGGATCGACGGGGGAAAAAGGGCTGGAGAGGGTTGGAGAGGGAGGCGGGGCATGGCGTGGCGTGGCAGGGCTTACATAAATTCCCATAAATTGTTGTAATTCTAACAAGCTGCGACAGCTGCCAAAAAAATTGTAGATAAAGGCCTTTGAAAATTCCACAAGGCAAAGAGAGTTGATTAAATCTCTGACAAAAAAAGGGTTTCCTAGATACATTTTTATGTATAAATTTGTGTGTAAATTCCTTAACATCATAAATGCTAATTTGCTATCCACACAAATGAAGGACACAATCTACTATTTAATTAAGGCTGAAAGATTTGTTTATACACAAATCAGTGAATGGCGAATTGATTGGCATATGAGATTCCCCTTTTGCTGCATTTCGAACCTTTCCCAGACAAATGTCCATCTTTAGGAACCCATGATCAAGACTTTATTTTCCATCGTTACCATTCCCTTTTATCCATTAATTTTCCATAAAAACCGCACCCATCGAAAGGCAAAATTAAGAAAAAAAAACATAAAATACTTTGACCGTCTATTAACCCGAAGAAACATTTGTTAACCCATCAGTCTCTGGTCGGACTCAAGGCGGGGAGGGGGGCAAACTATAAATAATATGTACAAAATATGGCGAGCAGAAAGTAAATGCCTGGCACGCCCACTTCAACCTCTCGCCATCGAGAGGGAGAAAGCCATAAATCAAAGTTAATGGAGAGCGATTAATTTGTGCCTCCTCGGGCCTCTTGGCAGAGAACAAAAAGTTTACCGGATCCGATCCACATGTCACGCCCAGAAAAACTTCTATTTTAGGCTGACTGGGAAATTAGTGAAATTAAAATGATGCTAAAAGGTTCTCTTCCGTAGGTCGTCCGGGGCAGTGAATGATGTACGGAATGATGGAAGGCAAACTCGTACATCACACACTCCCCGTCCTGACACACCTCCGGGATGGAGGTGGAGATGGGGCCTGGAAGTTGAGTGACAGGTGGCTCAGGTGTGAAGATGGGTACCCAAAAACGAGAGACTGAGACCCGGAGAAGTGTCTGTCAGGCAATCCCGAAAGTAGGCAACACTTTTGCGCCCCCCCCTGCCATCCTGCCGTCCTGCACCATCCTCCATTCGAATGATGATGATGGATGACAGCCAGAGCTCACCGGAGGGGGGGGGGGGACACACGCATACATGAATATTCATGTGTCAGGGGATCTGAGGGGGATCTGTTTCGTCTGAAGCTTACACTAATTCATAACGCAAACTCCGACATGTGTTGCCAGGCCATGGCCCCCCTTCCATCCAGCGATGAAAGCATTTAGCAAAGGACACAAATTACTTGACTCCATGGCATCCAAAAAGAAGAAAGAACGAATTAATTATGTTAGAGGAGGAATCTGAAAATAATTGAAAGCAGTTAGGGCTGGCTAAGTGGTGCTGCTCCTCGTAGCTCCTCCTTCAAGACTCCGTTCTGAATGATATCCGTTGTTGGGATACACTTCACTTCACAGAAATTGGGTTTCCATTCCATCCAAGGCAATCCAAAGCTGAATCCAGATTCAAAGCCTTCACTGGAATCCCTGAAGCATACCCTGAATGAAATTTGTATGGAAAATTTCATTAAATGATTTTTGCATAAAAAGTTCTATTTGCCGAAGCAATTGAAACGCAAACACCGAAATGAATTTCAATTCCGTTTTTATGCATTTATAATTGCGAGAAGTGTTTTTTCGTTGTTGTTGGTTTTTCATAGTTTTAGAGAGGAGTCTTTGGGAATGATACGAGCTAGGGATGAGCGAATGTTGAAAACGATACTAAAATATTTAATTTTACATTTATCTAATGAAGGAATGATGTCTCAATGGTTGGACCCTGTTCCTGCCATAGAAATCTACAGAATTTGATTGATTCTGTAGACTCGCTCTTTCCCCTGAAAACACAAAAAAAAAAACGAAAGCTTCAAAGCAATCGAATGGCCAATATTGATATCTATAAAACAATAATGAATGAAGCTAGTGGCACGAGTTTTAAGTACGAAAAAGTAGAGTCCGCCAGCCACGCGTTAGGCAAACATTCCAATCGCTCGAAGCGGTCTTCATTTTCGATGTATTTCGGCGCGGGACAGGACACGAAAATACACATGTTGCATTCGTATTAGAACAAAAATTGAATGTGTGCTTTTCGGGAAATAGTTTTCCCAGCCGCGGGACATCTGGTACTTGCTTTGGTGGCACAAGTCAATCAGTAAATTTCTGTTTTATTTCAGCCATGGGAATTCCGTGGAATGCTGTTGGGGAAGAACAATGCGGATGCAAATTGAGCATGCTCTGGAAATTTAATAAGTGAAATGAATATGCAGCAAAAGGAAAACGCACAGAAAATTGATCCCGATTGTTGTCCCGCAAACTTCCTGGCTGGCTGGCCAAGGGCAAGCGGCCAAGTGGCCAAGTGGCCAATAAATGCACTCAAATGATGCCAATCCCAACACTCTGTCCCTCTCTCTCTCTCTTGCTTTATAGCTCTCTATCTTTCTCTTTCTAGTTACCACTCTTTCATTTGACCCCTGATTTTGTCTCTGCGTGCCGTTCCTTTTGTCATACTCTTGAAGATGGTCTTGTGTTTTTCAGAGGAGGAATCATCTCCAGGTAGGTACAAATATACAACTTGGGCACTCTTTGATCGACACTCGTTTAGGATTACCGTATACTGAATACAGATGTACGAATTTCATTTCCAGGGTATGTGCAACTCCGAACCCATTGGCCTGGCCAGTCGTTCGTTCTTGTTTTACCTTCGCATTATTTGCACTTGAGTGAGACCATAAAAATTCGATGCGATTTGAAAGGAGTAGCAGCCAGAGTCGGCGGTAAACCGAGGGGAGCGAGGAAAAGGGACAGCAGCAGGGGATTGAGAGGAGGATAATTGCAATTTCTGTTGTTCGCTCACGTTCGCCTTTTGCCGAAGCCATGGCTCTATTTGCACTTGAACTTAAAATGGTGGCACGCGCAGAGCAGCAACACTCACCCACCCACCCATCCACCCACTCACCCACACACCCAAGCACAAACCTACACGAGCGAATATGTACCACACCAGACAAACAGACAAACTGACAGCAGACATCAGAGAGCGGAGAGCTTAGAGCAGAGAGGGAGAGAGAGATGGAGATGGAGCGCGGTTGCTTGTTTACACGTGCGCAAAATTCGTGATGTGAATGTCGCGACAAATATAAATGTCCAACACATTATCGCGGGTAAGTCCTTAAGTTAAGCTTGTTAATCAAATATTGGTGGAAAGTAATGTAATGGTTTTTGCATTTCGCATGGCCAAAGCTATGATAATTGAAATGATATGATAATTGCATTCATATATATTCATGGTATTCGAACTATGCCCCGTGTACCCCGCAGCTTTTTGGCTGCCAATATCCACCTTTTGATTCCTCCCCATCCTCCGATTCATTTGCGAACCGGTCAAACGATTTGTAATCATTGAAACGAAGTGCCACACGAGCACAGAAGGACACCCATACATGGACACTGATACAGAAGTTTTGCGCGAAAATTGCCAAAGATTGACTGCAAAGCCGGAGGGGGAGGGGTGGAGCCGAGATTGAAGCTACATCCCTTTGACACACATTCAGCATTGAGCTTTCACCAATGACCGTTGGGTACTTAGGCAGAACCCGCTCCATATACCCCTGGCTGGCACTTTGGCTCCGTTTCCTCTTCTGGCGATATATCAGCAGCACGAGTGATCCCGTTGAGAGGCGATGGGGAGGCTACCCCTCCCCCAAATACCGAACAAAACCCAATGCGGAAAACATTTTGCCTGGCTGGATGGATGGACGGGACCGGGACCGGGACCCTTCAGAGGGGTAACATCAATTACTTTGAGGGGTTTTCACGAGTAGGAGTGGAAGGATTCGGGAGGAGGGGTGCGCCGCTGGGGCGGATAGAAGTTGGAATGCCGTTTTGCCTTTTCAGCGGTCGCCAGCGCAACGCTTTTCAATTTAACAAATACGAGTTCGAGTACCCGAACCCACCGAAAAGAGCTATAGAGCTCAAATCTATGTATCTCACAGCTATGGGATACTCATTGTTCAGACTTAAAGTCGGGGAAGTGTATAGAGCTTGACGCTATCTTGAGTACGGCCAGAGAAAAGATCGCCCCGAACAATATATAATTGGACTCGGAATCGACATGCCTGCCATTCTACGATTGCAGGGTATGCAAAAAAGAAACCAAAAGTAAGGGAATACGGACGAGGCCGGGCACAAAAATGCCCGCCGTGTGCGAGGATGTTTGAGGCGGGTCGGAACGGGGCGGGGCGGGGCGGGGCAGTGCGGAAAAACCTGCGGTTGCGGCCCTTTGGTGGGGCGCATGGAAGAATTCCCTCTTTTGGGGGTTTTTTCACTTTTTTATTCACGCCACGTTGGCGCGTCAAAAGGAGTTGGCCAAGCATATAAATTAAATGATGTTCGAGCGTTGAGCGATTGAAATTAGGCGGTCGACAGAGCGATGGATGTAAAAGTTTCGCGAATCAAATTTAAATTCGTTTTTTTTTACATTTGGAAATGGCATGGAGAAGTGAAAACAGGTCACTGCATTCCCGATATATATATAGATGCTCTGGCGAGAGTTATACTGGGCACTTGGCACACATTTTCCTGCACATAAATAACATTGTGGAGAGGCAGACCACCCGAAATAGCAGGAGAACCATCTAAGATATCGCCAGGACCATTCATCATCTGGGGAAAATGCAGTTAGGACCATTAAGAGGGGCACCCAGGACTTATGGCAGTCATGGGCCATGTGTCAATGCTCAATGCTCAATGGACTTCCAACAAAGGAATCTCGTAGAGAGAGACAGAGAGAGAGAGAGGGAGAACAAGGGCAGGGCAGGGCAGGGCAGAAAGTGAAATATTGCCACGAATTTGGGAGTGGGTAACACGATGATTATGTGGAAAAAAGAACAATCCATTCAAGTACTCATAAACTGAATAATGAATGATAGACAAATGTAAACTGTCTCTCTGTATTTAAAAGAATGAAATAAGTTGGAAAATACTCAAAGTTTCCTCACTCACAGAAAGGATAAGAAAAGCCAGCCATGAACAGATTTCAGCACAAATAAACTTTTAAATTGCTTCCCATCAACAAGTTGGTCGGTTGGTTGGTTCTTTCGAGCGACTCCTCCAACTGTCCCTGTCCCCTGCGAGCCATTAGATGCTCTCTTAGCACTCATTAGGAATTAATTAGCAATTACTTTGCTACATGTGATAACTGAATCATGATAATACTCGTGCTCGTTAAACTATCTCGAAATGAGGGTCCGGTCCTGCTCTGCTTTACGAGTATGTCCTTGACCCGCAATGGCCTCTCGACCGAGCAAAGGTAAAGGTTCCTGAGAGCCTCCGAGAGCAGAGAGCAGAGAGCAGAGAGCACGTGCATGGCGACCCAACCCCAGAGATGTGTGCAAAGATGTCCTCTTAATATCGGAAGGATATGGAAATAGTGCATGTCCCATGTGCTGACCCGGGCACGCCCTGCCAGGTGCTGTGTCAATCTTTGCGATGGCAACCGCCAAGAGCCAACAGCCAGCAGCCATCATCCAGGAGGACCGCGGACAAATGTCAACAGCAGTGTGCATCAGAGGGTTGCCCGTGTGCAGTGCTGTGACATGTTCCGATTGCAGCTGCTGGCGGGGCTGTTGTGACACCCAATTTCAGCATTACTGAGGCACCAACCTCCAGCCAGCCCAGAGCCCGTCTCACGAACTTCCAGGCCAAGTCGCCCGACCGCCAGGCAAAGGGAAGTGCTTTCCTGCTTCTGCTCCTGTTTCCTTAGACTTTTTAGTGGGAAAAGAGCAGCGCAAGGCAAATAAGCAGCGAAGGGAAAAATGAAATGAAAAGCAAAATAAAGGAAAGAAAATCAAACCCATGCCAACGGAAATTGCTGAACAATAGCAGGAAATGTTGCACACACACACACACACATAAACACTCGATTACATACATGTACATGCCATACACGCACTCTCACACGCACACGCACACACACAAACACAAACACTCGAAGGCATGCCGCACCACTCTCACATTACGTATACGCAGTGGATGCTCGAGTTGACTTGCGGCATGTTGACAACACTTTGCAATTGGGTTAATTGTACATCGACGACGAGCCTCCGCCTCCGCCTCCGCCTCCGCTTCCTCCTCCTCCTCTCAAGGAGAAGCCTCTTGAATGTGGGTCAATGCATTGGCCGAGCTGCTGGGAATTGGTTTTGGTTTGTGTGGCGGAGGGCGAGGGCGACGGCGAGAGGGGGTCTATTTGAATTGGCTTGGGCTTCTGTTTGAATTGCTTTAGTTGGCAATACTCGAAAATCTAGCGAATTTAAATTCTTTGCGACTGTCAGCGTTTAATTGTAAAAAGCTTCTGTAATCCACTCGACAGTTTCCGTGGCAGATATCACTCCTCAATGAATTTTCACTCAAGCAAAAGTGGGGCGGGGCACACCAGACTCCACGCATCCCTCGCCCCCCACGCAGGCTCCGACCAGACATGCCGACAGCAGTCGCAGTCGCATGGAGAAGTCCCACACGTGGGAGCTTAGTTTTTTTTTGTTGTTTTTTTTTGGGCATCAGCCAAAAGCACCATAAATATGCAAATCTATTACGTGATTTCTTTCACAGATTTCGATCGTAAACCACTGGAATCCACGACAACACGCAAAAGGAAGGATGCCATGTAAATGCTTTGGGGGGCGAACGTCGTGTGGAATACTTTAAATGCCTGAATTCACAATCAGGATTGGATTGGGGACTAAATGACTTGATTAACTAACTAACTGATAGTTATACGCGAGTGCTAGTACTATTATTTGCATATGGGGTTCAGGACTATGCAGAAATTTGCTGGAAACATTGGGAGTTTACTTCTTCAATGGATGGTATTTCATATATTTTTGCACACTTCCTTCGTGCCATTAAATCCCATTTTTCTCCATTCCTCTTGGGCTGTTCTCATCTTTTGCCCCTTTTCTCACGTTTCCCTTCGTTTGCTAAATTGCTGGCAAATTATTTTGCCGTTTTCTGCCAAAAGAAGGGAAGATTCGTGTAATGGAAATTCCTGGTTTGAGCAGAGAACGTGTCGTACTTTTTTGCATCTCTCTCTCTCTCTCTTTCCGTATCTTTGAATAACATTCGGCACCTTCTTTTCGGTATCCAAGAGACGAATGAAGCAAATAAGCTGGGAAATGTTTTCTTTAAGGTAATTCCTATGAGGAAGTGCTCTCCATTTGCTCTCCATTTCCCTTCCTGTGCACTGTACTCCCCTTTGATTTATTAAACAATTACATGTGTGCCATTAAACATTTACTTAGCCCATGTGAATGCGGATTTCTCTCCCAATTAAATGTTAATTAACATGTTCTTGTTGCCCGAGTTGTTGTTTGACTTTCAGGCGAAATAATAATGAATTAAAACTCATTTAATAGGGTTGCAAAATTTGCATAGTAAATATGGACTACGGAAAACGGAGTGCGGCATGCTGTACACCCTGCAAAGGGGAGCCCATCCTTTTGTCTCCCAAAAATTCTCTTTTTTAATGCAACGGAAGTCATTTAAAACACATTTAATCGGCTGACTTTGCAAAAACCTACAGGCGGGAAAGGGCACTATATACACGAAGGAGCAGCATGAGCGAATGGGTGAATGAGCGAGGGTTCGGGCGTAAAGAGGTGTAAGGAGGTGTAAGGAGAAAGCATCGCATCGTATCGTATCGCACACTGTAATTTGCATCCAGAGCGTGCATGTAATTTAAAATGAATTAATGAACCGAGCAAATTTACAAAGGAAACAAACAAAAATCCGGCCGGAATCCTGAAACTGGGAGAGGAAAGCGCACAGAGGAGGAGGTGGAGGTGGAGGGGCAACCCGGATGGTGACCGTTTATACTTAACGCATAAATTACAGGAAGGAAGTTGCACTCGAGACCAAGGCAACGGCCACCCAACCAACCATGAAAGTGTGAGCCACAGTCATTGGTTGCACGCAAAATGGAATTAATTCAGATTTAAATTACAAAAACGATTCCATGTTTCGATTGAAAACATCTAACTTTCAGCAGATCTGTTTTCTTTTTGTGGGTCATTTCTCCTAGATACCATTACCATAATTGTCGGTTCAATCCCTTCTCCTTCGGCTGACGACTGACCAACACTAAAACTTTTTACTGTCCAGCTCTAATGTCTATAAAAACTGATGATGGAGGAGAGTGTGGACATCGAAGGGTGTGTGTGCCCGCGTTCGGGCCAGCCAACATTTACGACAGCATTTTCATGCTCATATGAACAATCCCGCTGTGCAGATCTAGCGAATTTTTTTAGCCTTTCAAATTTTATGGCTTGGCATAAAATTGACGCCAAATGTTGGCCAGCGAGAGAGAGAGAGAGACAGAGAGGGAGAGGAAGAGGGAGAAAAATATTAATTTCTCATGGAAAACAGAGAACAGAGGCAGAGGGGGAGCGGAAAGGGAAGGAGAAGAGGCAGAAGCAGAAGCTGCACCGAGCGGATGCCACGGATGCTTCTGCTCCTGCCTCTGCCGCTGCCTCTGCCACATCAATTTAATGTGCTTGAGCTAATTTGGTTTTTATTAAGAGGTGCCCGAGCACCACCATCCCATTCCATTCCATTCCATTACATTACATCCCAACCGATCCCAGACAGACGTAACAGCTGGCCCCCGTAACAGCCCCTCTGTTCCTGCAGAGGCGTTAAATGAGGCGGGTGCGTCTGGCAAGGACTGGGGGCATGTAAGGGTGTCTGTAGGGATCCCTGTTCCGTGCGGTATCCTGTGGAGGTCCGTCCTCGCATACCGTTGACAAACAGCATGCACAGTATTCACAGTTTACGGTCTATTATGCTGTAAATAAATGCAAATAAATAATAAGAAAACAAATATGGCCGAAGAGTACCGGATGGGAGATACCCTGGAGCGAAATTTAAGCTGCGATTTAATGAAGTTATTTGTGGAAAAAGTGGCCCAATTTGTCGGCTATTCAAACATATTCATAAATGCAATATATTTAATGAATGCATTGCTTACGAAATGTTCTTCATTCCATAAAATGTAATCATTTCCATGATTTCCCAAGAATATTTGTTGTTTTGTTGATTATTGTCATTTCTTGGTATTTTGGACCTTTACAGGTTATTAAACCTTCGAGCATTCACTTCCCTTTCATCGAACTAACAGCAAAAGACCGACTGCAGACTGCAGCATATTTGCAATCCCAGCCAGTCAACAGCATACCTCGTCTTCCACCTCCACCTCCAACTTCGGCTCCTGCATTTCACCTCCTTTTTCTCCACTTGCAGATCCACCTTCGCTTTTGCATGCAGCTACAGCTCCAGCTCCAGCTTCCGCTTTTTGCAGCAGTTTCCGTGTTCAGCAGTTAAAAAATGTAAGCCGAACATACTCGTAAATGGGAAATTTATGAGCAATGTGCTACGCGAAAGTGGCTTTAAAAATTAACAACATTAATAAAATGTGAAAAGCTGCAATAAGCTCAATATGAAAAAAAAGGAAAATGCAGTGGTTAATTAATAACATTAGGGGCATTCCGGAATGTACGTACTATATGTGTGTGGAGGGAGGATATGACTGGATACGATTGATTGCCAGATGTAGTGGAGGAGAAGGACGCAAAAGATACGAGTATTCCCCGCTCATTGAAAACAGATTAACGGGGAACGTGCTTTGGCATGTGAATTGAGATCAAGTAAATTTACAAGCAATTAATGGTAGTTTTGCTGCACTTAATCGGGAATTTTGTAGGAAAAGCGAATACAAAAAATATTTATTTATTTACTTTATTTTGTAAGTAATTTTACAATCAATATTCACTGTCTAACCAAATGCATACAGAATTGACTTGATTTTTACCAAGAAGGTGTTCGGAGCAGCAGTCCCATCCCTTCTAATATCCACTATCCGAATCTATCCATTGGAGTCAGAGTCAGTCTGTCATAAGGGAAATGTGATGTCCTGCCAAGAATCTTCCCCCGAAGTAATACTTCTGTAGCTTCCGCTCTCTCTTGCCATCTTCGTCGAGTGTCGCACCTTTATTTCCCTATTACGCAGTCTATATTACAATTCCACTTAAAATGATCCCCTTGCCCACAAGAAGAGGGGAAAACAAAGGCCCAGGCAATAATAAAGACGCCTCCTCCAAACGGCTTTTGGTTAATTATTTATGTGGAAAACGGCATTCAAACAAACCCACATTGTACCAGGTAGAGAGAGAGAGAGAGAGATGGATTAAACGCAGAGTGAGAGAGCACTTCAAAGCGTTGACGTCACCAGAAATGGAATTCAGGAGAAAAAAATTGCATTGACACTTTCATAAATCGACAGCTGATTTATTATCGATAATTGCTTTTGATTGTTATGGCCTCTCCCGGTATTTATTTATATTCGATCGTCTGCACCGCAACGCCAGCGCCACCGCCAAAGGTGTGGAAACACACCCCACAATTTGTTTATAAACGAATGCGCAGCAGACATAAAAGCCAAATCCGAAAGCAAAAATCCAAAACAAACATAAAAACGGAAAACATTTAGTACCCTTGGAGATCTCTCGCTTTCTACACACTCTCTCTCTCTACATGAAAGCCATCAACAGAAGTACAGGGTAATAGCAGTTCGATTCTCCCATTCTCCTGACCACCCTGCACTACTCAGAGTACTCAAGGAATGTAGCTGCTTCCTCCTTCTGGAAGTTGCAAAAAGGTCCTCAAGTTCATAATACCCTCGGCAAGAGTATCGAAATGAAACAAAATGAAATTGAAAAAACCAGAGAGAACAAAAAAATCAAAATCAAAATCAAAAGTACAATGAACATGAAACGTTCGGAATTGCTGGTATTAAAAAGCCATTATAATAAAAACTAATATTAAATAATATAAACATTCCTCGAGGAAATAAACACACTTGGGCGCCGCCTTTCAAATGCTAACAGCTCGAATGTACAGCTAGAATGTTCGGTTAACAGAGAAAAGCAAACAGGTAGACCACCCACGGAGCCTAACAGAGGATGTTCGGTAACAGAGGCTCCCTGGAAGCACGTTTCGGAATCGTTTTCCACGAGCAGGCACGAGCCGAGCAGGCCGTTCGGAGTAACAGCTGTTCTGTCGGTGCCGCTGGCCTTACCATTGCCCCATCAATGGGCGCCATCATCATCATCACCATCATCATCATCATCACCAGCATGGTCGTCATCGTTGATGTTAGACCCACAATTTTCCTGAGCGGCTTCAGTCGTTGCCTGTCAACAAAGCGCTGCGAACGTGTCTGAAGAACCTGCTCCGCAAAATATCTTAATTTTTTTCAAGTCAAACGCGAAATGAATTGAATCGAAGAATTTCCTTTTGGTGTTCCAAAGTGTTGTGGGCGAAGAAAGTGCTGGTAAAACCCACCAAATGCCCAATAAATTTTTTTTGCCAACGAGCTTTTGAAAATCAAAAACATTAAGAATTGTATTTCCATAAACATTCAAAAGTGTTTATTTTTTAGCCATAAAAAACACACAAACTCCACAGAAACTTAATTTTCACAAGGTAAATATTATTCTCGCAATATCATTCCATAAATCTCCCTTAAAATGAACTCCCCCAAAAACTGCTCTCAGTGTATAAACAAAAGAAATGGTTCCCCTAAGCCAGCAACAGCAAACCAAAAAAACCAAAAAAAGGGAAAACGCAATGAAAAAAGTGTCAAATTTATGCGAAGCGGTAAAAGGCGACAACCGGAAATTTATATGGCTTATGAGACAAGTCCAGACGAGTTGAGTTGAGTTGAGCTGAGCTGAGCTGAAAGATGGAAACCTTTCCATCTGTCCCAAGCAGAAGCCTCGAAGATTTTTTATTTGCCTTCTCACACGCTTCAAGGAAATGGCAGGGAACGGAACGCAACAGAACGGAAGGGGAAGCTGGTACACAGCATCCAAATTGTGCTTTTTTTTGTGGGTGTCAACTTGTTTGTTCTTGTAATTGTGTTGTTAACATATTTTTTCTATGGGTTCTGTGGCTCTTCGCCTCTTCCATTGGGCTTAATAAATTCAAGTATTCTCAGGGGTTTTACAACTGAAATAATATTTGAAAAGTTATGCCAATCATAGGGGACATAGAGGTTGAAATAAAACTTTTGTAAAAATACAGAAATTCTGGGGGATGTTGTAAGTTATGGCTTGTAACTTTATAAAATTACTCATTACATGATAAAAATATAAGTTTACCCGGAGATTTATTGTGAGTGTTTTTTTAGAAGAGCAATTTGCATGTATTCAACAGAGAAAAAGGACTCTCCTCCGGCCAAGGGAGTGAATTATTTCTGTCAAGCATATTATTATGCTATTTGTGGACAAACCCGAGATAAAAGTAAATTTAATATACTCCTGTATATGTATGTGCATGGTCGTACATTCAATTTTCCAACATTTACTTTTGGACCTGTATGCCTTAATGGAAAAGTGTAAAATTATGCCCGAATGTCAGTTATCAAAGCGTTAACTATTATGGCAGGACATCAACCTTTATGACTCCGTGAGTTTATTATTGGCTAAAGCCGTACTCGTATTTTTGAGGGGCTCGTAAAAAATTCAAAGAGCCTCCTAGATAGCTATTAAAAGAGCAGTTTCTCAAAGGTTAATGGAGTCTGATAATATCAATGAAATTTAGGAGGCAGTTTCGTTTTCAAGCTAAGGAAAACGTTTAAGATATACTCGAAAATAAATTTAAGACTGAGGAAATATTCTGCAAAGATAAAGATCTAATTCTAAATAAATCATAATATAGAAAAATGAATAAATTGACCCAAATCAGATCTTAAATTATTCCACTTCATCAACAAAATTTTCGTTTAACTGATTTGATATATCAAACGGTTTCACGCTCCTTCCAGTTTTGAAAAAAATGGTATTAAATATTAAATCCTGTATAATATTAAAGCATAAATGTTTCACAGTTGCTTCCCCTGAATTTCCTGAGAAGTGAAGGAAAAACAGAACCCTCAACGCTCAGGCCAAGGGGCTTTGTTGCTCCTGTTGTCCCCGGAGAGGGCCAGAGCATGGGGAATGTACATACAGCATGCCAGCATATAAATTTCATACATTCCTACTTACACCAGTGCAGTGAAGTTCAAGATTTATAGCAAAAAACACCGTGCGACAACATGAAAAGTTGCACTTGAATGTAGTTTGGACTAGACAAAAATTAGGTTGCTCACGCATAGAATTGCAATATGCCGGCTAAATATATATTTTTTAAATTAGAAAATCCCGATTTCGTTTCGTAATTTTTCGTGGGCATCTGCAGCGTGTTAAACACACAAAAATTGATGAATTGAAAATAGAACGGCAAGACCTTTCGCAAGTGGCTTGATTCCTGTTGATATAATGTATATACGGGTAGATATAGCGACCAAAGTTGAAGTTTTCTACCATTTTGTACCATGTTTCTTCAACTTTGGCATTTGGTATCCTATTTTAAGACCTTAGCTCATTAGTTTCATTTATTCGCAAAAGAAAAATCTACTAACCATTAAAGCTGTCCAAAGAATGTCAAAGGTACATGATGTCATTGTTTTTAAACGCACTGTACCCCATATGCGTTATGTAGGCGGGCAGGCTTTGTGTGCCACCGAAATAGTTCGCTTGAATTCGCCAAAGAGTCGAGCGGGAAGACCTCCAAATGCTGCAGAAGGAGTCCTGCCGTATGCCTGTGCAGCTCCTGGTGCTGCAGGGATTCACGGAATGAAATGCAGCATACTCGTCGTATACGTACTTCCCGAAGCACTCGGCGAAAATATTTCGTTGTGAACAATTTTTGGAGGGTGCCCAGATGGAAAATCCTGGGGGCAGCTGCTCTCCCTCTGGTCCAACAATGGAGCAGACAGTCGAAACCTGAAAGACAAAAAGTTAAAGTAATAAACAGCCAAAAGGGAGAGAGAGAGAGAGAGAGAGACAGAAGAAGAGAGTGTGCGAAATAGCCTTCATTTGTGAGAAATAGTCCCTGCTTTGTGTTTGGCTAGAGAGACCGCAAACTCAATGCAGATAATTAAATGTAATTACATAATGTGTTTGTATACGGAGACCAGACCCTTCTGCCAGCTACGTGTCCGTGTCCGTGTCCGTCTCCGGAGGCCGGTGTCCAGTGTCGGCTGTCTGGTGTGTGTGTGTGTGTGCACTGGCTTCTGCTTGTGTGAGTAATGACGTGCTTATTGCCACCAGCAACAAATACGAGTAGCCGCACACAAATAAGTACAAACACCATCAGCCAAGAGGCAAAGGAAATTCTGATAAGACGAGATTCGAATGCTCCAACAGTGTAGGGCTCACAAAGGGGGGTAATTTCCCCTTCTAAATAAAAATATATTAAAATATACTAGTCTTGGAATATCGCGAATTTAAAGAAATGCCATTCCGTCAACGCACAATATTTTCCCCTTGATTTTCAACAAATCTCAACTGAAATCTAAAGCGGTCATGGCCCACAGGAGACAGAGAAAGTCAGAGTGGAAAGTCAGAGGGTTTACCAGGAGATACGGGAGCAAAGAATAAAAGTGTAATTAAATTGCAACAACTTCATAGGTCGAGTATCGTATCTCTTTCGGTGTCTGCATAAATACATATGTCTGTATTGCGGCATAGTATAGTGCTGTGTGCTTCTGTTATTTGATAAGAGCTTATGATGATGACTCGCGCATTAGTCGGGGGCGGGCCAGCACACACACACACACACACAGCGCTTCCTGCTCCATGTGGAGGAGTCAATAAAATGTAATTAAAGAGACATTGTTATCAGCAGTAACCACACAAACACATGGCGAGCACCACTAAAACATTGACAGTATCTGTTCAGTAATTTCAATACAAAAATTATACTTGGAATGTACACAGCACTATTTGGCACTATTAGATACCCATTAGATGCACTGCACCGGAGCCAGATCCAAGCACATCCCCAAAGCATTTTCCTACCTGTTCTGCCTGTAAGCAGGATGATTTTCGGTAGATCTGCATATGTATACATATGAAGCCATCCTCGAGATGACTGGTTCACAGCATTTACCTTCTTCCTGTTACATAAACATGGAAAAGCACAAGATACCCTTCCCCTTGGCGGGTACCAAAAACAAACCAGAAAAACTTCCCTCTAAGCGAGTCATTCGCTTGCGTTCATTGTGGAATTTGGGTGCTGTTTTCGCTGGTGTTTTCGTTGGTGTAATTGTTGTTATCGTTGGTGTGAAACAATTGAGCTGAAATAACATTATCAACCCCTATCCCATATGTAGATACACTCGTATGGATTCGATGTGTGTGTGTGCGTGTGCGTGTGTGTGTGTGTGTGTGTGTGGTAGAGGGTCTGTGTTTCTTTTGTGGCTGCTGTTCAAATAAATAAAATTTGCAAATTTCTTTGTTGGCCACTGACCGTTTTGGCCTCCTTGAACAGCCAACCTCATGGCCTCAATTTGAGCAGCCGAAAGTGTGAGCGAAATTTCAATTGAAAATTTAAATGGAATTTAATAGTTGAAGGCCCAGTGGGAGATAATCGAATTTGGTTTTACCTCAGGAGTATGTAAATGGGAAATCCTTAAGTGCAATGCCATTCAAATTCAAACAATCGAAAAACCCCAATATAAAATTCAAATAAATTGCAATAAAAGGCCCTCTCTGTAGAGCCCTTATAAATCTATTAAAAGTTTTCCCGTACCGCAAAAAAAAAAAAAAAAAATAATAAAATTCCCTCGAGAAAGTTTTCAACTTCAAAAAGGACTCGGCAGCAGATAATGAGCTCAAAAATTGAGCTAAAATGCAAAATGGAAAAGTTTCCGGGGCAAAGCCGCAGCTAAAATCAAATTAATTTCTCAGTGAATTCGTCAATCGACGAAATACATTTCGGGGCGTAGGAAACTGGCGAAAAACTGTAACAAAATGTGAAAAGTTTGAGGAGGAATTTTCAGGAGGTTTCGAGCCCCGCAAATAGTTTGGGCAAAGGCGGTCCCTACCTCAACGCCCGTTCGCATAAAGTCGGTCAAGTTTCGCTCTTTATTCAAATTTAATTCCCGACCTTTTAAGTTGTTTATCGCCACTTGACCTGCCCCTGCCCCTGTCCCAGCCCATGCACTTCAACTTCCACTGCCACTCCCTCCATTCGGTATCTCTTTCTGTGGCTTCTTCTTCTTCTTTGATTTTCAATTTGGTCGGCGAGCTGGGACCATTGAAATTTATCAAGTGCCATCTCTTGGCCCTTTTTCCCGAACGCTTTTAATTGAAATTGCTGCCAAAGGTGGGCCCCCGCCAAAAAAAAGGTTAAATGAAACGTTAAGAGCTAGCAAAGATGGCCCAAAATGAGATGAAATTAAATTAAAAGTTTTCATGAACAGAGCAAATATTACCCGCGAGCAGCAGCAGGAGCAGGAGCAGAAACAGAAGCAGGAGCAGGAGTAGGTGAGAAATTGAATAATTGATACTTTGTAAAGTTGTAACAGGGAGGAAGAGTGAGGTCCCAAAGGTATATTGCAGGTGCTTATCCCTTTCAAAGGCTAATTCGGAAGCTCTTTCCACCTTTTGCCAACATTCTACTCTGGTGCCCCCATAAATGTAAATTGCAGTACAATTCGAGTATAGAGCTGTCGACACTCCTACACACAGTCTGACCTCATGGCTGTAATGCCCATTAAGCCATTATTCACAGTATTCACTTGCCAAAGCATTATCTAACCAAAGGTAGCCCTCGAATAATCCTTAAGCACCACACTCGGCCTTTAATTCTGCGGCTGCCGTCAATTGGACAGAGTGACGAGGACGAACCTCAATGAGTGAGCACTTCAATTACATTTCGCAATTACCCCACACATGCACATACATACACACACATATACATTTGCAGGTGTATTGGTGGCAACCACAAACGCCTCTCTATGTGCAGTGCCGACAAAAAACCTCTTTGCTGTCCCTCTCGGAAAATATCATGAAAATATCCTCTTGACTGGGAGCCACCTCACTGTGGGTCTCTTTCTCGTTTTCAAGTCCACTTGCAGTGGGTCTCTGCTGTTACTGTTGCTGCTGCTGCTGCTGTCCATTGCATAATTCAGTTGAGTTCATCTTGTTCTGCATCTGCATCCCCCCTACCCGCCTTTCTGGGAAGAGAGACCGGGCACCCCCTTTCGCTCCCTCACAGCAGTCAAATCCCACAGATTCGGACTCGAACATCGGCTGGCAGTTAGCCGACAGTTCATCAACGGTGGGGTGGCTCAAGTTGCATGTGTTGGGTGGGACTCTCAGCTGGTACCTCTCTTTCATACTCTGTTTCATTGCCAAATACCGAGCCTCTCGAAAGCCTCAAGGTACTCCCCAAGCATTTGATACTGTCCCGTCGTATGCCCTTAAAAAACTGTCGCAGTGTCCCCCCGAACATTAAAGTGCCAAATGTGTGGCATTAGTCGTTTCACTGGCCCTGTCATTTCAATTAGGATCACTACAACATTTTGTTGGTTTAGTTTCGGCGGCCACCATCTGCCACGTCAGTCCCCGAATTTACTGGCCACCCACCCACACACCCACACACACACACACACACACGCAACCGAACCGTTTGGCTGTGGCGCTGAGTTATGCGTGGACCCGCCGAAAGGAGCTTAAGATATGTACATAGATTTGAAGTGAAAATATAGAAAATCAGTTGCATCAACATTATGGTAATCTGTGGAAAATACCTAATCAGGGAACCTGTCAGTGAAATATTTTGTGATTTTTAGCATAAATATACAGTAAATAAGTTTAGCATAAATGCTAAATGGCCGAAAATTGTAATCGATGTTCACGAGGAAAGTGATTTACTTTGACACTTTGCCTGTGGGCGAGCGAGCGATCACTTTCACCCATTCTGCCCGACCAAAACGGCGACCAGGGATGGCCCATGAATGGTCCATTCAACCGACGGAAAACTTCAAAGTGCAACAAGTGTTCGGACGCAGAAAATTTATCGATGCCAGAACTTGCCCTCAGAGTGAATTACGACAAGTTTGGCTCCCCACCAGAACAACCCCCAAGAGTAACATCCTGCCAATTCTGCTCCACACTTTCTTTTTTTTTGTATGGGGACAAGCCCTGGAGAGAGTGGAGCGCCGAAGGGAAGATAAATGTCTGCAAGTTGTCCGCGCGGCTGCCACACACATAGGTGGCACGGTGGCTCGGTGGCTCGGTGGCATGGAGTGTCTTCGAGAGCGAACGAGCACACGGCGCGACGTCTCATGGCCATGGACATGGACATGGACATGGTTGATAGTCAAGGCCGGGATGTCCGGGGGAGTTTCACAAAAATTTAATTGTGCAGTCGTGTGACTAATTGAAAAGTTTCAACTTGAATGACGAAAATAGAAAAAACTTCCCAGCCGGGGAAAGCCCTTAGAAATTGCTGATGAAAGTTGATTGTCTTGTTTGGTGTCTTGCAGCCAAAAGGAAGCCATGGAGATAATAACATGGGGAAACAAGGAGAAACTATCGATTCCATTAAGTGATTTAGTGGGATTAATTATTCCGAAAATGTAGATGTGGTTGTGGATGTGGATGTGGACAGGAGTGGTTCAAGTGGGCTAGAATGCTTGGTAATACTAATTGAAATTACGAAAATGGAAAATGGGAAAAGGAAAAAGGAAGGTTACATATCAGGAAGGTAGCTCAACTTAAACTAATAGAAAACTAGTCTGTGTATGCGATTATTAATCCATTAACAGCCGATTGCATGGACAGGATAAGACTCTTTTCAAACGAAATTGAACTCAACACAAGGGAAGATTGACAGTCAATATTGCACGGAAATATCTTAAGTATCCTTAATGGTACATCGTTCTATAAGTCTGTCAAGTTGAGTACTCTGAATATATTGACTTTATTCGGGCAAATGATCACATTGAGGGCCGCTGAACATATTTTAGTGTCAATTTGAAAAGTTCTTCATCGCACATCGAGAGCGAAGCCAACCATTTTGCGTGTTTATAGCCTTCGACCCCGGAGTACATATTTATGGACTCTCCCTGGGCGGAACATCCAGCTCTTTGGCAAAGTTTGTGGCCCAGTCATCACTTTTATGGGCTCGTGTTTCACTTAGCCAAACATTCGGACGGTTTCTGGAGTCATAAATTTGGATATCTGCTTCGTTAGGCGCGGTCATGTTCGAAAATACACATCTTGTGTGGGTCTGTGTGTTCTCTGTGACAATTTCAATGATCTGCATATCTGGTTATAGTTTTTCCAGCCCCACTCCCTTCCCCTCCCCTGTTTTTTTTCACAATTTCATGTTCATCTTTCGGCCGTTGCTTTTTTACGATGTCGGCCTGTTTATATGTTTTGTTGCGATACGATTTATGCGGACAGAACAGAACCGGACAGGACAGGACAGGACAGTGTCCGTTTATCGCACCATCACGTCCTGTTTCATGTTCCATTTCCCATTTTCCAGTTTCCATGTCGATGTTCAAGGAGCGTGAGGAGTGGCAAGCAAGCGTATCCATAAATTTATGTCAAACAATCCTTTGCTGTACATAGTTTTACAGCAAGTCGATGGGTGGGGGGGCGAAAAGGAAAGGACTGCGATGACTTGAAACTTTGTCACATTCCATTCGAATTTTTGTGTGTACATTCCAAATAATATTTTTCTCTTTTCCATTTCATTGTTGACCTCCAACACATTTGCCCCTTCTCCTGACTCTGACTCCGACTCTGCATTCCTGCTTCTATGAATTACATTTCATGATTTGTATTTACCCTTAAACACGGAACGAGTTCCACTCCACACATCACAGAGAATCACAGAATTTTCCAACACGAAAATGTGTTAGAGTATTCAATGTTTCGGCCTTTCGAAGGGAAACATACCGCCTTGTCTTAAGCTTGAAGTTTTCCTCGCTTATGCCGAATGTAAAGTAATACATTTGCGATGCGATTCAAGCTGTCA
This sequence comes from Drosophila helvetica, assembly GCA_963969585.1. Lineage (NCBI taxonomy): Eukaryota > Metazoa > Arthropoda > Insecta > Diptera > Drosophilidae > Drosophila > Drosophila helvetica. The sequence continues at coordinate 60,974,458 of OZ018401.1, forward strand.
TTCCTATGCAAATTTCCGCATCTCAATTTTGGTTTCTTTACGAATAAATTGGGAGAACAAGGCTCTTAAAGTGGAAATTTATTTTAAATTACGAGCATTTTAGTGGTTTTGGCTCACTTTTGTTTGAGTGCTTTGCGGCACACACCACACAGTGCCACAGTGCCACACTGCCACACTGCCGCACTGCCGCATTAGTTGCGTGGCACAATTCCGCTCACGCACGAGCCATGGAGGCCATTAGGAGGAGGATGAATATGAAAATCAAGACCGAATCCCGCAAGCAAATAAGCCCCAAAGCAGTGGATGAGGGTCCCCAGTAAGCAGTCTGAGTCCCAGGTCTAGGTCTGGGTCCTGGCTGGCTCCCACCAAAGTTCTCTTGAAATGCAACACGCGCCTTTTGCGGCAATCTCCAGCACTCTCTCTCTCCCTCTCCCTCTCCCTCTCTCTTTCTCTCCCTCTTCCATCTCCTTCTGCCTTTTGTCTGTTTTGGGTAGCTCTGTCTTTGTCTAGACACTGATTTCGGTTGACTTTGCTGTTGCTCTTTTGGCCATACTCTCACTTCGTGGCTGAAATTAATTTATTGTCTAAATTGTAGAGGGGAGGGCTACACGGGATACGGCTGAAACGAGAGGCTGGCGCCTCTATGGGCGTGACACATTGTTGACGCCGACATTAAATGTTGCCGAAAGCGCGCGTGGCTCATTCTCCTTCAGTTTTCCCCCGCTATATGAAAATTCATAGACACAACCTAAAGGGGCTTCAGCCCATGCCAAAAACTGTTTATAATCGATAAGCCCTAGTGGGGGTTTTTCGGCGGCGACGGCGACGCCGACACAAGGGGCATAAATCAAGTTATAGAGATAACAACAAAATTCTTCGCTCACCTTCTGATACGCAACAGAGTTGCCAACAAAAACGGAAAAAGCTGAAAAAAGCAGAAAAATACAACACAAAATCTTCGTTTAAACGTTGATCACGAAATTTTCCTTCTATGTGTAGTTTAGAAAGGTTTTTCACAGACACTTTGTAATGGCAATGGGCATTTTGGGGCTAATGGAAAAAGCCTTGAGAGTAGGAATATTATATTTGAGAATATAAATGGAGCAATAATATATATGGAATCATTATTTGCTGAAATTCTCTATAAACGTATTTGGAGGATCAGTTTCTCTGCATGAACAAATTGATATTGATTTCTGTAAAATGTAAAACATCTGCATTATCCATCATCTATATGGCAGATATTTTCCGCATATCGAATATCACTCTTGGTTGAATTGTGATTATATGAACATTCACCCAAAGGGTACTTGAAGGTTCGACTCCTTGAAATCAGTTATCAGTTTTCTCTCCTGTTCTTATACTATAAAGTGAAGCTTTTTCGATTACCCCACACACACACGCACACGCACACACACACATATATAAGTACACCTGCAAAATCTGTATTCTTTGAAATGGATGCTCCAGGGCTCGTGGCAAATGGCAACCTCTCAACAATCCAAACAAGGACTCCTCTTGCACATTGGAGTTGTACTTTTGTCTTCGCTTTTGTTTCACTTTATTTTGATTTTTTCTGTTGCGGCTTTCCTTTTCTTTTCTTTTTTTTTTTGCTAAACTGTCGCTTGTGTGTCCTTTTGGTTTCGGTTTTGGCTTTTAGTCCCCTGCTGCGCCGCCTTTCATCCTCTGCTCTACACTTTTCTTAAATATAAATAATAAATTATATTCTTCAATATCCTTCTCTGGGGGCCATCCAAGAACAGCTCTGAGACAGCTGCGTCATAACATTTCTGGGAATTTTTCACTTTAACTAAATTTAAAGGCAACACATTTTTGGTTAACATTCTGTGGCAGCCTCAACAAAGTGATGTATGAGGTCGGTGGTCGGGGGTCGGGGGTTGGGCCTATAAAATATATTCTGTTCTGCTCTGCTCTGCTCTGGCCTGGCCTAAGTAGAAGATTGATATTATTCCCTTTTCATTTTCGCTGAGATTTGCATAACAGGGAGAGCTATTGTGGGGCGGGGGATTGTAGGGATCCTGCAGGGTCCTGCTAAGTTGTCCCGATTCCTGTTCCTATCCGTGATGGGCTCCGTCCCGGACTCCATCCGCAGAGGCTTATTTATGCGCGCATGCCGGCGTTAAATTGGATAATGGAAATTGGATTCGAGCGGGAGTTTCGGCCTAAACGAAAACGCTCTTCGCTCCGGGCCACGCTCAGATGGAAGTTTCTATCTGTGGCCGAGGCAGTGGCACTTGACTTGATTATGTGGCAAGCAAGGACAAGGACAAGGACTAGGACGGGGACGAGGACGAGGACAGGGATGACACGTGTGGCAGAAGGCAGAAAGGAGCAGGCAGCAGGCAGCAGGCAACACAAACACCTGTTGAGATTAGAGAGACTAGACCCGGGGACAGGAGGCCATCTGATACTCGTACTCGGCAAAAGTCGCCTTATTAATATTAATGAGCACATGGTTGGGGGCCAAAAGTTCCAAGCGAGATGCGGACCTGCGCGGCAAACCTCATCGATGGCTGTGGCAACGTCATTTACGATGTGCGAAAATAAATATTTAATTATTTATAAATCATGACCTGGCCAAAGCGACAATGACGTTGCCACATAGCCATCCACATACACATACACATACAGATACACATACACATGCCATACTGCCATATACATATAATCATATACGGGTACCATCGGGCGACGCGTCGAAAGGAAAACGTGAGCTTGTCGCCACTGCACGGATGAGCACATAATTTATCCGGAATCGGGTCGAACCGACGGGCCAAAGTGTAAATACATAAATTTTCCCCCCATCCTTAAAAGGAGAAATTAGAAAAAGAAACAATGTGGGGGGAGACCGTGCGGGAGGAAGTGACGCATTTAACGTGGAATCTGTAATAAATGTACAGTCATGCTGAAAATATAACCTCATTAAGGACTAACGAGAGGATAATCCGTACAATTAAAGACTGGAAGCCATAGCCTTGAATGTGAATGAGAATAGGAATGATATAAACTTAGAGAAGAATATCTGGAAGATAGTTGTATTTTTGGAATATCGAGAGATTGTATGTGCCTAAAAATACGGAAAAGAGCCTCAGTAGACCAATTCAAAGGCAACGAATCAACATTCATTTGGATAAAATAACCGAATAAGCACTATTCATGAAATATATTTTGATGCCGATTGAAACTTCGCTTATTGATTGAACACAGCTTTTAATCACATTCAGCCATGAAATTCAATCAAGCTAGAAGCTTACCCAACATGCGGGGAGTACGAGTACTCGTGCTCGTGTTAGCCAGCAGCCAATGCCAATCGGCCTGATTTGCTCATAACCAAATGCGAATATGATTTGACCCCCATGACGATGGGAGACGGGAGATGGTAGATGGGAGATGGTAGATGGGAGATGGTAGATGGGATATTTGAAATGTGAAATGTGAGCTATTTTCGTGCATTTACCAATTAAATTGGTTGACATAAGCCGATTTGGCGTTTACGTACTTTTCATGGGTTCTCATGGGCTTATGGGTCGGTTGCACAGCAGATCGAATATAATTTTTAATTAACCGAACGGCAATCCCACCAACCGAAATCAATCAGTGCCTGGATAAATTCATGAAATTAGGCAAGCAGACTCGGGGCAAAACAAATCAGCTGAAAGGTGAAAGGTGAAAGGGGGATCTCCGAGGAGCAGAGCGAGAACCACCTATTCACGCGATTCCGATTCCGATTCCCATCCTCTGACAGAGCGAGGGAAGTGGAAATTTATGCCAGGGAAAATATGGGAACAAAGGTGAAGCGAGAGCTGAACGAGAACGAGGCCGGGGACGAGGACGAGGACAGGACCAAACTCTATGCATGACAATGACTTTGGCCAATGAGTGTGAAAGATAACAGCGCAAAGTTTTGCTTGGCTCAGGTGTGCTCAGGTGAACAAAGGCGCTGGGAACAAAAGGCGAAAATTCAACGGAAAAATAATTCCATAAAAAATGCCATATTCAGAGTCTTCCATTCACTTTCCATTTAATTTAACAAACTTCTTCAAGGAAAGTCCCCTGAAAATACTCAAATACTGTATTGGAAACCTTACCTTACCTTACGAGTGTACTACCGCAGAGAGCCCTGCCAATTATAGTTTCATCCATCAGTCAGCCATCCATAAGGGCACCTTTTCCTTTTCTTCTCTCTCGAATTCGTTGGAAACCGGAAAACACATGTCTTCTGCTTCAGCGGCCAGATCGGAGAGGTCGGTCGTCAAGCGTTTTACGGCCTTTGATTGTGCTTTTGGGAGGCAGAGCGGAACTGAATATGAGTTGCTGTCTCGTCACCGTCAACATTTTTGGCAATTGATTGCTAGAGCTGGCCTCGTTTGTCCTGGCCAGAAGCCGAACGGCGAAAGACTGGGACTGGGACTGGGACTGGTCCTGGCACTGTTCTCCGTTGGGCTGGCAGGCCAGAGACAGAGACTGGCCCTGGCATAATTATCGGGATAACTGTCTGACTAATCAAGGTGCATGTCGTACAAAGGGCAGCGTGTTTGTGGCAATTATGATGGGGCTGCCGTATGCCGAATATTCCCAATTGAGTGGGGGCTATGGGTGGGGTGGAGGGGGGGTGTTTGTGGCGCTTAAGCTTAAGCTGTCCCGATCTGGACAGGGGTCGTTGGGAACAGCTCCTGCTGCTTGGAGTCATAAATTCGGTGGCAATTCATGCAGTTTATCTAACTAGGATTACGTCAATTAATTAATCAGAGGAAATTCCATCTGCGTGTGGTCGCTATGGAGGAGTAAAGTGCCCGCCGACCCCCACAGGCCGTTTCCGCCATGACCTACCGAAACTTCCACTTGGCCTTGGCATGTCCCCGGCAAATAAGTTTGGTCGGTTCTGGCCCTGGTTCTGGCTGCCCAAAAACTTGACTTCACTTCTCATTGGCGGCGTCGCTGTCTGCGGAGGTTTCTGCCTGGCTGCGGACCGAGAAGTTTACGGCTTTCGTCGCTCTGTTTACTGTAGTATGTTTTGTGGCCTGCTTCGGGGTTCAAACTTTTGCGCTGTCCTCCCGCTCTCGGCGAGAGGTGAGCTTTCCCCGGACTTCTTCAAAGATATTCAGGGGTGAAGGGAGTCCTGAAAGCGTTTCGAAACTATTTTCTTATTAATTATTGTACAATGCACTCGAGGGGACACCAAATTACACGTTTTGGCGATGGTACATATTGCCGATTTTTGTTCTATAAAAATCTCATAAATAATAATATTTTCTTAGCGAAAAGTTGACATTTTCTAATCGGATATTTCATGCCATATTTTTTTTGAGTTCTTTTAATCGAGGTCTTGTAGAAATGTTTCTGTAATGATATTCGACGTATTTTCCCCACTGGAATTTCCTTGCAGCCAACATCCATGATGAGCTGAGTTGGAAATTCATTTTAATTATAGTATTTCTGCTCTTGGCACAACAAATAGATTGGTTTTTTTATGTATAGTACGAATACTAAGCTCTGCACCCTCCCTCCCTCCATCCCTCCCTCCACGGATCGTCTTTCAGCTATGTTATGGCCAAGTTAATTGCTTTTTGTTGCTGCTAATATTGTTGCCGTTGTTGTGTTCTTTTGTTTCCTGGTTTCTTTCCGTGCTTTGCCGTTCCTTCCCTCCTCCAGTTGCCATTCATTTTTCACTCGCCAGATAGAAAATCATTCCTTTTTTTCTTTTCGCTCGCGAGCAGAAAAGAAGGCAAACACAAGCAAACGGGCAAAAATTTCATATAGTTGATTGCATTGTCTGCCGGGAAGATGCCTGGGAAAGTGAGTGGCCGGCCCACTACGGGCCACTCCCCAGAGACGAGCCACTTGGCTGTGTCTGTGAAAGCTGAAGAAAGCCCTTTCTCCTACTTTTCCCGATACCTTTCTCGGTACTCTACTGTATCGAGGGCGCACTGTGGCTGCCTGAAATGCTGATATCCTCCGCTCAATATTGTCGGTAAATAATGCGTTCGCTTGTTAGGACCAGCTGCCGACAGGCAGCCAGGCCATATCCCCGGCTAATAATAAGGGAATCGCCATCACCCAGCACTAACCACTAATCAATCTCGCATTTCTCTATTCTACTATTGCAGCAGCAGCAGCACCACCACCACCACCACCAACAGGAACAGGAACAGGAACAGGAACAGGACCATGTGACGCCGGGTGGCACGCATAAAGTATGGAAAACATATCAAAACATTTGCGATTCAGCTGGTTCGGGCTTCCACTAATAGGCTGACGACCAGCATCAGCAGCAGCAGCAGCAGCAGCAGCAGCGGCAGCAGCAACAGTAGGGATAGGAAATTACCAGGCTAAGAGGGGTACAGGCAAAGGCGCAAAAGCCAACATGAAAGGACATTCGAAACCGAATGGGGCAGCTGCTGACCGCAGTGGCCGCCGCATCGTGGACAGCGACAACAGCCATGTCCAGGGCCCAAACCAAGACCATGGCAGGGCCATTCTGTTATTTGTGCTGACAGCGCTGACACTAACGAGCTTAATAACGCCCACAGAGCAGTTGACAGTGGCGCCAAATGGAACCACACAGCAGCAGCAGCAACAGCAACAGCAGCAGCAGCAGCAGAAGCATCAGCAACAACTGCAACAGCAACAGCAACAACTGCAACAGCAACAACTGCAACAGCAACAACTGCAACAGCTGCAACAACTGGAACAGCAATTGCAACTGGAGCTGGACTACAAGCACATGAATGGCAATCTGGTGGCAGCAGTTGACTTCAATGGAACACTTGCCATGGGGCGGCCAGGGGCGCCGCCCCACCAGTACCGAAATGGGAGTGGGCTCTATCCGGGCGCCGACTGCGGCAAGAGCAGCAACCACAGCAGCAGCAACTTCGTCCTGAAACTCATCGCGATGATACTGTACGCAATGGTGTGCATCGTGGGGCTGTTCGGCAACACCCTCGTGATCTATGTGGTGATGCGGTTCTCCAAGATGCAGACGGTGACCAATATCTACATCCTGAATCTGGCCATTGCCGACGAGTTCTTCCTGATCGGCATCCCCTTCCTTATCTACACGATGCAGGTGGGCAACTGGTCCTTCGGCGATTACATGTGCAAGGCGTACATGGTGAGCAGCTCCATCACGTCGTTCACCTCGTCGATCTTCCTGCTGATCATGTCCGCGGACCGGTATATAGCTGTCTGCCATCCGATATCGTCGCCCCGCTACCGCACCCCGTTCGTGTCGAAGCTGGTGTCGGCCTTCGCCTGGATGACCTCCGTGCTGCTGATGCTGCCGGTGATCCTGTTCGCCAGCACCGTGCCAGCGGAGAACGGCCTGCTGACCTGCAACATCGAGTGGCCCGACACCCAGAACCTGGACTCCGACTCCACATTCATACTGTACTCGCTGGTGCTGGGCTTCGCCACGCCGCTGACCTTCATCCTGGTCTTCTACTGCCTGGTCATTCGGAAGCTGCACACGGTGGGGCCCAAGCACAAGAGCAAGGAGAAGAAGCGCTCCCACAGGAAGGTCACCAAGCTGGTGCTGACCGTCATCACCGTGTACATCATGTGCTGGCTGCCCCACTGGATCTCGCAGGTGGCCCTAATCAACTCGGTCCCCAATCCGTGCGGTGCCTCGCGCCTGGAGCTGGCAGTCTTCCTGGTCTGCGGCTGTCTCAGCTACTCGAACTCGGCCATGAACCCCATCCTCTACGCCTTCCTCAGCGACAACTTCAAGAAGAGCTTCATGAAGGCCTGCACATGTGCGGCCCGGAAGGACGTCAACGCCCAGCTCCAGCTGGAGAACAGCTTCTTCCCGAAGTTCGGCAAGGGCCGTCAGTCGGAGCGGCTCATCGGTGGCGGCAACAAGGGGGCCAAGGCCGGTGGCACGGCCAAGAAGAGGGCTGCCCTGGCTGCAGCGAGAAACAACAATGCCCCGATGGCCACCACCACAACGACCACGACAACGGCGGGCACGGATGCCGTGACCTCTGTGCAACCAGCAGTCCATTATGCTCCTGCCGAGCTGCCAGCGCCCTCCGGCAGCTGCAGCAGCAGCAGCGGCAATCCAGCCACTCTCCTGGTGGTCAATGCCGAGACCAACAACTGCAAGCCGCCCGTGCTGCACACGGACTTATAAGAGCGGGCCCAGGCCCAGGCTATGCCGCTGGAGACGGTTGTGCTTATAGCCAGAAGATGAGGGCAGGCCGACATCGGAGTGGAAGTGGAGCAGGAGCTGGAGCTGGAACTGGAGCTGGAACTGGAACTCGATCGACAGCTGACAATGCAATCGGAGATTCTGCTTTAGGTTAAGCGTTCGTTCTCTCGATGGATATTGATATTTTATACTGACAGAGCAAAACGATGCGAAAGCGAGCTATATGGAAAATTCGATACAACAGAAGGAAACGATCAAACATTTTTAACAAATTCTCAGTCAGAAATTTGGATTCCACTCGCAGTCGCATCGGTTTGCCAGTCAGATAAGTTTTGCATAAATGTGGATACTTTTAATGTCGTTTTCCAATTTACATACTCTGCTAGAATAAGGTTGAAAATCTCTACAAATAAGCTGAGATGTGTGGGGCTGGTTGTGGAGAACGTGAAGTAGAGAAATAGAGGAAACATGGTGCATAACCAGTTTCGAGTGTTAGTTCAGTAAGCCAACGATTTGATCTTAGATTTCAAGGAAAGACTTCGAAGTACGAAAGAATCGACTCGGAAAAACGCGCCATGAAGAAGCCAAAGCAAACCCGAAGAGAGCCCAAAGAATTCCAGAATGGCAAATAATTCCATTGGAAATAAAACGAACAAAGTATTCGCTGAAACAAGAAATAAAATAAAACTAAAAATAAAAATAATATATGTATAACGAAAGAAGTCTTTTTTCAATTCGAATTAAATTGTAATGTGATTGTAAAATAAAACGAGAATGGAAGTGGAAGTGGAAATGGAAATGGTAATGGTAATGGAAAAGGGGGAAAATGTGAAGCGAACAATGTGAAAAATTTGCATTACAATTCATGACGATAATCTCTAATGAAGCCTAATTAACCGAGTGCATTTTAATTAACATTGGAACTAAATGTTTTTCTGAGCGGCTACTGGCATTGACTCAATGGCGCTTTCAATAATCGACTTAAACGAATATTAAATGAATAAATAAATGTAAACAATAGTTGCAATAAATATGGAATCACTCGAATAGCATCACAATAGATTCCCCCAAAACAATGTTTGTCTTTCTTGAATGGTCTTAAAAAAATAAAATTAAATAAAATAAAACAGAATAAAAAACCTATGCCAGAATTTATCAATGACTTGGATATTGTAAACCATTCGAGTACCCATGGTTCTCCCCCCACCCCTCTCAATGTACACGAGTATTTGTACTTTTGAAAATACAAACAAAGAAAAAAAACCTAGGCTAATCAGTGTTTACTATAAATTATGATACATACATATACCTACCTTTATTAAATGTCCACGAAAAAAAACTACAGGTAAAAGGAAAATACATATATGTGTATGGTAAATTTTTTCAATTTTAAGTGTAACTTAATTGAAGGCAAAAAAAGTGTTGCTAAAAATACATTAGGTGGAATTTGAGTGCTTCGAAAAATGATCAAATAAAATAAACATAATTTTAAATAAATTACGCAGCTCAATAGTTTTTTTTCCCCCATTCATGTGTGTTGATGTTGTTTATTTTGACTGGATTTTATTTCCCACTTAGGGCCCATCAATGCCTTGGCTCTGCGCTTGCTGTCCTGCTGGTCATGTGTCTGGCAGAACCAGTTAAGGGTGAGAAGCGTAAGGATTCCCATTCGTGATCCATAAACAACAGGAAAAACAAGAAAACACTTTTTCTGCTTCGGCATGCCACAGAATGTCCAGCATTCAAGTCTCAAGACCGCAGTGGATGGAAAACTGGACAGGAAAGTACAAAGGAAAAACTTAAGAGCATATAATGAAAGCAAAAAACAAGCTGCAACAATATTTGTGGCCAAGAAATGACAGTTTCATGCAGTAAGGTTGTAAATCCAGTTGACCAGCCGAATTGAGAACACACAAGAACAAAGATAGAGACAGAGACAGAGACGGAGACGGATACGGATACGGAGAAGTGCTAATGTAGTTTGTCCTACTCGATTTCATTCGCACTTAAGGAATGCAGTGTGCGGGGCATATCGATTATGGGCATCGCTCCTGCATGCTGATGCACTCCGCCATATGCCAGGGGCACTTTGAGAGTTTTAATAGGAAACTGCGGACGAGGACGGGACCTCACATACATCCCATCCCATCCCGTCCCTCTCCATCTCCACCAAGTTGAAGTTTAAGGTCAGGGCAGAGCAGATCAGCGCAGAGAAGGCACTTAGAAGTCTGCGTACGTGTGCAAGATGGGCCACACCAGACCAGACCAGGCCAGGCCAGACCAGGCCAGGCGGACAACTTATAGCCATATTGATGGAAAAAACTCAGCTGTCAGTTGAATTATGAATACGGTGCGAGGCAAGGCTGCTGCCCCTGCCCCTGCCACTGCCACTGCCCCTGCCCCTGCCCCTGCCCCTACTCCTTCTGTGTTCCAGCGCTCTCTGGAAATTTTCAAAGTCAAACGAGAAACAGATATACGAGTCAGCGAGTATGTGTCTGAGCGGGCCGACTTCAAAGCGCTGCCCCACCATTTGTGGATATTCTGACCTAATTTATTTCTGGCTATACGAGAAATCAAATTAATGCTTCGCACTTCATAAATCGGCCAATGAAAATGAACAGATAAAAAGGCGCCCGCCCAGCCGCAGTTCGATTTTCTTTCAAAGCTAAAAATACATTCGAGTCGCTTTATAAATACATTAGCACCTCAATACGACGGATAATGATGATGCTGGGCAAAGTACAAATACACAAAGAAAGAATTAGCCAAAGATTTAGCCGGATTGGAGGAGACTCTACAGCTGCTCAAGTAATACAATTAAATGGAAAATAAAGAATACATTAAATGCGAATTTATACTATACCTCCTCATATACTATACATCCCTATCAATACTCGTCTAGAATCGAATCGCTGCAGTCAGCTTTTCTGACTGTCTTCATTGATTATAGATGTGTATTTGAACCCCTCTGTGTGACCCTATATGGTGTCGCACAGCCCATTCCAACAGATAAGAGCTGAACGAGATCTACACAGTATAGTAAAGTCATCTTGGCAGGCATTTCGCTCGACTGTCGATCAGTTTGTTTTCACAAGTTTCTCGGGAACGATGAAAGTTTTTTCGGTTTTTCTGCTTCTGGCAGGATTTTCTGCCGCACAACTGCACGAATCCAACACAATTGAAGGCAATACCGTCGACTATTGTGGGCCAGAGTGCTTCGAGCAGCTGAGGCCCCTGCTCGACCATGCAGTGGACTTGAAGCACCGTGGCCAAGAATATGGTGCACAGATCACGACCTTGAACAAGCAACTAGTGGAGCTCCGCGGTATAGTGGATTTGCTGCGCAACGAGATCGAAGAGCTTAAGAGTGCCCATCCTGCCACCACTACCACAACAGCCACAACAGCCACAACAGCCACGAGCACTCCACTACCCACCAAGTGTGCATCGTACGAGGAGTCCGGAATTCACCAAATTCAAGTTCCCGGCATGGATCCGTTCCGTGTCTACTGCGAAATGGAGAACATGGACGAGCCCGCCTGGACTGTCGTATTGAGACGCCAAAATGGAAACCAACTGAACTTTCACAGGAACTGGACAAGCTATCGCAACGGCTTCGGGGACCTGTCCGAGGATCACTTTCTGGGCCTCGAAAAGCTGTACGGTCTGACAAGGTCCGTGCCATACGAGCTGCTCATAAGGCTCACAGACTTCAACGGCAACGAACGATACGCTCTCTACACCAATCTACAGATTGGAAATGAGCAGGAGAAATATAAGCTAAAGTCGTTGGGAGGCTACTCGGGAAATGCGGGGGAGGCGATGAGCTACCATCTGGGCAATGGGTTCTCCACCTACGATATGGACAACGATAGATGGGGCGCAGGAAAATGCTCCGATTACTATGGGGGTGCCTGGTGGTATGGCTGGGACACCAATAGGTGAGAGTTGTCACGCTTGAATCTCCATTGCATGGTGGCTCATTCTCTCATTCTCAGCAATCTGATGGGTCAGTACTATAGTTCGGAAACAAACGACTGGACCAGCATCTGGTGGTACACCTGGAAGGGCTATTCTGCGCTGAAATCGGTCCAAATGATGGTTCGTCCGACCTACACTCTGATGCAGGACTAACAAAGCGATTGCCGAATTTTGTTCCAAAGAAACGAATAAATATGTATGTACTTTGTTCGTGCTGAACAATTTTGAGCAATTTCGATCATAATTTCCACCATTGACGCTTGCAGTTTTTCAAGTGGGAAGTGGTGCAGGGGAGGGGCAGGGCAAATCCTTTCGCTCTTTGCGAAAAAGAGCAGCAGCCAAGAAGGAAATGGCGCAAATTTCGCCACCAAATTGAAAAGTTCTTGAGCATTCCGTGCCACTTCCTCCATTGGTGGTGGCTGCGGCTTTCGGTTTGTATTCGTATTTTTTTTTGTGATTTTTCCATTTTGCCACGATTCCGATTCTCGGCTGGGCAAATTGAAAGTTTTTCGCCAACAATTTTTGTTTTGCGGCCACTCGAGCGGTTGGCATTTCTGCATGCGGAACTATAAACTATTTCCATAAGGCCCCTTATCGCTGCTCCTTGCTCCTGCTCCTGCTGAGGCTGCCGCTCCTACTGAGGCTCCTGCTCAGGCTCCTGCTCGTGGCTGTACGAGTAGCTGTAGCAAATTGCTCAAAAGTCGAAAGTCGTTGAGTCGGACAGTACATTTGAAGGGAGCTGTTCCTCTAGTTTACGCGCACAGTAATTGGGGCACAAAAAGCGGTTTCCTTCCGCATCTTTGGCTGCGATTAAGGGCCAGAACGTAGCCGATTTCAGTGGCTTTGAGAAACAAATTTGATAAGCCATTGGACGGGGTTGCAGCCGCTTGGCTTTAGGAAAGGAGATGGGTATGGGTGTGGGTGTGGGTGTGGGGCCACCGAGTGATTGATGATTGAGTCAGCACACAAGAAAGTATTGACAGCGTTGGATACAAAATACATTGTGTATAAGGGGAAGATTTTTGAGATGGTTTGTGGATGCTCTTTAGTGAGGATTTCCAGAGATGCATCTGCTGCCATCAAACAGTGCTTTAAGCTAGGTTTTCTCGTCTTGGACTGAGAACCGTCCCAGAAACATATCTGATTCTGATAGTTCCACGTGAAAGTGTCCGTAGCCTGCCGCCACATTCCAGCGAGCTTACCCCTCACTGCAAGTATATTTTAGGAACCCAAACCGAAGCACGACAAACACGCAGCGGGCATAAAAGTCAAACTCGAATCGATCAACATTTTTGTAGCATTTTTCTCAGACGATGATGGTGATGATGATGGTGATGATGATGAGGAGCCCCCATGGTCAGGCAGCTTCCGTAAACAGCGCCACATGCCACGCGAGGAGCTCCCACTTCTGGACTCTTCGGCCATAAAAACGCTTGAAATATGCTGCTCTGCTCTCATATACATATTGGATATATGGATGGAGGCGCTATGGCGCTATGCCTCTCTGGCTCTATGGCGCTGTACTCCTGCTTTTGACCTGCTTTCGGGCGTCACATAAGAATGAGACGGAAACACAAAACGTCCCGAACGTCCAAGGACGAGTAAATAACTAGCCAGGGGGTGGCCGGCACTGTCTCCACTTCCAGTTGCTGGAACTGCCTTGGGCTCGGACTGGCCATCAATTATATCAAGTGGGAGCTGCCGCCGCTGCCTGCTGGCTGCTGGCTGTTGGCTGTTGGCCGGTACAAATTGAAGGCGTAAATTAGCCCCCGCCCCGGCAAGTGTCAGAGGACCCCAGCTCGAGTAGCAGCCCCTTCTTCGAGCCGTTCGCTCTCTCGCTCTCTCTGTCTCCGTCTCCGAGTGGGTGTCAATTGTGCTTATTGAAAAATATGGCACGCTGCAGGGACTTGTGATAGGCTTTAAGGACACCCAACACGGTGCCTCTTTAAGTTGGCCAATTTCCGTCAAGGCTAAGCCGTAAAAGCCAACCCGCTATCCAGAAATCGCTTCTCGTCTCGAATTTCAACGCATCCTGAGATAGTATCTTAATTACCCATCCACGCACGCATACAAGCACAGCCAGAGCCACAGCCACACACAGACACACGCACACAGCGAGAGAGCCATGGGAGAAGGAAGAGACTGAAGGGAATGTCAATGACCTCCTGGTCGGGACAACGATGGCCCGGCAATGGTCAGCTCCCCGATATTACCAACGCAAACTGCTGTGAGCGCTCGCAGTCGGTTCTGGCACGCAGGCCACCCATCAATGGGTGTGTGTTGCTGGCTAAGGGGCATGTCGTCTTCACGGAGTGGTATGTAACCTATTTTGTGGATCGATTCGAGGGGTTGCTGGAGGTTTTCCGGCGCCAAATCTGGCATTTTTGATATGTATATCTCTTTCGGGAGTGCAGGGTATGGCTGATTCGATTCACATTTTGGCATCTCCCACAAAATCCTGTTCCTTTTTCGTTCTTTGCTTTTTTAAGGCGACAAAACAATAACAATTTCCTGTTAACGTAAACTTTTTGGGCTCACACTTCCGCTTCCTCTCGGACATTGTTGCCGTTGCCAGAAGCAGCAGGGGCACATTAATTACAAACAGCACACACCAGGAGGGAAATACAGAGATAGAGAGAGAGAGAGAGAGAGAGAGGCAGAGAGAAAGGAGAGGAAGGGACTCACCTGAAAATGAACCAGGACCAGGACAAACCTGGACAAACATTTGTGGATATTAGTTGCCTACTTTTAGGCTCAGCCGCAGCAGGGTGTCCGGTATTTCCCTCCCCTCCCCTCCCCCCCCACTCTGGTCTGCCTTTCGGAGTGTAATTTGAGTTTGTGGTGTTTGTCCCGCTTTTATTTATGTTTATTCTGTGCGGCCATAGTTATTTATGCCTCCTCATCTGCTCCATTCCCCCTCTCGACTCTCTGTGGCATTCTTTCTTTCGGCATCTTGGGGCTATTTTTTCTTCATTTTTATTCCTGACAACTGACGAGCATTTCATTTGCTGGCCATAATGGTGTGCCAAAGGTCTTGGTCAGGGACCACAAAGATTTGTCAACGTTTTGCACAGAGGAAAAGCTCTGAAAAAAGCGGCACGTGTTTTTCCTTTTTTTAACAGCCCTTCCCGAAGGTGTTTCCACTTCAGATTGGTCTAACAAATATTTTCCTCAGGTTGCAACGGTGTGTGTTATTTGTGTTATTTGCACCGAAAGATCATTTAGAGAGAGAGAGAGAGAGGGAGAGAAAAGGAAAGCCTTTGCGAACCTTCGGCATTAGCTGAATATGAAATAATGTAATATTTTATTGGTGGTCAGGCTCATCTTCCTTACATTTAAAATTAAAAGCAGTTCCCAATAGGGATCTATCCGAGTGATGTATCCACAAAAAAACAGCAAAAAAGAAGATGACGGCTTGGTGAGGTGAAGTGAGGCCTCATTTTGACATGGCTGAAATGGCGAGCGGGAAAAGAAAAATATGCAAAAATAAATGGATATCCCCTATTGTCAATGGGCAGAAGCCGAGACCGTCCGAGACCGTTGGAGACCGTCAGAGACCGTTGGAGACCGACAGAACGGGAGCAACGACCAGCCCGGATGATGGGCCATACTTTTCGGCTTGGCCATTAGTCATTATTGACACATTCTTTCCGCCCTTTTCCAGCACCCAAAGCTGCCGCCCAAGGCCCAGAGTCGCTTTCGCCTGGATGCTGGATGTCTTTTTGTTGTACTTGTTCTCTGGGTTTGTGTTTATTCTGCACAACAAATCGAAACGAAAGTCAGAGGCTGTTCATGTCCGTGTTGCTCCTAAGTGATATTTCCGCTTCGGTTAACATATTGTTAACGTTTTTGTTTTTGTTTCTGTTTCTGTTTTTATTTTTGGTATTTCCTCCTCCATAGTTCTGGGGATATCCTTAGGCCTGGCAGGAGCCGGGGTAGATGCGATTGATGGAAGGGAATGTGACATCAACTTTGGGAGATGAAGCAATGCCCTATTCCCACTTTAAATTCCTACGTAAATTCTACACAATTTTTCTATCAGGGAAATATTTCTCTGAGGAGAGTCCCTGGTTGCCTGGTTGCCTGGTGGCCTGGTTGCCTGGTGGCCTGGTGGCCTGGCTACTACTGCGCCCCCAAATAGACCCTCAAGCCAGCAAGAGCCCAAAGTATTCCAGCATTCTCCTTGTCTCGGATATTGCCGACATCGGCATCGGATGTGCCCAGCGTCAGACAAAACTAAAATGGAGGCCAAAGCCAACGCCGGACGCGAGCCGACAGCTTGCCAATGGCTGGGGGGCTAAGGGGCCACGAGGGTACGATGGCACGATGGCACGATGCCACCGGATACGGATACGGATAGGGGTCCTGTCTGGATTACAGGTCAATGATGTATGTTGTTAATTTGCCAAACAACAGAAAAGCAGCAGCAGCAGCCAAAAGCCACAGAATGGACAGACCCAGGAGGTGGAGGTAAAGACTTTTCTTTGGTTTTTTGTTTCTGCGGTCAAGCCTTTTGATGTTTAATTTACAGGCTGTACAACGAAGCGTCGAAGAAGTGCTGCTAATGAAGCGCAACGGAGTGGGGCATGGAGTTTTCCAGCTGCCACTTCTCGTGGATGACTCAAGTGGAAGGATATTAGCCGAATGACAGAGCATACTTTTGCGGTAGTCAGGGGTAGATCATACCTATGGAAAAGCGTACAGAGAATGGGATACTGGTAACTGATAACTGATAACTGAAAAAGGGTAAGAAAGTACCAGATTCCGGATGCAGAAGCCAATTCATGGAATCGAGATTTCGAAATGCCACAGCTGTGGGATAGTTTCGCTTTAATTTAAATTTAATTTAATTTTTTGCTTTTTTCTATGTTTAGTGGTATTTTAATGGCCATTTTAACCCATTCGGGAAATTCAATTAAATTCTATGCATGCGATTTGCCACTCTTGGCGCTGGATAAAATCAAATAAATGGTTTTAAAGTTTTTCTCGGCTCACGAAAACTGTTGCTGCATTTTGTTGTGGCATTCCGGTGACTGCGCTCCAGACTCATGGAGATCCAAAATAAATACCAACGCAAAAAGGCTTTGGCCAGAAAGCAGCTGCCAAACAAAAAGGAAACCAAATTCCAACCAATTCTGAAACAAAATCAAAGGAAAATAAACACAAAAGAAGCCACCAAGTAAACACAAAACTACAGAAAAACAAAAGTGTTGTAAAATAAGCCAAAGGAAAATCCAAAGCAACTGCCCAGTCGCTCACTTTATTGGAGGGAGCAAAACTGGTGAAAAACTCCTAAGCCCCAAACGGGGTCGGGGACAATCTCAGTGGGGTACTCCCCCGGTTTGCAGGTTTGCGTTTTCCCGACTTAAGAGAGCATCGTTTCGATGGAGATATTTCACGTAATTAAATGTACATCTGGCAATGTCAAAATAATAATTAAGCCGACAGCATAATGAGTCCTTGTCCTTGTCCTTGTCCTTGTCCCCGTGCCAAATCTCGGCTCCATTGTTACCTGGCCAAATGGAAATTGATTGAGGTGCGGGGAGAGCGGAGACGGAGACGGAGACAGAGACTATGTCTGAGGTGCAACTAATTGAATTTGTCATTGACAGACGCAAAATTAGAAAACAGAAACTGAGAAACTGCGAAATCGAGAAAATTCGAAACTGGGGAAGGGTCGAGCTGGAGGTAGAGGCGTGAAAGTGCGAAAGGCCGCCGGCAACGATTCCTTTGATTGCTTCGGTCAGCAAGCGACTTTTGGGCAGAGGAGGGGACGACAGACCCTTTAACGGGAAGGACTTAATGGCCTTCAAAAAGAACAGATAAGGCTGGGGAAGTGGCAAGGTTGAGGTTGAGGGCACCCAAAGGGAGGCCCAGCCACTCGGCTTTAAAGTACTCCACGCACATATATGGTTAGTGCGGAAACTTGGGATTATTAAATCAAATTCATTATGATTATGATTATGATTATGTTGCCCCTGAGAAAGATGGCCGCAGATTTAAATGTGACAGTAATTCGAGTTGATTAGTAAATAATTGGAATAGTTACCACCAAACGATTCATTGTCATTAGCACTTCCATTTGAACCACTTGATGCGATCTCTTGCTATTCCTGGAGTCTGGAATGTACAATATTCAGATTTCATTTCACATGGAATCGAATCCCAAAGAAACCAAAAGAGTTCCGAGTAATTGAAATGTTATGTGGCATTTGCATCACAGCACATCGCATCAGAAATGGGTTTTCATTTCATTCCATTTCCATTTCCATTGTCGATTGTTGAAATATTTCTGATTGAAGATTGAAGATTGCGGACTGCAATGAGATAATATTATCTGCTTCTGCCATGCCTCTGCCATGCCTCTGCCATCCATCTGCTGTCCCATATCAGATTTCGGTGATTTGAAGGCTGCCCACAAATATGAATCGAAATAAATTTCTGGTTCGGTCTCTGATGCCTGCCTGCCTGCCTGCCTGCCTGTCTGATGGGGACATGCTTGAAGTGGTCCTGAGAGCTCAAGTGGGGGCAGGACCCAGAACACAGAACCCAGAGCCCAGAAGCAGGAACAATGACTAGAGGAATCAAATGCAAATAGCACATTCACACACACACGAGTATTTCTTGTGGAAACGTTGGCAGAATAAATGAATGAATGGACTGGTTAAATATTTGATGATGGGTCTGAGATACTTTCAAGGAGAACAGATACTCACTCGCTCAGAAGGAGATGCAGGGCGCCAGCGTCGGTCTGCCTTTGGCATCAGCACATTTCGCACTCGAATAAAAGGTAAACATTTTCGAATTAAATCTGCAACATGCTAAAAAAACACAGGAACAGGAATATGGCAGAGGAAAATGCTTCCCTGCTTCCCTGCCCCTCTGCTTCTCTGCGTCTCTGCGTCTCTGCTTCTGCCTTTCCGCTTCTGTTGCTTGTTGTTTGAGTGCTAATGAGCTTTTGGCTTTATTGAATCAACAGAATAACCGACAGAGAGAGAGAGGGGGGAGGGGGGAGAGAAACAGCTCCCAGTTGAAAAACTAAAACCCCCTCAACTGTGTGAACCCACTCGGCAGGGAACAGCTTTATTATTAGTTTTTTGCCAGCAGTTATATGTACATAGTTCATAAATGGATGGGGAGGATTTTCCGAGAGGGAGGAAAGCTACCCAGGCAGGGAGGGAGGTAGCAGGAATGGCACTGACACTGGTAGGTAGCATCTAAATATCTACTCATTGTTTTGACAAACATTTGCTGAACGCGACGGTCGGCCACTTTGAAAAATGAATTGAAAATAAATATTCAACCGAGTGGCCAATGATGAGTGCTTGTTGCATGTTGCATGTGCATGTTGCATGTGCATGTTGCATGTGCATGGTGTATGGAAATGTTTACGGGGCCAATGTAATGGCCAGAGATGGCTCCAAACAAATTTCACAGCGGCTTGAACTTGACGAGAGAGAAAAACAAACAAATTTGAGAGACTTTTCCACAACCATTTTCGCTTGAATATCTCAATGAGAAAATAAATCCAGCTTCCTGCACCAACAACAAATGTAATGCCAACGAAAAAAAAGCCCATATTAAATTCCCTTTAAACGCACAGTAAAACTACCATAAAACGGACACACATTTAAGGGCCAAGCCCTAGATTTCATTTTATAGAGCAAGAGCATGGCGACAACGTCCCATAACAAAGCAGACCACACAAGCCAATTTGTGGCCTAAACTCTGCTGCCAGAGACAAGAGTCACAGTCACGCCTCCTAGTCACCGTCACCGTCAGCGTCACCTCGACAGTCACCGTCGACCAGTGGCAAGCCAGGAGAGACCAACCTGCCACCTGCCACCTGCGACTTCATGTGCACCGTAAATTTGTGGCAACTTAAACTCATTAAAAGTGGAGAGCTGGTGGGTAAAAGTTGCGTCAACCCGCAGCACGTTTTATGTAGATATTTTTTGTGTGGACAATTCGCCCAATGCGAAATGCAATTAGGAATCACCCGAACAAGAGTACGCATAAGTACATACGTATATCTGAGTGGCACAGCATCCGTCCTGCCTCTGCCTCTGCCCCTGCCTCTGCCACTGCCTTTGCCCCGCCACTGTGTGCTTTCCCTTTGGCATAAATTAGCATACGGGGCCACAGGAGCAAGCAGTATAACAATAACAATTACACACCGAAAAGTTGTTCACTAAAATTAAACATTAAATTTGATGGCAGAGAGCGGCGGAAACTTTTTAATTGTCTCTGATACTTCAAACAGCAGCAGCAGCAGCAGCAACCACAATACCTGACAGACAAGGTGAGCGCTCTCCAGTTGCCCCAAAAGTTGCACAATCGAGAAGAAGGAGATGTGTGGCACACACAGTATTTGGGGCGACACTTGTCAATGCCAAACTTCGTGGGTAGAGTGTGGGCGTGGGACGATATCCCACATCAACATTCATAATTATTTCAGATCCATATATGTAAGTGCAAGTTAAATCGAAGCTTCTGTTGGCCCTTAAGCACGTGTTTCTGTATTGACTCAGCCCGGAGATAGATATAAACTTAATCTGCCCTTACATCTTTTTCAGCCCTTGTCCCATCACTCAGTCACATGCACAACATTTTGCCTTTTAAGTTTTATTATAATGAAATTTAAGTCAAGTGGCTCCCGACCTGACATTGATAGACAGTTGGCCGCGTCGGACCCGGGGCTGAAGAGAGAGAGAGAGAGAGAGAGAGAGAGAGGGGGGGACGGGAAGTACAAGGATAAGGAGACATCTGCCCCCAGCTGCTGCTGCTGCTGCTGCTGCTACTGCTGCTGCTGCTCCTGCTCTGATGATGTTGCTGCAGTTGTCGAGCCATGTAAAATGTGCATGGGTGCAGTCTGCAGGTCTGACAAGCCGGGTTCAGGGCCCTCAACCTGTCAGAGAGGGGCCACCTAAAGTGGCATAAGTAAACGCTTGCAACGCGTGGCAGACAACTTGTTTATGGTGGGTGCGAAACGGTTGCCTATTCAAGGGCTCGTTTATTAATTAAGTACTTGGCTAATGGCTCTGTGCTCTGTGAACCGAAAGGGGAAAACGACTTGACTTCACCGGCACGTGTATCCGTGTCTATAGTCTAGACTGGAGTCTGGATATTCAGCATTCAACACAGACTATTGGCAGATAATCAAATGGCATTAAATTTAGTATTTATTCAAGCCATCGGCGATTCAATTAAATGCAGAAATACTGGACTGAATATCTTTGGAAAAATGTCCAAAATATTTTGCAAAAATAGTATCCGAATGATGAAATTATTCAATTAAATAATAATAATTAAATTATATTTTTTTTATAATTTTACTAGGGGGGATTTTTAAATCATGTTATTCAAATGTTAATTTGAATATTCTAAGCAAAAAAAAAAAATCATGTTACTGCTAATTAAAGTTATTGTTTTTGCCATGAATAATTCTACAGAGATGAGCCTCGCCCTCGACATGACAGGAGGGATTTACTTTGAACGCTCATTAACCATTTTTCGGGGGCCTCCCTCGGAGCTGTTGTGTCTCGCTGTGTCTCGCTCTGGCGTCTAGACCAATTAATAATATTCCGTGTCAAGTGGAAAATTAGACAAAGCACCGCCGGAATATCCACACCAATAAACCAAGTGAATTCTCTCTCGCATTTGTTTCATGTTGAACGGAGGGGAAAAAAATTTGAAAACTGAGCCAAAAACAAACGCCGAAAACCGAAAACCTTCTTTGTGTGTCGTGGCCCAAAACTGAGATTAATACGGAGATTACAGCCAAGTCGGAGACTCGTTATAATTAGTAGAGCCAAGTAAATTGAGCTGTCACGAGTGCAGGAGGAGTGCGCGAAGGAGCGACCTTGAGATGGGTTCGCTTCGGTTCGAGTCCCGTTCCGAGTCAAGGTCTGGGTCTGGGTCTGGGTCATCCTAAAGTCCGTCCGTTCGTGCCCCCACAAATTGATTTGACCAAAGTGCTGCCTCGGCATTCAAATAGTTGGGGCAATTGAGGATCAATTTTTGACCCCACAAAAGCCGAATAAAACCTAAGCCACCCACACCCAAACCAACCAGCCACAACAGTGGCCAGAATTCTCCCAGAAGAAAGCCATCACTGTTTGAGACCTTTTTGGTGACACTGTGAACCACTGTGTGCCGCTGGGGTCATGCAAATTGCGTGTAATTGCTGTCGGAAAAGCGAAAACTCCGCCTCAGTCGCCACGAAAATGGCGTTTTATTTTCGCTATGCTCCGAACTCAATTAGCTGCCGTGCGTTGCGTAATTAAGTTGTTTCTAACTGCTGCTGCTGCTGCTGCTGCTGCCACGGCCATTAATATTTCGATAGGCGCAACACTCCCACTCCCACGTCCACTCCCACACCCCCACTAGCCGCCTCACTTGGCCACCTCCTTGGCTAGCCACCTGGCAATAGCAATGGCAATGGCAATGGCAATGTATGCAAACATTTTCAGAAAACGCTTTGGCTTTGGCTTTAATTAATTTATCACGTGCCAGAATAAAGCACTAACTTCCTTGCCGACCGTGTAGCCAGCCATCCAGCGAGCCGCGTAATTAATTGAATTTCAAGCAGAGGAGCCCTAAAAGTTCGCCGCGAAGCGCCGCGAAATTCAGCCTCAACAAATGTTATTCACTTGCGGAAAAAGTTAAACTTAAAGTTGAAGTTTTCATGGCCAAAACAGGAGAGCAGGAGAGCAGGAAAGCAGGAGAACAGAGGAGAGACAAGGAGGTGGTATCAGCTTTCGCATAATGCTACCCACCTCCAGGCACCTCGCACAGGGCGGGGCTGGTTTTGGGTGTGGGGGGTGTATGGCGGTTAATTATGTTCCCATGTAAACGGAAGAGCAAGACCTTCCGGCTCCCGGGCTCCCGGTAGCCATGTAATGAGTCAGCGTTGATTTATCAGCAGCAGATCAGTTTCTGCCAAAAAGTAGGCTATGGAAAATGCTTCGTACTCCTGGGCGCGGGGCCCCGCGGGGGTTTGACTATCGTTTAGCATCGAAATCAAAACATCGATAGAGTATGTTCAAACACGAACACATTATTGTATTTAAAGAACAAGAGTCCAAGCCGATCTATAAATTTAAGTAAAGATCGCATGAAGTAGACCATTTGTGGCTGCTAGGGCAGGAGCGGAGAAATGATCTGTCGACCCATTAGCAAGTACGACAACGTCCAAAAATAATACTGCAAAATGGCACCTCATACCTCGAATCTAAAACTCAACTCACAAATGTCTGAGCTTTTCATTTAAGATCTTAAAAGCGTAAATCTCACCAAAATTCGATGCATCGATGGAGGACAAAGGAAGCACTTCCTGTGCTATGAATACCATGTGTACATAGAAACAGGAATTAATGTTTGTTCCATTGATTGGTCACCCCTCGAGTAAATGTCAAACGACTACAGGAAGACTCTCGGATCTTTCAGAGAGAAAAAGCAACATCAACATCAACATCAACAGCGACAGCTAATTAGAGCGACCACCTGATTGGGGCGTATCCAATTGCCAATCGCGATTTCATGGCTTACATCATCTCGTCTGGCACACCATCTATAAAAGCGGCTGCAGGTCCACCAATCGGTCAACCTTCAACAGCAGAGATGAACTTCGTGCACGGCAGTCTGTGGCTCTTCCTGGCAATGATCGCTGGATCTCAAGCGGACGACCGACCGACCTCAAAGGACATCGCCTGCGGACCTGGACGTTGGTACAGCGAGATGCGCCACTCCTGTTTGCCCTGGTAGAGAAATGTCTACCAGAAATATCTAAAATAAAGGGGCAAGATCATTAAACAGAATGATGATAACATCAGGATAATCCGCCTGTGTGTTCTATAAGGGTTCCTTCTCCAGAAAGCGAAGCGCCATCCCGCACCCGGACACATCATTATTAGTCTTTTGTTGGTTATCATCTGTGGCGGATCGTCTACGGAAGGAAGGGTTCAGTGTGAACATTAGTAGTAGCAGTAGTAGGAGGTTCGGCCACAAGCGATCCAGGTCTATCCAGAACAAAAATATTTATCGAAATTCTCTTTTCCTTTACTCGAGAGAGGGAGAGCGAGAAGCTCATGTAAGTCGACCCATGGGAGAACAGAACGGCAGCAGTTAAGGCTGATTACAACGTTTTCATCGCTTGCATCATCTGCACAGCCAAGTGCAGATCAACATCCGGTGAAATGTAATAGCAGAAGAGATCTTCGTGCAGGCAGGGCGTCTACAGGGGACTACAGGGAGTTCCGTTAAAAGTGTTCGCCCTTCTAGAAAATTGTCCACCAAAGTGTTCTAGACTAATACTTGGTACAGTGCCAAAGATAGTAAACTTTTTCAGAGTGTGTTCTCGCTGCTTGTTCATTAATTAGCACTGAACAAGCACTGTACTGGGATTCTCCAGAAGACGGCGGCGTTTGGTGCCACGACGACCTGCCACAACATTTTACGGCTTATTAAATTTGCAGGCAGCAGCCGCATGTAGACATGCGAAGACTTCTCGGAGCCTCCAGCTTCAAGCCACAGCATCCAGCACCCAGCCCCCACCATCCAGCACCCAGCACCCTGCACCCAGCTGCCTGCTCACAGAGCCGACAAGCCGATGATGTTGCAACTGCTGCCAATGATGTTGCTCTTGCTCCTGGTGCTCCTTGTTGTGCTGGTGGGCGAAAGCTGCTCTATCTGCCCGCCCCATAATGCAAATTAGAGCTTCCTTGCTGGCAGTTTCATTGGCGCTGAATGCGGGCTCGACTCGGAAAATGCCGCACAAAAGACTGCTGCATGCACGGCGGGTGCACTGATGAAAACAAACGCCTTCTCAGAACCAAGTTTCCGCAACGAGGTCTTAGAAATCTCTGCATAGAGAAGAGACTTTGAAATAGAGCAAAACATTTTGTTGCTTTCCACGAAGTAGTTGTCACATTTAAGACATTTAAGTGCGTAGTTACGAGTATTTAACGCTGTTCGCTCGTTGCTGTTTTTTTTTGTTTTTTTAGGAACTGACCCGTTTGACATACACATTTTTATTCCAAATATTTACCATTATCTTTGGTCAGTGTTTTTTGACAGCCAATAAAGTGTTTTTCTGTTTGCAGTTCGGCATCAAAATCAAATAAAAAATCGTTCGTGGCTGCTTTACTATTTGTTTTCTTTGCATATTTTAAATTTTTACGAGAACTCGTTTATTCCCGTATTTGCGTTCGATTCAATTCCAATTACAATTGGCGAATGGACAATTGTTTATTGTGGTTTTCTGCTAAACTAAAAATTGACTGTGTAAATTTGTGTTACTTTCTCAAGCGGACAATAAATTCCCCTTCACATACGATGCATGTGGACACACCTCAAGGGCCGCCAGCTAATGGCCGCCATCAAGGGGCGATCTAATATTTAAACTTATGTTTTATGGTCATCGACAAATGTCCGAACATTGACAGCTATTGTGACAGGCTGCTCCCCAGGACATGAGACACCAGGAACCCCCTTGAATGCAGACCCTTCAAGCTGCCACAAATTAGTGCGTCATGCGAGTGCCCTCCAGCACCAGCACCAGCTCCAGCCCCTCTCCTCTCCCAGTGGCACCATGCCACCATGGCACCATGGCACCATACAAACAAAACATAAATTGTAACGAGCTTGTCAGACGGGGGGACCATCGCTGGCCGTCGCTTGGAGGCGACTCCCATTGACTTCGGATGGTAATTGACTCTCTGATGTTTTGCTGTCGAGCTGTTTATCACTTCGTTGTTGTTGTTGTTGCTGCTGTTGTTGTTGTTGTCCAACGAGTCTAATAATGATGCTGACCCTCGCTCGATATGACATTCTGATTATGGGGATTCAATGAAGTGATCTTTTTTTCGCAGGTGGCGGCCACCCTGCGTATGCGCTATATTTACGGCCGATACAGTGCGAGTATTTGAGGGGAGGCTACCGTTCTAGGGCCCACAAAAACCCTCTGTAGGAGTCCCCCAAATGTAAATCGGTTGACTTATAGAAGCTCTAGAAGGTACCGCGCGTCGGAAAACGTTTCTTCGAGAAAAATGCTTAACAAAATTTATGTTCCGCTAAATCGAATATATCCCGAGAACCACATGAAATATTGAAATATCTTTTCTCACACGTATTCTCCGTTGGTATTACCTGCACCTTACTTCAAGTAAATGTCGTTCATTTCTGAATTTCCAAACCCCCCTTCTCTCTGCTAACTTATCAACTCTTTTCCATTTCCCCCCTCTCCTGCTTTACAACACAGAGATATATGTATATTTACCGCCTTATCCTTCCAGTTTTAGTAAATTTTTCAGGCAAATATTTGCACAAGACAACCAGCTTGTTCTCGAAAAAGTTTGAAAAACTCACAGCCTATTTCCACACACGCACACACAGCCATGCCAGTGCGACACACACTTACACGCACACACACGCCGTGTGTCAGCAGAAATCAAACAACGTGACTTGCCAAAGAATCTCCTTGCCAGAGTCTTTGTTGATTTTTGGAGCGCTTAAATTGATTACGAAATGTTTCAGTCGACGACAGTCGGCCCTCTCATAATTATACCCTAGCCGAAGGTAATCGCGCAGTTACATAAAAGCAGGAATAATTCACTGTTTTGAGGCGAGGAGTGCGTCTCCACTTCGGGCTGGTTTCCCAGCTCTATATCACTCTGTCTGGAGAGTAGCGGAGGTGACAGCTAATGGGAGATGGCCTTTGCTGTGCAATAGATGCAGAGCATTCGAAAACCCCCATGAAACTACCGGAGATGTCCTGCAATCGCTTTGCTTATTGAAAATCGGAAATTTAATCCGTTTACTTGAAAATTTCGGGGGGGGGGGAGCTGGGTGTGTGTTGTGTGGATTCTTTGGTGGTTTGCGGCTCAATCATTTTAATGGCAGATTCTTGTTGGCCATTGTCGGAAATCCATTCCATAGATACCCGCACACAGACACATGCACCACAAGTGCCATAAATCTGCATGCGATACGAGTACTCGCCCGAATTCTGCTGCTGTTAATTTGTTATGTTTTTCTTTGCGCCGAGAATTAAAAATTAATTGAAAAACTGTACTGAAAACACAAACGAATAAAATGCAAGCACATTAATTTCGCTATTTATTCGCTTGTGGCATTTAATGAAATTGATTGATTCACGCTTTGTTGCATCTTCAATTTGCTTAAGCTGCACTTTTAGTTAATCTCATTTTCATTTGACAGCCGGCCCCAACGAGGGCATGGATTCTACCCGATAAAAGAAATCTCTCGTTGGGATTCGGATAATGCGCTCTTTGGGGTTGCGGATGGAAATCCATTTCCCCCCCCGCCACATTTTACTCAATCGGACAAATTGCGCATACGAGAAATGTGGGTTAATCAAAATCCATTCCCCAAAACGAGACCGGACCGTTATTCATCATGTCTGTTGGCAAATGCCATCAAACTTATGGCCGACACACACATGCAGAGGACACACAAAAGCAGCGAGCCTCGGCTCTATAAAATATGCTTGTGCACACACCTACAGACATTCAGATATTCCAATATCTGTGCGGATGCGAGTGTATGGGTGTATATGCATATGAAAGCATCAAAACTTTTACGCGGGAAACTTTAAATGAGAACAGCAAACGGCCAAACGAGGAGAAGGCAGTGGGAGTGGGAGTGTGAGTGGGTGTGGCATTGGCATTGGCAGCCAAGTGCTGGGTGGCTGGGTGGCTGGGAGGCTGGATGGCTGGGTGCTGGGTGCTAGGCTGCTGTATGCGACAACATCCAAAGTTCGTGGAGGCGGAAAATCCATTTATCATATGGCTGCCGTCAGGATCTATATCTATGCACAGATACTTACACACAGTGTGTTAGTTTGTATGTGTGCATGGGGCTGACAAGTCGCGAGCCGAGAACGACAACGAGAGCTCTCAAAGTAACCAAAGAAATTTGATGTGCGATATTTACATGGAAAAAAAGCAACAAAAACTAGCATCAGGTGAAAACAAATGATGATGCCAGTTGGCATTGCCATTGAATCGAATGCACTGAATGGCAGTACATGCGTTATCTGTCCATGAATATGCACAACGATACACACATACTTAAAAGTACTATCTGTGCATCTGTTTGTATCTGTGTGCGTGTGTGTGTGTGTGCAGGGGCCCTCTCCTCATTGTTTGCATTGAATGTGGCTGATAGAAGCGCGGATGATGACGATGATGATGATGACTATGCTCTGGGATCATCTATGTATGCTGTCTATGTGCTCATGTGTGCGTGAAGCTCAACCAAGATACGACGACAATGAAAGTGGGCGGTAATGGTAGGAATATTTATGCCAGAGCCCCGTTTTCGTTTCTCCCCGGCCGCACAGCCTAGCATCTTGTGGTGTGGCCTGGGGGGCTCTCAATTGAATGATTTGCGGCAAGTTGTGCCATAAATTAACCAACTTAAGTGACAAACAGAAATTGTGTAAGTGTCTGCGCAAGTAATCTGCTGTTCTATCCAATGACAAGTTCCACGCAAATGCACGATGCCAGAAATCATCTATGAAAACCGTCAGAGGCCGGTTGAAGAATGAGTTTTAGCAAATCGCAGTGCCCAGTGCCCAGTGCCCATAATGCTCTATAATTGGTTTTGGGAACTGTCGCTGCACTTGTCATTTGCGAAATCAGTGTCAATGCATTACAGATTGTTGGCCCGAAATCCTCAAAATAATTTTGTCCACCGTTTCACCGTTCAACATTTGCAGCCACGCCCATAAATCACCGCAAAGTGCTGCTGTCAGGCAGGACGTGTGTCGCACACTCTTAACATATTCAGCTCCTGTCGCCTGTCGCCTGTCGCTAGCCAGGCCTGTACTCTGATCTGGTTCTGGGTCTGGGTCTGGTTCTGGTTATGGCCTGGTTATGGTACTGCCGCCGCAAGCCACACAAACATCCATCGGAAACATGCAACAAATTGAACAATAAAATCGCAAAAATCATTGCAAATATACGCGCGCGCGGAGACCGAACAGGACGGTCCTGTCACTGCGGCTAACCAAATTTACACACACAGAAGCCCAGCCCATATCCTTCCCCATGGCGCTTCGGTGCTCCCAGTCAACAAATATTGAAATCGAAAGCCAAACGAATCGGTTTCCCAGCTACGGTCGCCTCCTCGCCCCTGTTTGCCGTTGTTCTGGCTTTCATTTCGATTTTGACAATTTCCTCTTCACAAAGAATCCACCAGCAAGACTGGGATGGCTTCTGCTAGAGAATTTTCCACAGATAAGTGCCGCTTTAAGCCCCTTTTGCTGGGATCTCCCGATTTTCAAATGTCGCTCATTATCAGCAAACAAAAACTAATCTGAGAGACTGACGGACACAGACGGTACAGATGCTTCTGCACATGTATGGATGTGTTTATAGATTAATCTTCCACTTATCATTTTTAAGCAATACTAGATTCAAGTTCGTTCGTACAAATGAGAGGAAGCTCTCGTTCAGGTTCTCTTTTTGCTGAAATGATAACCGAAGTCGAGGTGCTCTCGACCTGTACCTGAACCTGAAATCTGAAATCTGAAACCCCAAGTATACGAATACATTATATAGATTATAATCAATTCATACAGAATAATGGTCTTGAGGCACAATCAAATGCTGTGCTCTAGTATGTAGCCCAACAAACCATAGAGAAATCAGGGCAGATGCTTAGTAGCTTAGCAGCCATTCAACCAGCAGTCAGTCAGAGAGAAACGCTGTCGACAATACGTACAAAAGAGGGAAAGGAATTTCAATGAGCAAACAACGAGACATAAATTTAGTGCTCTGCCTGCTGACAGCACTCCGAATATCCAAAGGCCACAACATAGGGGACACCAGCAGCCTCAGCAGCCTCAGCAGCCTCAGCAACCTCAGCAGTGGCAGTCTGGAGGCGCTGCCCGAGGTTCATGGCAGGAGGTTCTACTACTTTGGGTTCGGCAGCAACATGCTGGCCCAGAGGATACACATACAGAACCCCACTGCCCAGAGGATAGGAGCAGCCCTCCTGGCCGACTATCGCCTGGACTTTGCGCGTGACGGCCCCCGATGGAGGGGAGCTGTGGCGACAATCGTGCCAACGCCGGGAGAACACACGTGGGGCGCTCTCTGGGAGATCGATGTCAGCAATCTCGATGACATAGACAAGTGAGTAGACAGGGAGGAAGAGAGAGAGAGGATCCTAAGCTTGTCCTATTGCAGCCAGGAGGGCGTTCATCTGGGCATCTACGAGGCACTCACTGTGTACGTAAGGCTCCGGAATGAAGAGACTGCCATCCCGGCCCGTGCCTATATGCTGACCAAAGCCCACCAGCCGCAAAGCAATCTGTACCACATGACTCCCGATGAAGTGCCCCAGGAGCGGCAGCCCTCAAAGACCTATCTCCAGTGCCTCGTCAAGGGCGCCACCGAGAGCTCGATACCCGAGGAGTATGTCATGCGATTGCGCTCAATCAGGCACAATGGCAGGGTGGCCAGCACTCTGGAGGAGAGGCTGGACTTGCAGGATGTCCTCCTTCCATAATTCGAATGTATAGCTGCGATATGTATATGTACTATATGTTCCACTCTATACGGAAACAAAAGAAAAGATCCAGAAGGCACGTAGAAGGAGTAGATGTATCCGAAGCTTCGTCAAGCTTACAGCTGAACCTTTTACAGAAAACATTGGTATTATCTCTATTATTTTTGTCACATTTTTTAAATTTGAATTTATCGCGCGAAAGATCGAAGCTTATTGTCGCAGTGGCGCCGTCACTGAACTACGACCACGCCTGTTTTCTGAACTATAAAAGCACAAAAGCTGTTCTGTACCCAGAAAGTGTAAGCCAAGACAAGCACCTGCCTATGAACCAAAGAGTACCAGTTCGCATATGTTAGCCAAGACTAGCACCCGCACAGGCACAAAAGCTTTCCTGTTCCCAGATAGTATTAGCCAAGACAAACACCCGATTTGGAACAGCTGCTCTTTTATCGTTCTTTCTCCCTCACACGCACATTTGTCTTATCAAATTTTCAGTCAATTCGCTGCCAGCCTGCGTCCGTGCGAGTAAACAAAAACCATTTGTTGAATTTGTCTTCATAAAACGCGCGCGTGACGTGTTGTCAAGTACTTGACAAAGTATTTAAAAGAAAACGTTAAAAAATATATAAATAATTAAGTAAAAAAGTACATTTTCGTTAATTAACACACGTGAGCTTGCATTTTTATTGAAAGATAAACACAACAATTTACTCAGAAAGCTTTTCAAACAGCTGGCTGTGCTTTATAGAAGTGAATATTGACAGATTGATATATAGCTGGGCAAAGTTCCTCAAAATGAGTGAAGTTCACAACCAGTTCATCCGATGCGATTAGTCGAGTTCACAACCACTGTAGTGATAGAAAATTAATTTAAATTAAATAAAACTCGTTTCTTTTGCAGAACCAACCCCTTTGGCCATGGCCTGCAAATTCTATTATTTCGGTTTCGGCAGCAACATGCTGGCTCGCCGCATCCACATACAGAATCCCACTGCCAAGAGAATCGGAGCTGGAAAACTAGAGGTAATCTGGGAATCAACTTGAAAAGAAATATTTCATAATATTCCCAACAGAACTACCGCTTGGACTTTCACACAGGATCCAAGAACTGGCTAGGCGCCCCAGCCACCATTGTGCCCACAGCAGGCGCCCATGTCTACGGCGCCATTTGGGAGATCGATATGTGCAATCTGAAGGATTTGGATGAGTAGGCACCCCCTCCCCTCCGCCACCCCACCCACAAGTTACATTTTTCGCTTTCTTCCGTAGGCAGGAGAGTGTGCCCGATGGCGTCTATATTCCAATTAGTGTGCCAGTTCTCTCACTGACCAGCAACACGGACATCATCTGCCGGGCCTATCATCTCACCAACCAGCCCCTCATGGAGGTGCATGGACGGAGCGTCCCTCCACCGAGTATTCCCCTGGACCGACAGCCCTCGCATACGTACCTCAAGGTCCTGGTCAAGGGTGCCCTGGAGACGGGCATACCCGAGGAGTACGTCAAGTGGCTGAAGGGCCTCAAGCACAATGGCAATCAGGTGGCCACGATGGAGGAGAAACTGGAACTGGACCAAGTGCAACTTTCTGGATAACAAATACTGCACGGAAATTTCCCGCGAAAAGTCCACCGAGGCCGACAAATTACAAGTCAATAAAAACACAATTCCATTCACTTTTCCCCCAATGATATTTTCTAAAAATATTTCAACTCAGCTAAATTAGAGCCAATTGACATACAATTTCATTAAATTTGATCTGAAAACCTATTAAAATAAGCAAAGGTTCACTTTTTTGGTATTTTTGCAAAAAGTGGATGTGTGTAACACCCAGAAGGAAGCGTTTCCGACCCCATAAAGTATATATATTATTGATCAGCATCAATAGCCGAGTCGATATAGCTATGTCTGTCTGTCCATCCGTCTGTCCGTCTTCATTAGCGCCTATAGCTCAAAGACTATAAAAGCTAGAGGAACACAATTTGGAATCCAGACTCCTGTCCTATCGCACTGTTACAAGTGTATTTCAAAATTTCGCCCCGCCCCCTTCCGCTCACTCAAAGAACGAAAATCTGTGGCATGCACAATTTTAATGATACGAGAAAACTAAAAACGCAGAATCGTAGAGAATGAGCATATCTATCAGAGTGTTGAATATGGATCAGATCGGATCATAAATATAGTCAGAAGGAACAAATGCAATTTCAGTGGCCTTCCAAGCGCAGACTCATTCCCTCTCTCTCTCGCACAAAGCCGTGTATGTATATGTAGGAAGTAGATAAAGACATGTAGAAAAGGCAGATGTACAAAATATTTCTTTTTTGGCTAAAATTAAATCTGTCCCTTTTGCGAACATGTAATAAATTACAACAAGCTCACATACATATATACTGACTGAGTACCGGGTATAAAGTAGAGCCGCGGCGGTAGACGCGGCTCACAACCTTAATCTGAGTTTGAATTGATCGCTTCGAAAACCACTTCCTTTTTTGCCCCGTGCGAATTTCTTGGTTTTTTTGCAAAAATCTTGAAAACAAATGCTGCTCAAAATCTACCCAATCGGCTAATCAAGGACTGATTTATAATGGACATTTTTATTTTTTAAATCCGTCCTAGTGTGACCTTTTCACCGCTTTCAGTGTGTACGATTGTCCCGTTCGACATTCGGGAAATGCCCATATGCTAGAGACTAGAGATCCATTTGGGCATTTCCAATCAATTATTGCTTCCCGGAAATCAGCTTTTCGCACTATCACTGTCAGTGTGCGTATGATCCGTTACTGATCTGTTATCTTCTAATTTGAGTCTATTTTCATTGCTTTCTTCAATGGAAAACCTTCTTTCGCAGATGCCACCGGCTTTGAACTCTTTTCTTGAAACTTTCCATAAACCTCTCGAGCAGAAAAACTTTGTCCCGAAAACGGAATTTAATTAATTTGAATCACTTATTTATGATGATTACCAATTTCCTGTCTGCAGCAGCAGCAGCAGCATCAGCAGCAGCCAATGCCAATGCCAAGCCAATGCCAATGGCCATTCAGACAATGGCCGCCAAGAAAACAAAAGTTTTCAGCTTTTTCCCGACTCGCTCTCCGGGTAGCCCGAAAGTGCAATTAAAGTGCAATTTAGTGTGCACTCCAGAGCTGCTGACGACCCCGATGATGATGCTCCAAATGCATTCCGGGCTGAAAGCTAACGAAGCTCATCCTAGTCCGGCTCGGACGATCCTGGCTCCTGTCTCCTGGCTCCTGGCTCCTGGCTGCTGTCTTATTAATTTAAATTTGAAGTTTTCGGCAGCAAGAGGCAGGGTGTGGAGTGGAGACTCTTCAGAGTGTGCCTTTTGGAGCTGCACATTTGCATATTGCTGTGGGTGTATTGGTGTGCGTGTGTGTGCGCCAAAGTACGAGTAATAATAAACATAATTTCCTGTTTCGGCAGGAGTTTTCCTACCTCTACTATCGCTTGGGCTTGGGCTTGGCTTGGCCCCCCAGTTAGCAGCTAATTCCAGGAGCTGCACCAATGGCTGCTGACCCAAGATGCAGGGGTCCTAGGGTCCTGCCTTCGAGTCCTGTCCTTTCTCTGGCAAATACAATTCCGCCCTGCCATTCAGCCATTGCCGACTTTAACAAAGTAAAAAGTTCTCACCAAGTTGCTGCCTTGCTGGCTTGTTGGCTGCCTTGTTGGCTGGCTTGTTGCGGTTTGTTCACTTTGTGTAGTTGTAAATTAAATTTGGAAGCAGAGGGTCTGGGGGGCTGCTTGTCCGACCTCGACACTCTACAGTTTATAATCGTTTGGGAATTGAAATGCAGTCGAGTCAGAGTCGGAGTCGATTTTTGGCCACAGTCGGCAAATGTCTGCAAAAGTGCAAACTTTTCTTTTCGTTACGTTTCGTTTATTTTCTTTATTTTTTGTTCATCTTGGTCAAAGTTTTTGGCTCAACATTTTTATTGCATTTGCGGCGCCCCCGTTGAGCGGCGCTGCCGTGTCCAATGGAATGCCAGTCCTCAGGCTGGCCCCCATTAATTATTTAAAATGCACGGGCGCCATAACCATTTAGAAGAGTCTCGATGTAACATGTGCCACAGCCCAGCAGCAGCAGCAGCCGCAGCAGCAGCAGGCCACAAAGTAAGCGACAACAGCAGCAGCAGCCGCAGCAGCAGCAATACCATTGAGGCATTGGAGCTCTTGTAATCATAAAAGTTTATGAGGTTAAAAAAAAGGAGGAAAATGCTGGCACCAGCCGGTGCACGCCGAGAACTGAATACTCTTAGAACTAGGTAGATTTCATTGCAAATTGGAATCCAAAGCCACATAGCCACACAGCCACAATACCCTAACTCCTGCGCTAAACTGCAAAGCGAAATCAAGTGACGACAAGTGACGGAAGGAGTGGCATTGATGCCGCAGGACGGTTACGACTCTCCCAAAAAGGACGGGATGGGATGGGCTCAGCTGCTAGTGTCGCATTTTGTGGGCATGGGAATTTAATTAAAATCAAGCACTCGCACTTGCACTCTCTCTCTCTCTCTCTCTCTCTCCCTCTCTGGCTATAACAAAACCCAACCCAATCCCCACCCACACACCTTCCGAGCCGGCTCAGCTCGTCGTTTAGTTTCAATCAAAGTAGCAACAAACACCCACACACACACACAAACACACACAAAGGAGGCAAAAATTTTACGCAAATTGACAACAGAAGCGACGACAACAAGAAGAACAGCAGCAAGTCCTTCCGCCAAATGGGAATGGGCATGGGCATGGGCATGGACGGCGGTGGAAGGAATAAAGGAAGCGCCGCCATGTCAATAAAAATAAAAACTGTTTCAGATGCGTCCCCCCCCTGCCGTTCACCCCCTCCGTCTGTCAGTTTTGGTCGTAATTGAAACTCATTAGCGTGCATTTTAGTGGCAATTCTGGGAGCTGAAGCAGCGAAAGGCTTTCCCGCATTCCCCGTAGCCAACCCTTTTTCGGGGATTTCTGAACAGTTTTTGGGTGGGCTCTGCTCTCCACTGCTGGCGGGGTGGTGGGGTGGGTGTGTGGGTGTGTGTGTGTGTGTGTGTGTGTGTGTGTGTTGTAGGGGTGTTGGATGGTTATATGTGGTGTGCGTGCGGTTTATGTGGTAAGTGTGTCATCATTATGACTGCCATGGGGTTTTCACTCGGTTTTTTCTGCTCGTTTCTTTTTTTTACTTTGGCTGCGAGGCTTTTCCAGCTCTGGCTATGCAAATGGGGGGTGGGGTGGGGTGCATATTGAATGTTCCTGCAAGTAGTTGTTGTTATGTCTAGATGCCCATAATAGTTATACAGTATACTTATTTTTCCCTATCAATCTGCTCTATTTGAAGTGAAACAAAAAAGGAAAAACAATAACAAATGCTATGGCAGAATGCTGAATTCGATTACTCCTTTACACAAAGCAACCACAAATCATTATTGATTGCCTTGTCAGCGGCACAAAGGATTAAAAATCGCACACGAAACCGCAACCGAGCCGAGTCGAGCCGAGCCAGGCGACACGACGGAAACCACTACTCGATCCGACATCAAAAACTATGCGAATCAAATTGGAATTTTAGTTGAAGAAACTGCAGGCAAGTGCCTGTAATTATGCGTCACACACGAGGCGTCAAAGGCAACTCACACGGGACTGTGGATGGGGGCGGGCGCAAAGAAAGCTGTGGGATGGAAAAGGCAAGGAAAGGCCTTTCCTTTTGAATGGACCCCATTGGAGATTCAATTAGCTTTCCCAAGAAAACGAAGCTGAAGTTGATGGCCCATTTGCATATAGTTTCTGACAGTTCAAAGTGTTTGAAAAGTTTTTGATGATGGAAAACTATTAATTACCCGAGAAGCAACACTTTCGATTAGCCAAAGGGACTCTGACTTTGGTGAGGCCTACCTCTCCCAGCAGATGCAAATGGGAAACGGAATCCATTGGAAGGATGGGTTGCTTGGTCTCTGGGGAGAATGGCCACAGATTGGCATTACTCCCAGTGCCATATCGGCGGCATTCCCTTGCCAATCACCTGCGGGTGGCTTTTCCATTATTCCTGATGGCAGAAACCGTGCAGCCATTCGATGGAGTGTCTAGAAAAGACAAGCAAACAGATTGATACCCTGCAAAAGCATTATCCCAGCTATGCTCATTGGAGGGGAATTCTTAGGAATACATAAATACCTTTCGCCTCTCCATTTGGCTCTAGTGGGAGTAGTAGGGGCGGATAACAGAGCGCTGGAACACAGAGTGGCAAAAGCCGCATATCCACCATTTCGCATCCAAAAAACAAAACAAACAGGGTATGCCAAAAATAATAAAGACCGGAAGAGGACAACTGCAGCGATGCAGAAGTAGCAAGCGCCGCGGGCCAGAGAACGCTTGTTGGGGGGGAGGGGGATGCACAAATAAAACGGAAAAATGCAATCGGAATCTCTGCGGTGCACACGGCGGACAGGAGGACAGGCGGACAGGCGGACAGGCGGACAGGGATACGGATACGGGCATACGGGAATACGGGAATACGGACACAGACACGCTAATCAAATTAAGCGCAATATTTGGTTTCCATATTTCAGCAGCCACGAACGAGCGAACGAAGGAGAGTTCTGTGGGAGATGCAACTTCAAACTGGCCGCAGGCATTAATTACACTTAAATGTTGACCACATGCCAGGATTTGACAGGCACAGTGACAAGAGTACCCGAAAGGATAGCCAGAGAGAGTGGGAGAGAGTGGGTAAGAGTGGGCAAGAGTGGGCAAGAGTGGGCCAGAGTGTGGGCTGCAAAGTCAATAAGTTTGGCCAAGTGCAGGCGGAACGTGCCTCGGGGCCCCGCAGGACTCCACCATCCTTGTCCACTTGGCTGGCTGGCGCTGTTTTGTTCCAATTCCCTTGAGGCGACTAGCCGCCGAGACGGTGGCGGTGGCGGTGGCTGCTGGGCCTCGTTTGGGTTGCATTTTTTGACAAATTCTAGCGACACGCAACAGCCGTGTCAACAGGGCGTGGCATTATGCAGTGGGTGTGGCAGGGATGCGAGGCTGCTGCTGCTGCTGCGATTAAATCATTAAATTCATACGCTCCACGGGTTGCACTTTTGCATCACATTTTGTCGAGGCTTTGTTCCGAGGCGTTCCACGTTCCACTCGGAGTTGACCGCTGGCCTGCGCTGGCCTCCCCTGGTCCCCGGCCAGATTGTCACTTCCTGATTATTTGGTTTCCGTTTTCATTAAAATGCACAAGCCCTCTCATCCTGCCTCCGCCTTCTCCCTATGATGCTGCTGCTGCTGCATCAATGCTTGCATTGGTTTGGGCCCTTTTGCATCCTTGGATCTGGATTTGGGTTTGGGTAAATGCTTTTGGGGCATTTTTTAATTAAACGACATGCTGCTGGCGAGGCAGAGGCTAGATTTCGCTGTCACCACCTCGCACTCGCCCTCGCCCTCGCCCTCGTCCTCTGTGGCACAGTGTGGCGCTGTGGGTGTTGCAGCAGCACCATTGTTCCCCCTGGGTGTGTGTGGCACGTGCAATATGACAAATATTTTAGGTACACAAAAGTGCATTAGAGCCTGGCAATGGGAGTGGTAATGGTGTCCAGAGGATGACTAATTCATTCTAAAGCCGATCCCAGTTTCAACTTTGAACTTCTTATTGACTCAACATAGAGAGCACTCCGATGCCACTGGGAAACTTTCGAGTCAGAGAGGCTCCACCGTACGTCGCTGAGTCGAAAAGAAAATAAGTAGCTGATTCCACTCTGGTTCCATTTGCTCCTATCGATGCCCTGTCCGTGCACCTGCTGATCCTGCTGCTTCTGCCGTTTATCCTCTCTCCCTCTTGCAACCATTTGTTGCGGCGCCAGCCCTGCATTAAGGTTAAGTTAAACAAGTGAATGCAAAATACATTTCACATTTTCATTTCGGCATTTTCGCTTAAAAGCTTTTCCCACCACATGGAAAGGGTGAATGAACAAAACGGGGCGACTACACGGAGAGAAACCCGCACTTAATATTACGAATATATGGTAATGCCATTCTAGAATATTTCTACAATCTGCGACGCGTACTTGAGCCTAACACTTTTTCCCTCAGTGCAGAAGCCAGCAGAGTGGCGGAGTGGAAGTGGTGGCAGCTCTGTAACCGACGCTCCGCTTGTTTGGCCACGGCTGACTTCCGGCCTGATTTCCGGGCCACTTTCCACTGCCACGGATCCTGCTATTGCTCCTGCAACTGTTGCCTGCTGCCTGTTCTACAACACACTAAATAACCTTGTTAGCGTTTTTAATTAAAGGTGTAAATATTGATATTTGCCCATGCACTGCTCCTCCCTGCCCTGCCCTGCCCTGCACTCCACTGCCGCCGGCTCTGCTGCTGCTCTGGCTCGGGCTCTGGCCGTGCCGCGGAAATGCATTTTCGCAAAAAGTCAAATAAACTACATGGAAATATGAGCCGGTTATTAAATACGGTTATATGCGAGTTTCGCCTCCGGCGGATAAATGTCGTTTTTCGGTGAATTACGGAGGGAATATCATTTTGAATCTGACGAGAGGCAGAGAGAGAGAGCGAGGAGGTTGTTTTATGTTCAACTTTAAGTTTTAATCCAAACTATGGCAAAGTTTTACTGCAGCAGGGCTGTTCCGACTGATTTCAATTGGGAAAAAAATACATTTTACTTATTAAATATTAGAGATTTATTGATGAACAGCATAGACGACTAAGGCATATAATTTCTGATATTAATCTGCCTTTTTCCTACTGCAGTGCACTGCAGTGAGTGTGGGTGCGCTGATAAGTATGCTATCAAAAGGTGCTCCTTGATCCTAGGGCGGAATGGAATAGTATGGATATATTTGGAAAACCTCTTAAAATTTTAAATAAATATTGTTAAATCTTTGCTATACATAGATACATATATGTACATTTATATTGCTATATTTATGACCCTTATTTACATACTAAAATCGAACTTTTATTCTTCAGTAATTACTGACACAACATCAAACCGAAGCACCCGCACCCACACACCCACACACCATACGTGTTCCACACGTCCGCACTCGTAACATGGCTAATACATTTCTTTACAACATCATGGACATGTTAGCAATGTGGCCCTCTGGTCATACCTCATGCCTCACACCCTTGCCCACCTTCTTCCCTTACCTAATGCCACCACTGCACTCTACTCGACTCCTTCCTGCCAGCCGCTGGCTATTAAAACGGCAAATGCACTCAATGCAAAAGCCTCTCATCTCCTCTCCTCTCCGCTCCTCTTC
This sequence comes from Drosophila helvetica, assembly GCA_963969585.1. Classification (NCBI taxonomy): domain Eukaryota; kingdom Metazoa; phylum Arthropoda; class Insecta; order Diptera; family Drosophilidae; genus Drosophila; species Drosophila helvetica. The sequence goes on from OZ018401.1 coordinate 61,014,407, forward strand.
GGTTTGTTCGCATCAATAACGCACACTTGACGCTCCAAATTAAATAACCATCATCAGAATCAATAGAAATAGAGGATGCTACGGCACATACGGCACCCATACTCCCACTCCCACTCCCACTCACGCATATCCATATCCATGTCCACACCCACCTATCCACCTATCCACCTATCCACCTATCCACATATCCTTGGCAATATCCTGTTCCATGGCCATGGGCTGACTGGACACACAACAAATTGAGTTAACTCTTGCCTAAAAGCGTACCCGTCCGTACAATGTAAGGGCCTGCAGAGGAGAAAGGGCTCTCGAGCGCCAGGCGCCATGGGCCAGGGGCCTGTTAAGTTTTGTGCAAAAAATGTTAATTTTAATTAAGGCCTGCTATCGACACCCAAACAGACACGACTCTGCCACTGCCCCAGCCACTGGCACTGCCACTGCCACTGCCAATGCATTTCGAGGCACTCCACTCGACGCAGCGCTCAACTCTACTCCAAAGTGCAATGCAGCGCAACTGATGCACTTTATGGACATGCCATAGACGGGTCTGGTCTGCTGTTCAGGCCTGCTGGTCAGGTCTATTCACTGGAGAGGGAGGGGGGGAGGTAGAGAGGGAGGAGCTGCCCGAAACGGTGTCTGCTCTGGGCTCCTGTTCATTGTGGTCGTGTCATGGACATGTGTAAACATTAACACAACATTGTTGCCCGTCCGTCCGCCCACAACCTGAATAGAGAGAAAGAGACCGGGGACACCTCGAACATTAGTTGGAAAGGCTATGCAACAATTTGTTGCACTCCATACAGGTCATCAGCGTCAGCGTCAGCTTCAGCTTCAGCCAAGCGTTGCTCTTTTATAAGCCCAGCCCAGAATACACTCCCCCCATCAGAGGGGTATTATAGCGATGTTATGGAGAAGGGAATATGCGGATTAATATGTAGCGGATCTCTTCGAATTAGATTTAGTGGAATTTAATTTTTAATTTTACACGACGCGAGCCGATAGATGTTGGAATATTCTATGACATCTCAAATGATAGCCTACACTTTTCTTCAGTAGAATCCTTCTACAAAACAAGTATCGTTTCCCTCTGCTGCATGTCCTTGGCAGGGTATTTCAGCACTCGCTCACTTTCAACACAAAATTCTGCATTTTTCTGCATTTATTTTTATGAGTTTTTTTTTGCATTTTGCCCGAGCCACTTAAAAATTTAAATTAGCGCTGGCCGAGTGAATTGCATTAGCGCGCTTTTTAATTCGACTCGTAAATATTTCACCTCTACTCGTACTCGTACTCGAACTCGTTTGGGATCGCATATGGGATGTATGAATTTTTCAGCATTTTAACGCGCTGGCCAGGTCGATGATTATCCTGCACAGCTTATCAGCACCGCGCCTGGCCATCCCCCAACCCTCTGGCAATTTTCCCTCCTCCCTACCCCGCCTTCTCCCTCTCTCGTGTTATTGAAAAGCAATTAAAAAATCCCAAGCGCCACGGAGTGCAGAGAAATTATTGAATTATAATGCACACATGATGCCGGGCACTGCGGGGTATGACCCGGGCCATCCTCATAAATATAAATAGGTGTTCGCATTTTGGAAGAGGGTTCGTCGCTGCTGCCTGCTGGAAGGGGCTGCCAAACACCTACTTTGTGCTGTTAGAAGCCACTGGTTAAAGTAATCTGGACTACAGATTCGAGCAAATGGAACAGCCCCTTTATGGGCATCTTATTCTGTTTATTATGCCACAGCTAAGTGACAAATCAATTTGATACTTGCTTTTAAATATGATCCCCATTAGAGGACACATACCATGTGTAGATTTATAATCACCTCCAATTAAGTGAGGACTGGCCTCGGACATGTATAATCCGGCAATCAGCTTATTGCGATTAAATTCTCATCTCGCGGAGACTCGATGCCCGTCCGTCTGCTAATTGCGCCTATCCGATTACCGACGCCCCGAAAGCTATTTTCAATAGCAAAAACAGCGCCGGCAAAAAGTGCAAAAATGAAATTTTATAATTGGCTTTTCGGGCCAAAGATGAAAAAAAAAAATGAAAAAAATCGCAAGAGAATCGCAGCTTGGCGACTGCTGCATTCGAAAATAATTAGCATAAAATAAAACAAACATCGGAAAAGCTCGCAAAAATATTAAATTTCAGGCAATTAAAAAATGCGCAACGCAACGCAGCGCAGCGCACGAAAGTGCGCTACGGATTTGGCTCCCAGCCAAAGAGATGAATAAAAGGGTTGCCAGGCCATATCAAATTACCCAGAAGTCTGAAGCCAGAAGCCAGCAGCGAGCAGCGAGCATTCTGCAGGAACAGAAGTCTGACTGACTTTTTATGTGGCTAAGACAAACAAATAAATTGAAGTATTTTCCATTCGGGGGCCGCCCAAGAAGCTTAGAGCCATAAACACAATCAAAGCCAAGGCAAATAGTCGTAAAGGTCATAAAAATTGTCTTAAACGAAATGAGCGAACCCTCCCCTCCCCACCACTCCACTCCGCCACAGCACACAGGACACAGGACACAGCACAGACCTCCCCCATTCGGTCTCTACAGATATATAGATTTTTATTTTTTTTTGTAAACTGTGAACAAAACGATAAAAATGTGGCCCTCGACACCTGCGACCACAATTAAGCCGCGTTAAGCGGCGCTGCCGACAGTCCGCGGAAGGAAGGTTTTTCTTTTTGGGCATGGGTAAGGGTTTACCCCACCAAAAACTTTTCTCAACCAAATTGAGTTAAAACTCGAAAAAAAAAAAATTCCAAACTTTTCTCGTGGCCAATTTTTTATCCCTCTATTTCGCTGGCAATTAAATGCCGCCCAGCGGTCGAGACTTTTACGTGCTGAAAGTTGATAATTTAATTGAAGTTGTTAACCATTTTTTGCTCCTTTTTTTGTGCATTATTTCTAAAAAAGAAATAAAACGTGTATATGGGGGAGGAGGGGGCCTTATTAAAATTTTGTTGAAATATAATTAAAGTCATGCTGAATTTAATTGCTCTGCTGACAAGGGTGTTCCGCCAAAAAACCAAAAAAAATAAAAAAAAAGGGGTCTGAAGATTTAATTTGGTTTAATTTTAAGTGATTGGAGGAGAGGTTAGCAGGTGCAGGGTATACGCATATTGAAAGCCCTCTTTCGTTCATTACCCAATCCCAGATCTGCAAACCCCAAAACACACAAGAAAAAACTTCCACTTTCATTTTCCATTTGGCAACAATTTGCGCTGCGAGTACGAGTATGTAATCCAAGACTCAATCAAGAGTCAAATACTAATAATGCAAACAGACAGCAGACAGCAGACAGCACACAGCGAGAGAGCACACCGGACCCCATCCAGTATCAAATTGTTTGGCTAGAGGCGGCACAGGGAAGGAAAAAATAGAAAAAGAAATCATCTGAAATTACCATAACCAAGGCGGAACCAGGCACCACGAAGGCAATAAGACCAGAAGCAGGACGATAGCAGGACACACATCCCCGCATTACTTCTGGAGCAGAGATTGCAATTATTTGTGGAATGCACTCGGAGAGAGAGAACTTTATTGAGGCGCAAACGGAAATGGTGGAGAAAGCGCAAATTGAAACAAAATGTACAAATCAGGCGGCAAATTTGCATGCGACAACATTTCTGAGACTACTCCCAGCCCATACCTCCCCATACCACGCCTGCGACAATGGGACAAGGGGATCAACTTATTGGCAATTTTTATAGTTCATCGAGGGTTGCAGCCCAGCCAGCCAGCCAGCCAGCCAGCCATCCAGCCAGCCTGCCAGGAGGGGTATAGGGGGTGGGGTGTGGTATCTGTTTCTGTTTCTGTGTGGCACTGGGACCCAGTGCAAATTTATGTTTATTGAGGCAAGAATTTCCACGATGTCATAAGAGTTGGTCGATGGGAGAGGCCATCGATAGGCCAGAGAGGCGAATGGCAAATGCTCTATAAACGAACAAAATAAAAGGAAGAAATAAAGGGAAAAGGAAGGGAATAGTAAATCGAAATATTGGTGGATCTGTAGAACGAATCTTGTATCTTTTGAGTGCACTTCCATCCTATAGATCCACGTTACCTTAAGGTATATTGTTTCCATTTGTCGCTATACCCCCCGTTGGGCACTGAGAGTATCCCGAAATCGCATGCAAATTTCTGATGGCACGGGTATACCTTCTCTTCATATCATACTCGTATCAATATCCAACCGATGTCATGGCAACTACGGCATACATAAATTTATGCAAATTTCCAAGCAAATAAGTAAAATATTTCACTTGTCCAACGCCCTGGCTCTGGCTTTCTTTGGCAATTTCTTATTTAATTTTTCGGTTTCTCTTTTCCTTTTTTTTTTTTTATTTATGGCAACTAATTTGGCAGAGTGGGCGTGGCCACTCGTACACAAATCAATTCCACTACATTGAAGCAAAAATCAATTGGAATAAAAAGTGACGGGGGATGGGAGGGGGCAACTCCTTCCATGCTGCAGACAGACGGACAGACAGCCAGTCGAGTCGAGTCGAACTCCTCTCCTGGACGGGCAATTATATCTGAAGGAGTCGAGTGGCTCCACTCCACCTCCACTCCACTTGGTTCTCCAGCCAGAAATACACAAGTTTATCTGTGCATGTCCTGGTGCTCGTTCTGTTCTCCAGCAGATCCCTTTTGTCAAGGACCTAGAACCACCGCCCGCCCATCCCCATGGCTGCCTCTGCAACTCAATTAAAATGAGCTCAGGTGTAAATTTTATTGAAAATGTTTAATTGCCGACGACTTGGCATCGTCTGTCTGCCTCAGCCTCTGTCTCTGCCTCAACCTCATTCTCATTCTCATTATCTGCTCCATTATACTCTAGCAGCGATTTTTACTTGTAATTATTTTGTTTTTGTGTGTCTGCCCCACACACACACACACACACACACTGTTGCGCAATATTCTTTGTCCTTTGGGGTTTTCCGAGGATTTATTTATTTATATATATATATATACATATTTGCCTAAGCTGCTTCTGACATTGTCATGATGATGGTGCTGCTGCTGCTGCTGCTGATGTCGTTCCTGAATTTATCTGTATTTATGTGAGCGGAACCAGACCAGCAACATGGGCAGGATCCTTGGAACGAGGGCAGATCCACAGGATGTCAAATGCTGCGGAAAGGCACACCGAATAATTCTGAGAGCACTCCTCGCCACTAGCTCCCCCATAGACCTGGCGCTAGCAACGATGTCCTGCGGTGCTTAGTGCATATTGAAATTTACACAATTAACTTAATTGCCAATAGTTGTGTGCTCCCAGATACCAGATACCCGATCCCTGTCCCTGTCCCAGTCCCTTGCCCTGTCTCTGCCAACTGGCACTCTTCTTCCCATGCTGCCTCTTGCGGTCGTTGTGGCAACAGCAGCACTTTGTTCACACTCGACTGAGAGCTATGCTAACCCTTGTGCCGATCTATTTAATTTGAACAATTAGTATGACCGAATGTCAAGCATTATCTAATGCGAGAGAAGGCAGTCACGTGACCGCACGAATGCAAAACAGATTTGCGTGATGAATTTATGACTGACATTGATGGGCCCCGGCCCGGCACGGCCCGGCCCGGCCTCGAATCGCAGACACTTCACAACATGCAACAGAATGCGACCGGAGGCCGGAGGCCGGAGACCCGAGGGGTGTGTTCTTTGAAAGTTGCTCTTTTTTCACGCCCGCTCCTTTCAGACAATCCTTTCTCTTTTTTGTTAACCCTTTCCTTTTCAGCTCGATCTGCTGCTGCTGCTGCTAAGGGGATTACGAGGCCGAGGTCGTGTGTCTGATGTTGATTAAACTGCTCCCATCTGAAATGAAATGTTCTCTCTTTCCGCTTTTCCATTCATAATTTATGCAAGTTTCTGGAAATTCGATACACCCGCATGGTCTAGAATTGCTTTAAATTTGAAAGTACACACAGTCCGTTACAGGACCAAGACGGAGGGGGTGCAGAATCAAACACAAAATTCCAAAAAATGAAAGACGACTTATCTCACTCTTCGACAGTGGATTATATATATGAATCATACGAATCTTCATATTGTATAAAAGCGCTGAGGAGGCACTCGAGTTTCTAATAAATCCTTTGATAAAAGACCTAAAATGTGATATTTACACTTGGATTTAAAAAGGTGAAGTTAACAATACTTAAGCCCCAAGAGCGGAAATTTATAATTTTCTGAAAAATATATTATTCAAATATTTAGATTAAATATATTTCATATTTAAATTCAATAGATTTCATATTCGGAATTAAATATATTTCCCACGAATTAAATGGGTATATTATATTTATTTTAAAGTGTTTTATACTCAGATTTATGTTTGAACCAATCTGAATTCTATTTAATTTCATTAATAACTATTAATCAATTATTTATGCCATAATTCTCCAAGTGTATTACTAGTTCAAGAAACTTCATTTGTAGTTCCAAGACACCAAAGATCTTGGCGATCCGGGGACCGGGGCCACAGATACTATCTCTAACACTTCTGGCCAAAGAAATTTTCCCAGAGTCCCACACTTACCTCCCCCTAGCCACGGGAGAAATCAAAACACAAAAATCAACACGGAACATGGAACAATTAATAACAAATTAACATGATGGGGTCGCCTGGCCGGAAGTGAAACCAAAACCAAAACCAAAACCGAGACCATAACCGCGCCGCCCCGAAGAACATCAATACTGGTCGTCGTATAATGAAATGTATTTGTACAAAAATTAAGCGACAAATGCTTCGTTTCGAGTCCCTGTTTGGGCATTGTTTTGTTTGTGTGTGAAAGAAGTTTGGCCCTCAAATATTTACACTAATCATTGTAAAACATATTCCTCAAGTGGTGCCCCGTAAGCCCTGGAAAATGGTCGGAAGGAAGACCGAAGAACAATGGACGAGGACGAGGTCGAGGTCTCAGGTCTCAGGTCCAGTTTCGGTTGCAGGAGAGAACAAGAGAAACCTGGCCCGAGTCACGTGCCTCCCAGCACGTGTCCCTTTTAATGACCAGCGAATTGTGAAAGGAAAACACACACACACACACACCACACAGAGAGACAGAGTGAAAGAGAGTGAAAGAGTGAGAAACAGGGAAACCGGCAAAAAGGAAAATCAAAAAGTAACGCGGCTCCTTTCATACGATGCGATATATATTGAAATCCAATTCAATGAAATTGTTGCCACGCTCGAGTTCCATTAGACAAAACCAATCACAACAGCTGGACAGGAGAGAGAGAGAGAGAGAGAGGGAGAGAGAGAGAGGTGGGAACCAGCCCGAAACCATCCACTCCACCCACCCTCCCACCCACTCACTCACTCAATTGTTGGTCAGTTGAAAATATTTCGACAATTTGCATGACCAACCCTCCTCTTGCTTCTGCCCCCCACCAAAACACACACACACACACACACACACACACACACAAAGGAATATGTCAGGCAGCAATTGAACTCTTTTCTCTTCCATCAATGGAGGCATTCCCCCCTCCCGCACTCTGGGCCCTTTTTAATTGAGGAACTTGGCTGCGGCGGCGTGTGTCGTGTGGCCAGCGAGACCAGAAACAACAAATAGATGACAGCCAACGCCTGGCAATTGTCCTGTGGGCAGCAGGCTGGGATGGATTGAAAGAGGAGGCATGTAATCGTGGAGTAACCGAAACTGACCAGGACTCCGAAAGGGGAGTGGGAGTGGGGCAGGAAAACCGAATGCGAGTATTGGATTGGGACAGAGGAGAGCACATATCATCATGAAATCATTCATGATAGGAAATATCATCTGTTCAAGAAGAAACCTAGAAAAACATGTGTCACGTCTTCATTTTGGGCAACCTATTCACCTTCTTCCTCCTATTCCCCCCAGCAATCATTCCAAGAGACAAAAACTCATCATCTCGGCAAAGTTCAAGCAACTCCTCCATCATATATCCCCACATGATTCCTCAAAACGTAAGACGCAATATATCAAAAGTAAGGGAAGTACTCCGATGCTCCGATGCCCGATACTCTGATGCTTGGCCACTTTGTCAGTCCATAAACAATTCATTTATTATCCTCGCAGGCTGCCGTGTGCTCTGATCTGATCTACTCTTAAATGCTGCATGCTTGATTTACTGGCAGCGGCTGCAAATCATCGCCCAAGCCAAGGCCCAGGAAAAAGGGATAAAGACAATGGTCATATGGGGGAAAATATGAATATATTCACTCACCCACACACCCGTACAAGTGAGTGAGCAGAGAGTGTGAGGGCGTGAGGGTGTGACATGGTCTCGTGTAGGCATGTGCGATAAATTATCATGTGTGGCACACACACACACACACACACACAGAGTAGAGGGAAGGAAGGTGTCGTGTCGTGTCCTCTCTCAGGCCGTAATTGGTAGTCAAATATGTGGGTATCCGCCCTCAACCTGGTATTCTTCCCTGTTCCCTGTTCCCCGTTTCCCTTTTTTGATATATTGGAATGGATTTGCTGGCAGACAATTTTATGATCGCTGAATTTATTTGATGCATCTCTCCCCAATTGAAGCCCCCCCTCCCCCCTCCGCCCGCCATAAATTCCAATTGTTCTCCATCAGTCGTCGAAATCCTTCAAAACGGAAATTTATGCGTCCTGTTAAAAAACGTTTTGTACGAAATTTGTTCTCCTCTTTGAGTTCCTTAGCTGAGAATTAAACGAGTCAAGCTAAATTTTTTAAGTACTAATAAATATTATCCCATAAAAAAAATGGGAGGGAGTTGCCTCAAACCACCCTCGGATGGTTACAAAACAGAAATATTTATAAAGAAATTTTCAGAAAAGAAAAATTGCATATAAAATTGACCATTAAAATTACCTTTAATGTGCCATTTTTACTTTGAATGTCTCTGCAAAAGAAAATGTGGAAATGCATTAGCAAACGAGGAAGAATTCGGTATACTCTCACGGGAAAGAGAGTGCTTTGTGGCCTTGTATTTTCTTCATCATTCAGTAGAGTATTCCACATGCCAAGCGATTGCCATTAGATACCCAAAAGATTCCTTCCTTTTTAGAGCATTCCCACATATCCCCACTGTCTGTACCTTTTCGGGGGTGGCACACATACTGGATATATGTATAAAGTCAAAAACATTTTGTGTTATATCATTTAAATTAAAAGCTGAGCTGACAATAAAAAGTATACAATAAACATTAACTCTCCGACTCAACAATTCAAAAATTGTATTCCATTGTATGGCATAGCAGGGACCTGGCCTCTGTCCTGGCCGTAAAACATTTAATAACAACCGAGTCGGGCTTTTGATATGCCCAGCAGACATTTGGTGGCAGCCAGCAACCCCCAGCAACCCCAGTAAAGGGAGATTTTAAAATAAGAAATGCATTTAATCATTTAAGTAACAAGTGGGGAAGAAGTTTTAAAGTGGCACTTTCGTCGCCTTTTATGCTTACTTGAGCTGACCGCACATCGGGGGCGGCGCCGCCGCCTCGAAGAAAGATCTTTCAACAGTCATTCCAGGAGCATTGGAACCTTTCCTTTTGTATTGGCCAGCCAGTAAATCGCCCCGCACCCTGTCTGTTCCGGTCTGTCCAAAGGAAGTTGGCTATTCTTTGGGAGTTGTCCAAGTTTGTTGTCCTTTTTTTATGGCCCTGCCACTGCCACTGGCACTGGACACACATAAATATCCATCCTCACATGTGACGAGGACGTTTTCCCACAGTCGTTCTCTGGCAGAGTTTTTCGGGGGAGTGCAATCAAAAAGGAATTATTCTTGACCCATTGGAGAGAGAGTCGGGGAGAGCACTCGGGTTGTTGCCTGCTTGTTCCTTTTGTATAATTCCCCATTTAATGCCTAAGCCAACACCTCAAAGGGACCCACAACAACTCTGACGAAGATGAATACTCCTCCACTCGATTTGCATAGTTGGGGTGGGGTCGGGTCGGGTCGAGTCGAGTCGGTCCGAGACAAAGGACCTTCCCTTCGGCCTGCCTGCTGACAGGCAAATGGCTTTGGCTTTGGCTTTGGCTATGGCTTTGGCTGAGGCTGACCTAACGAACCATAAATTAAACACGCTTTTGATGTCTTGGTCTGGCCAGAATGTTTACTTACAAAAGTTCTGGTAACATTGTAGAGGGTTTATCGCTCAAATTCGATTATAATGAAACCCATCCGAAAAGAAAGGCCATCTCCGTTTGGGGCACTTGTATGATCGACCCGAACTATGTATGTAGCTGGGGAAATTAATTGTGCTGCCCTGGAGTGGGGGGAGGGGTTTTGTTCTGCTAAACAATTTGCATAAATTACAATACGAAGAAGAACCAAAGCAGCATCCAGGACACATATCGCACCGGCAATAAATTCAAGTCAGACTTCAGCCTGGCTTAAGTCATCAAAATGGCAGCAGCAACATCCCAAAAAGAAAAATTGCCGGACAGCAATGTTTTTTTTTCTGTTAGAAAACCAGCTAAAAAAAGGAAAACAAATTTAAATGAACAAAAGAAATAAGGGCACAACAAATTCTAGAATAGCATCTGTGGCTGCAGAGCGGGAACTATATTTGTAGACATTTTTTCGAATATTTTATTACACTTTTGAACAGGCGATTTTGATCAGATTTTTCACTCAAACCAAAAACTGTACACAATGCTACAATTACTCATCCTTCAAGCCGAGAACGGAGCTTCCGGAGGAATACTTTCCTCAGCTCAGCTCCGCTCCGCTACGCCGTACTAGTATGAATTATGTGGCAAATGCCTCGTTATTAATTAGACTCATTTGACGCTGGGCTTCAGGATTCAGGATTCAGGACGAGAGAGAGAGAGAGAGAGAGATGAGATTGTTGCCATGAAGACACCTTAATTAAATGCCTGTCTGCGGTGGATGAGAGTCCCAGATTTGGCCGCAGAGTCAGAAACGGAGTCTCCTGCAGGGTGGTTCTGTTCTCGGTTTTTTGGCAACAATATTTTGCATATGGTTGTTTTTTGGCTCTGATGATTGTGCTGTCCCAGTCCCAGTCCCTGTCCCTGTCCCTGGAGATTTGTCATTTTAATTTCCATAAATCAATTTGTTAATTAGTGCGGCACTTTTGGTTGCCTCTGCCACAGACAATGGAGGCGATTAGCCATCAGTTTTGGGATTTCTGTAAAATGGGTGCAGCTCGATGTTCGGGGTTTGAGTTAATTAGTTTTGGCAAACAGGTCTATCAAGAGTGGAATATGGAATTTAATAACTGAGGAGTGAACCCAAGAGAGAGATCTCTAGGTATTGACTGGTATTCGTGTCCTGCAAATCTCTAAGAATTCGCTAGGACTATCTGTACATATAAAATTGTGCGTGCATATTATTAATAAATATTCAGCGTTAATTTTCCAAATTAAAAAGTAAAAATACCTTTTCCGTTTCTTGCTTATAATTCCGCTGTGGCATCTGACGTACGTTACTGGCGTTAGCGCCAGTATCTAATTACGGGGCAGTAAAAATGAAAAATAAACTCGTTACTAGTGAATTAAAATTTATTTATTTAATAATATAATTATAATAATAATTTAATGGCCCTAATCGCCTACAAGCTCTCCATAGAAATACGATTGGGCTCTTTCCTGTTACCTCGTTTGATGCCGTGAACAGTTTCATCTAAAGCATTTTCGAGTTCTCGACGGCACCGTCTATCAAAAGCAATGTACTGTCGCAGCTCTCAAGTGGGGTAACACAGATCAATCGACCTCCAAACTCGACTGGGATCATGGTAGGTGCAGATGAGTAGCTCCTCCACAGACCCCAAGCCATGAACCGCGAAGACATTATCTGAAGGCGGAAGGGCGAGAGGGTCCATGGAAATATGGGTTGGGCGGTTCTGTAGATCGGGAAGATTGGAATGCTATTTCGACAACAGGACAGTGCAGTGCGATTCCTACCTGGCCCGCCATCAGCAAGTTTACTCGTTCATATGTTCCAAGTAATGTCCTCCAATTGGACAAACGGATCGTCTGTCTGGATCGTCTGAATCGCCTGGCTCGGCTGTTCGGCGGCGATCCATTTACTGAAGACAGGAATGCCCTGCCGTAAGCTCTGCCGAGTGTCGAGCGGATCTGGAAAAGGAGTTGGAATTTCAGAGCTGAACCCGCGGTCCTATCGGCACTTTCGATTTCTATTTGCTTTTAATTGACGGTGACACCGAGAACGGGGAAATGGTTTAGATGAGACCTACTCACGTCACCGAAAAAAGTAACAGGAATATCGAAAACATTTCGGAAACTGTTTAGAATTTTTGTTAAAAATAAAATTTTGAATATTTCGAAAATATTTGTTTCTACGGAGCACAAGCAGATCACGACGACTGAACAGTATGAGGTACGACACGGTTATGACAAAACTGAAAACTGAAAACTAAAGGGCATAGGCAGGCATGTGGGCAAAGGGGCTCTATGATGATCCATTTCCATTCCAGTTTTCCAAGGCTATATATCTTCTTTATTCGGTATCTGAGTGTGCTCTGTTAAAGTTGTACAAATGTTGTCATCTTCGACCCCATCAAAATAAATTCATTAGCCAATAAGTTTTTATAATGTTTTATTTTAGTGGGCTTACTTAACTGAAATATAGTTAGTTTCTAATAATAGTTCATAGTTTGTGTTGTTGGGGCAGCTGTTGTTTTATGGATGCATATAATAGAGTAAATAAATAATAAACTTACATACATATGTATATATGTAAGTGCTGTAAAAACTTTGCAAAGAATACTTCAATTAATTTTATAGTTCACTCACAAAACACTATTTTCTTCTTAATTTGCAGCTTATTTGCTTGGGAACAAATCAAGCATAAATAAGAGCCCTGATTTCATTACATTCCGAATGGGAATCCAACATCTTTATGTCAATGTCCACACCTTACATAAAGACAAACAAAAATAAACAAATAAAGCTGCCAGTCAGTCAGTCAGTCAGTCAGGCATCCAGCCAGCCAGCCAACCAGGGCAGCAATCAGCAGCAATCGGCAATCGGAATCTTTAATCCCATTTAGTTTTCGCATCGAACTACCGGGCAGGGCATTACTCCAATTTATTTTGATGGGCAAATGGATGGAAAAATGCGTAAATGGCTGCAAAATATAAATATTTTATGGACAATTCGGACAGGAAAAGCTTTAAAGTGCATTGGCAGCAGCTTTAAGCTGCCTGCCACTTGAGTGCCCCAACACACACACACACACACACTCGCACACACACACGCAAAGAAAGAGAGACAGCAGGACCCTCCGACAAACGGAAGATGTGGCAGCAGCCATTTAATGTCACTTGGGCGCAACCATCAAGCATATTACGAGGACGAAGGCCCTTAGCCTCTCGGCTCTTCCTTTCCATTCTTTTCGCCCATCTGCGTGGCTGTATTTTCCCATGTTCCGACTGTGTGCTACCCTAGAAAAGGCAAAGGATTGTCATTGATTGAATGAGTTTGGATCGATTTGCTGGACACTGAACCACATATTATAGAGATTTTTGTAAGCCACATAGACCGAGGAGAATAGGTGGGGTTACTCCACCTGTCACATCCATCGACACGAATCAAATATACCCTTCGTACCCGGTGCGAGTACCCCCATTTGATAACAACAACAGTTTACACAACAAAACAAACCGAAACGAAACCATAAGAGGGAAAGCGGAGAAATGGGGAGATGGAGGGGAGAGAGTGTAGCCGCATGTAGAGTGTTCTGTTCTGTTCTGGCTTTGACTTTGACTTGAGGTGCATCCCGAACCCGAACCCAATCCCACCAGCCAGCCAGTCAGCCAGCCAGGCAGCCAGCCAGCCATCCAGCCATCAGCCAAAGTAAAATGCATTCAGCAACAATTGTTGCTAGCTGTAAATAAACACGACTTGCACTCTGCCTCCACACCCACATGATGTGCACACACACTTCTATATGTACATGCATATCAGATGGTGGTTGGCAGGGGCAGCAGGGGTAAGGGGAGGCAAACAGTGAAATGATAATAAGGTATATAATTTAATATCAATCTGACAGCCAGAAGGCAACAAAGTGCGCCAAAGCCAGCGACCGACAACGGCGAAGATTTCAGCGAATTCGAAGTTGCTTTTTATGCTACACTTTTCACTTTTCTGCTGTTTGTTTGTCGGTAAATATACCCTGATATAGCTTGAGATCGATTGACTATAACCATAAAGGCGTGACAGTGGCTGCAAAATAATGATCTTTTTGCTGGGAATTTTCTTAATGTTCTTACCAAACTCTCAACCCGGTGTCAGGCACTATTGTACGATGGATGGAGAGTGGATCGAGCCAGGTGAGAGGGCATCCCTTGGTCGCTCTCCACTTTGGCCAGTGCTCTCCTGCAATTTTTTCGCCGTTTCTTGTTGTGTTTGTGCTGATGCTGCTGCTCCTGCTGCTGCTGCACATGCCATGCCCTGCCTTGCCTTGCCACATGCCACATGCCCTCTGCGTGCACTTCACTTTTATACACGAGTTTGCATTGTCTGTCGCTGTCGTCGCGATGGCCCCCTGTCTAGAGGTACTCAAATGCTCTGCTCCTTCTCCCGCTCTCTCCAATATTGGGTGTCGTTTGCTTACCCTTCCAGAGGGTATTACGATTGCTGGGATACGTTTGGATCGGTTATCTAAAGTCCAACGAAAACTTGCAAATTATCCAATATTCTTGGCTCGAAATCAGATCACTTTCTCTCAGACACTTTCTCACGATCGAAACAATCGGAAGAGTATCCAGCAGCTATGGCCGGCAGGAGCCTACTGTGTCCTGGCTTCCTTCGGCACCCATATTATGTTTCTGCTCATCTCACCTTTTCGCATTTTTTGCGCTGCTTCTTTCTTCCTTTCTCACTCTCTCTCTCTCTCTCTCTTATATATTTTGTTTGCTAACCAAATAAATGCAGTTTGTTGTTTGTGTTGAGCCAAGCAGAACATTTCCATTTGAATGTTCTTTTAAGCGAAAACAATTTCTTCTTTGTTTTGCTTTTGAGAATGTCTCCTCTTCACATCCTCCCCCCTACTCCTGCCCTACTCCTGCCACACTCCTGCCAGGTATGCTGCCCCCCGACCCCCCACCAACCCACCACGAATCCCCATCCAGTATTGGCCTTTGTGCAGAGTGTTTAGCAAATTAGATCATGGATTTTCCCTTCTGATTTTCGAAAGGTTATCGCTTGGATGTCATTATCGGGTCCCGCCCACACACCTGAGTGCTCCCGGGGGTAAAATTCGTATTCTTTCCCCTTTTGTTGTGTACCTTTCTGATATGCATTTTCCTCTGCTTTTTTTTTTGGGTTTTTTTTTTGTTCTTTAAAGTATTTCGCTTGGATTTTATTTTACATTTTTTTATGCGGCAACTATAAAAAAGTTTTTACATTTTTTACGGCACTTATTTCAGCTTTCTTTCCCTTCTTTCTGCGGCGGGTAACAAAAGAAGTTTTCCGAGGGCGAGTGCATTATATTTTGGACTTACGGCGAGAAGTTGATTATGTTGATTTGTGGAATTGATTTGCCCCCCACCCGCCACACCCCCCTCCGCAGCGGCAGGGGATAGAGCACCGCCAGGCACTCCTTTCCATCGTAAAATATTCGTGGCATGTGGCAGGGAAAAGGATCCAACCGATTGCTCTTTCGGTTGTCAGTAGATGTAATGCAATGCAATTCCAATGGTTGGAGAGCTAGGAGTACGTACATGTACATATATCATGGAGAATAGTGAAAAATGAAATCAACTATTTTATCGGAGATCTTCAGATAAGTTCATTAAAGAGCTTCAATGACGCTGCTGGAAAGCATGTGCTCTTTATTTATCATTTAAGTCATTTCCTTAGATTTTCAATTGAGAAAATATATTCCAAAAACATACCAGCCACAGGACCTCTACGAATTGGGAAGAACCCGTGGAGCGCCCTAGAAGCATTTCAGGAGCCTCCACGAAGGTTTTTTTTAATGTTACTTTTAATGTTGTATTTTGAAATGGTAAATGCATGTTTATTTATTTTAATTATTCTTTTAGTAAACAGTTTTCGATATGTCCTTTCCTTTATATTCTTTTAGTTTATAGAAACCTCGTGTAATGGGGTTTGCGGAATAGAAAATTCCTCCCGAACGGCTAGACCGATTTTAATGAAATTTTAGTTGAATATTTAGTAGGTATGCGGATAAGCCAAATGGCATCGTTCGGAGCAACAGAAATAGCAAATGGATTGCGGGACCAGCTAGTGTTGAATGCCCCACAACTAATGGTAAAGTGTATTACATATTTCACTAGATAAAATAAATTAGCAAAAGGTAAATATTTGAAATTCAATCAAATTCAATGAATTGTATGAATGAAATGTGTGTTGGAGGGTTTTCTTCAACCAAATCTGTATCTGTGGCACCTCTTGCATCAGATATAAAAGTATTTGCTAGGAAACTTCGAACTTCTCAGGATTCGAACATCGTGGCGGTTCCCCTCCAATGTGCGATGCGAGTTCCCCTCAAAAAGTTTCGAACAACGTAAGGGAGGAAAACGTAAGGGCCAGCGAGTAAGGGGTGGGAAAAACGTAAGCCCGCATAAGCATGCCACGTAAATGTAACATGCCACAAGTGTGACTGCATCCGAGCTCTCTCCGTCTCTGGCTGGAACTCTCTCTCTCGCTCTCGCTCTCGCTCTCGCTCTCTCTGTGGGCTCTGAGGAAACGTTTACGCACGTGACGGAAAGTAGCTTAACATTACGGCACAGCAGAGCAGAGCAGAGCAGAGCAGAGCACAGCGCTCTGCCAACAGGCAGCAGCACGTGAGAGAGAGCCACGGAGAGCGAGAGAGCGAAAGAGCGAAAGAGAGCGCGCGCCCGTGTGGCATTGGGTGGTTCGGATGGTTTGGGTGGTTGGAGTTGTTGGGGTGGCTAGAGACCTTGGACGCTTCCCGGGTATAAATAGGAGCGCCCTGGCGGGCAGCGCCTCAGTCGAACAACAGAGCTCGACCCGAGAAAAACTTTGCGAGGAAACTCTCAAGCGGAAGCGCATCAAGTGAAACACCGTATCCTGTTTTTTGACGTAACCTCTGACTGCGAGTCCTGCCATGGCCATTCCCTTCTATGAGAAAGAGCACGCGTCGGCGTCGGCGACCGCGCCCACTGACATTTCCGCCAGCGCCCCTGCCACTGGCAGTGCCACCGCTGGCGACCAAGTGGATGGACCGCCGCCCCTCGATCCTGGATTCGACCATGTGGACTACGAAGGACCTCCGCCAGCAGCGGCGGCAGCGGCAACAAGTGAGCCGCCACCGAGCGCCGAGGAGCAACTGCTGGCCTGGAAAATGCTGGCCCTGACCATGTGCAAGGTCCTCAAGCAGTTCTGCCAGCAGCACAAGCAGGCCACCGGGAAAACCACCAAAATGACGGCCACCGTCCAGATCCAGCCACAGAGCCAGTAAGACCCCCACCTCCCCCCACACAGTATTCCCCTCCCCCAAATAAACAGAAGCAGGACCCGGGACACCCGTGCCCGGAGCTCTGAAGCGGCTCCTAAAAGCGCAACTTGTGATTACTTTACCGTTGGAGAACACGTGAGAACTAGCGCAGCGCGCCAGCCCAGCCCACACCACCCCACACCACACCCCGAAACCCATGGGACAGAAGGAGACGGAGACGGAGACGATGACGATGACGAAGACGGGAGAGAGAAAGAGATTTAGGAAGGAAGAGAGTGCAAAATGTGAATCAATTTCCCAAGGAAAAACCCCAGAAAGTAGTTTTTATACACGTATTTTCTTTGATGGAAAAATGATTTCGAAATTGCCGTCGCGAACACACACTTTTTGGATAAGCGCAAATGTGATAAATAATTTTGCTAAAAATATTTCCAGTCCCCTCCCCGCCCCGCCCCGCCCCGCAACGAAAAAAGTATTTGGTAAACTTATTTAAGTTTAGTTCTAATCCTAAGTTAAGTTCTCCCAGAACGAGTTCCCCAGAGATCCGATCCGATCCGATTCGAGCCCCACAATGAGATCTGGAAGCAGCAGCTAGTTTTCAGAGAGAGAGAGAGAGAGGGAAGCCCAACTTAGTGGATAAGCCAAAAACACTTCGTATATATCCTTCAAATAAGTCTCAATATATGTGTGTATATGTGTGTGTGCGTGTGTTAGTGTGTGCTTTTGAGTGTGTGTGTGTTAGGCGTAGGTACAACATTTTTTTACAAACAACTCTCTTGGTGTCTATTTATCAGAGTTTCAACTTCCTCTAGGTAGATCGCTTCTTCGACTTAGCAAATAGTTATGGAAATACTATATATATGTATATTTTTGATATTTTTATATTTGCTTTGCCAACCGATAGGTGTAAGCTGTGCGTTTGTGTCAATTTAGTTTCCCTGTAGATCCCTAACTCATAAGCAATACGATATGCAACGTGGACTTTACTGAACAGAAATATAATGAGATCAGCATCAAGATCAGCATCGGCGAGGAGTAGAGGAAGGAGGAAGGACGACAGGCACACATGCGCGTGTCATGAGCATACACATAGTACAAGTTCAAAAGTAGAAATATTTACATCCATACAACAACAACCCCTCCCCCCACCATCCAACTACACAACATAACTACTATTATTAGATACTAAGTAATTTTTTAGATCTAAGTTAAGTAAACCAACAGAATAGTATGCATAAAGCAAATTACAATAAAATATTATAAAAACGTATTGAATTTATTTTGATGGGTACTGTACTGGTGCGGATTGCATTCCGAAGAGAAGTCGAAGATGACAAAATTTGTACAACCTTAACAGAGCACACTCAGATACCGAATAAAGAAGATATATAGCCTTGGAAAACTGGAATGGAAATGGATCATCATAGAGCCCCTTTGCCCACATGCCAGCCTATGCCCTTTAGTTTTCACTTTTCAGTTTTCAGTTTTGTCATAACCGTGTCGTACCTCATACTGTTCAGTCGTCGTGATCTGCTTGTGCTCCGTAGAAACAAATATTTTCGAAATATTCAAAATTTTATTTTTAACAAAAATTCTAAACAGTTTCCGAAATGTTTTCGATATTCCTGTTACTTTTTTCGGTGACGTGAGTAGGTCTCATCTAAACCATTTCCCCGTTCTCGGTGTCACCGTCAATTAAAAGCAAATAGAAATCGAAAGTGCCGATAGGACCGCGGGTTCACCTCTGAAATTCCAACTCCTTTTCCAGATCCGCTCGACACTCGGCAGAGCTTACGGCAGGGCATTCCTGTCTTCAGTAAATGGATCGCCGCCGAACAGCCGAGCCAGGCGATTCAGACGATCCAGACAGACGATCCGTTTGTCCAATTGGAGGACATTACTTGGAACATATGAACGAGTAAACTTGCTGATGGCGGGCCAGGTAGGAATCGCACTGCACTGTCCTGTTGTCGAAATAGCATTCCAATCTTCCCGATCTACAGAACCGCCCAACCCATATTTCCATGGACCCTCTCGCCCTTCCGCCTTCAGATAATGTCTTCGCGGTTCATGGCTTGGGGTCTGTGGAGGAGCTACTCATCTGCACCTACCATGGTCCCAGTGGAGTTTGGAAGTCGATTGATCGGGGGTACCCCACTTGAGAGCTGCGACAGTACATTGCTTTTGATAGACGGTGCCGTCGAGAACTCGAAAATGCTTTAGATGAAACTGTTCACGGCATCGAACGAGGTAACAGGAAAGAGCCCAATCGTATATCTATGGAGAACTTGTAGGCGATTAGGGCCATTAAATTATTCCAATAAATAAATTAAAATTATGAAATAAATATAAATAAATAAAATTATTAGAATAAATTTCAGTGTGTTTCAGTGTGTTTATAGCTCAGTGCAGCACATCGTAATTAACTTACGTGCCACCCGTTCCACCACTAATAACCATAATTTACTTGCGCAATCATTGAGAATGCTTTGCCACCTCAAAGGGAGTCTACCTCCCGCCAACCATAGCCAACCATAACTGTTGCCAAAGAGAATGAGATCAAAGCCTTTTTGCCAGACAAAGGACACTCGATAATTCCTCATATTCCATGCCCACCACCCCCCTGCACATGCCAGGGAAAACTTCATACAATCGATGCGGAAAAATGTCGCGTGGCGCCCCCGGTAAAAGGCCTCTGGGCAAAGAAAAAAAAAAAAAGACGACAGAAATCTTTCAACTCCCGATTTTTTAATACGCTTTGTATAAAGGCAAATACTGTGAAAGGATGTGGATGCTAAGCTGCTTTTTAATTTTCTAAAATCCAAATAGAAGATTTTTTTTCTTCTTTTTTGTTGTGAGTCCATCCATCGAAGCCATCAATCAATCCATAATAATATCAATCAGGGCGCTGGGCAAAGAACAAATAACATTTGCCAAATCAACTCTAGCCCCCTTCCCCCGAAGAAGATTTTATAATTTTTTTTTATATTTTCCTTCCAGGCAGATAAGCGGAAAGTGAAGGATTTTCGAGGTTTTCCATTTTCGGGAGTTGGAGAAATGCGCATTATGGGAGACGGCTAACTGTCTGAATTCAATCAAATGTCCCCCCGGGAATTTGCACTTTTGTTTGCTTCCACTGGCTTCCACACATGATACCCATGCAGCCATCATCGTTCATCCTTCAGCAACCCTTTGCTCTCGGTAGCGGAGAAAGCAGAGAAAGCGGACCACCTCGAGTGCATATGTGCGTCCGTCCAGTGGATAGATGGGGTGAAGTGGCGGCGGCAGTGGTTTTGCTTTGGTAAGGTGACCCATAAACAAACAGATTCCTATTTTTCTTTTTTTTTCTTTGCTTTTTTTGCAAGGGAAATCTTAGTGGGTATGTCAGGGGTGTATGTGGGTCTAGTCTAGTCCACGAAGCCGTTTTCCCCATCCTGGGCAAACATTCGTATACATATATGTATGTATGTATAATATGGTATGGAATGGTACATAGATCTGTGGCTATTTGAGTGCCTTTAGAGGCATTTTTTAACTTAATTGAAAGTACACAAATTTACTAAGCAAATCAATTGCTTTTCCTCTGTACTTTCTTGTTGTAGTGGTCTCTGTCCCGGGGGTACGGATACGTACAGAATGTTTGCATACTCGAAAACGAGATTATTAAAAATAAATTAGAGGTTTCCTTTTGCCCTAATACTAGCCGTAGAAGTGGTCCATTCCAGAGATGCTTCAGCTGGTTCTGCTCGGAACGTGCTCAAGTGCAGATTCATTTCAATTTGGATGGGCTCTGGTTCTGGTTCTGTTTCTGGTTCTGGCTGGGGAGTTACAGTCAGCTTTCAGGATTTGTGGTCATCATTAGTGTGCCTTATTAAGTGGAAGCTCTGGCAGTGAGGCAGCTTTAATCCCTAATCTCGGGCTCTTGCTCAAGGTCGCCCTTTGAGCAGAGCTGCATACATATGTTGCATCTTTGAGCACGTACCCCATCCCGCCACTGCAGTAGTGCCAGCATATGCTGAACTAGAAAAACACGAACCACACACTAAATGGGGGATTCGCGTCCCTATTTCGGGATCCGCAAAGGGTTGCCTGCACACACACACACACACACACACACGCATGTGTGATCTGAGATGTGGGTCAAGGTGAAGAAGCGCACTCGGAGTGCACTCAAACTGGTTTCACGAAAGGATTCAAGCAGCTTGCGCTCTTCAAAACAAAACAAAAGAAAACAAAGTTTAAATATTTGTGTCAAAATAAATACATGATCACAGTTAGCTTGGGATGGAACGAACCGATTCCAGTTCGGATCGAAACATTTGAACGATATTTACACGAAATATAAATACAAAAAAATACAAAAAAATACAAAAAAACAATTCAATTGAATTTCATGCTCCACCCCCATGCATCCCTTGACGCAGCGGAGGCACTGCTTGCACTTCATCATTACAATTAAAGCAGATCAAAGCAGTGCCAGAGTGCGAAAGAGCAGGGAGAGGGATAAAGGCAGAGAGCGAACGCGGACAAAAGGCGCGAAAGACAAAAGGCGGCGACAGTCAAAAGGCAACAACAAGTTGGCAGCGCCAATGTCAAAGGTAATGACAGAAGCCAAACAATTGAAAAGTTGCAACAAACAGAGACAGGCCCCAGCCCGATGGTTGGCAGGTGGAAGGAGAAACAGATGAGAGAGAGAGAGAGAGAGAGTGGAGAAGCGGAAAGCAAAAACAAAGAGACTTCGTTAGCTTTGGCTACAAAAGCAGCAACAGAAAAATGTGTAAAAATAAACACACACAAAAAAAAGAATGGATATCTATGGATTAAGAACCGATGCTTCTGATACCCTGGCAGTTCCAACGTTCCCAAGAGAGATTTATAATAAATAAATGTTATATTCATCTGATTTGATTGGATTTAATTGCATTTGATTGGATTTTAACTGGCTATCTCTGACTCCATAAATATATCAATAATATGCTGTTATTAAATTCTGATTTAGAAACTCTTCCTTCGTTCCGTTGCAAAACATAAGTCCCCCACTGTGTAAGGGTGTACAAAAATATAGCAAACAATTGTCAAAGCCAGGCGAAAGAGAAAATAACTTGGAAACAATTTTCGAGCAATATATTTTCCGCTGTTAAGCAGAACTTTTCACGCGCTTTTTGATGTTTTCTGCAAAAGTGCAAAAATAACAAGGAAAAATTGCGTAGAAATATTTAATGAGGCCAGAGTGCGAGTGCGAGTGCAAGTGGAAAGGCAAAAGAAAATCCAGCGCAAGTACAAAAAAAAAATCTAATTTAATAATCAAATAAAAAGCTGGTCACAGGGCAGCAGAGCAGGAGCAGCAGGAGTAGCGCTGTCCCCAGGGAGCAAAAGGAGAGCCAAAGAATTGGAGGGGGGGTGATAGAGGAAGTCGGGGAGAGAGTTATGCAAATGCAAGAGAGATAAGGGGAAACAAAAAATGGTATTCGCATAACTTGAGCGATTTGACAAATTTACGAGTGAGTTTAGCGGACTAATCATTACAGATCTTTATTCCACTCCCCACAAAGAGCGCCACCCCCTGAGGGCAGAATCAACAAGGAGTGCCTGAAGAGAGGGGGCCGGGGGCGAGCCGAGAGAGGATAACTGCGTTGACAACGGACGTCGCTGCTGTGCGGCCTCTTCCTCTTCCTCCGCTCGGTCGCTGCTAGACCTAGAGCTTTTTTTATGTCTTCTCTTATGCTGGATACCATACCCTAACTAAGAGAAGAAGGAGAGTCATTAGCATTTCCTGTAAAGTATGATCGAAAATGTTTAAGAATTTCTTAAGAAAATAACCAATTGCATTGTATTTGGTGTATGATCTTTGATCTGTAGAGCTTCTAGTCTCGGAATTTTTCGATTTTGTTGCCCAAGAAAATCTCTACCCAATGCAAATATCTTCTATAGCTTCTATAGGATTGATGTTTGATGTAATGATTATTATAGACTAGCTACACCAGCATATTCTTTGTCCATAGCCCCAATCAGCACTTTCGAATGAGCGGAATATTCAATATTTGGCTGTAAGGGCATTTCGTATTCAGCTCTGTGCTAGCATAGAATTTTCTCTTTATTGTAATAATTTTTTTTCGTTTTCCAGAGCAGAAAAAAGAGAATGAGAAAACGAAAATCTCTTGCACATAATTTTAATGTTTATCGTCTTTTATTGTCAAACAAATTATTTTTGATATTTGTGCTGCGGGCGATTCCAGCTCCTGCTCGAAGACAACCCCCCACCCACCCCTGTGTCAGGTGATGCTGTCTGGGAAATGATTCAGCTGCTGGGTGGATGTGGAGGCTACGTAACCAAGGAGATCCTGCACCCACACACACACACACACACACGTCTGGTAATTTGATTAGCATGGAGGGGGGGCAGTGGCAGTGAAAGGCAGAGAGAGAGTGGGAAATGGGATGGCATAATAATCATAAAGAAAATCCAGAAACGACATCCTGATCTCTATCGGGGCCGAAGTCAAAACAATTTAATGCATGAATAAAAAATAATTTCCTTGCGAGGACATCCTGCTGCGGAGTTTTATTAGATTTTGGCCAAAGAGGAACTTCATATGTAACCCCAGACTCCCCAATAATACTCCATCCAAGGCTCCCTTATCTCTTCCTGGATTTGTCTTCTTTCTTTCATGTCGCCTTCATCTCTCCATACACACACACACATTATCGCTGGTACACACATATTTGATTATTTATCCAGGAACATTAAAGGCAAAAATGGAACAACAAAAATGACATCCATTGCCATGTTGCATATGAATTAAAACGCAATAAATTAGCAAAGAGAAGCCAATTGAGCTTCGAACTTCGAACCGAAGGATGTACAGTTTTTTGCCAATCGAACTTCTTGCCAAAGGGACAAGGGACAAGGGAGCAGGGAGCACAGGAAGCTTTTGTTTGCTCTGCTAATGCTTCGACGTCGCCTCGTTTGTCGTGAGATTAACGCAAAGCCCAGAAAGCCAGAAGCAGCACAGGAAAGAACAGCGATTAAGTCCTGGCTAAACTGGATGGAGACTTGAGGGGAAATTTAATTACACGAAAATGCTGCGGCACTGCCGAGAGCCATTTAGATATTTTGTGGAGTTCTACCTGTATTCAATCGGTATGCCACTGCCAATGCAGCTGCTCTGCTACCCCATTTGGCCAGTATTCAAAACCGTTAGCACAGCCGTACAACGGAAAGGCAGTGGGCATCAAAATGCCACCAGACCAAAATGCCGACGCTTTTAATAAGCTGATTTGTTATTTATGATGTTTTCCTAATGATTTTCAAATTTTCCTTTCGAATTTTGTGGATTGTGGGCACAAAGTAAATTCTGTTTGGGAAATGGAATATTTAATAAGCAACGAAGATATCGCGTTAATGCAAATTAATTTTGCATTTATGTATGTACATTCCTTAAAAATAGTCATCCGAACGATAAGAATAGCGAAGGGATCCAGGACACCACAAAATGTGATTTAATTGCGATTGAATCCCTTGCATATCCTTTGAATACCATTTTGAACACTTTAAAAACAAATTCAAGTAATTTTCGAATTTAATAATACAAATTTAAAACAAATTGAAGCGAGTGGCAGTCTCTACTGGGTGGAAAATAGAAGGTGCATGCCCCCGTTGCCACCCACTGATTATAAGCCAACATAAATTAGTTAGTGCCACCGCAGTGGCGATAGCTTCGACTGCCCCAAATCCGACTTAATACGCATCACTTAATTGTTTACAGCATTAATGCAAAAACCTCAGCAAATCCAATAAACACTCCCACCAACCCAAACCCCACCCCCACCCCCACCCCAATCATCCCGAGCCGAACCGGAGCAGGACAAAACCAGAGCAAAGCTCCGACCGCAGCCAGAGAGAGAGAGAGAGATCTGATGGCTGCCAGCGGAGTGGACAGCCCATCAATATTACATCACAACATGGCATGGCATGGCATGGCATGGCATGGCATGGCATTGCATAACACGCACATACCGACCAAAATCGCGGCCCAGGACATGCCTCAATGATATCATTGTAGCAGGATGAGTGGGAATTGGATGGGGGATGGGGATGATGATGATGCTGCTGCTGCTGCTGCTGCTGATGATTCGGTAGCAAACATTAATCAGCGAATTATCAATGCAAATAATTTTCAACACGCCTGAATGCGATATCAATCAACGGACATCGCTTCCGCTGCAATAACCAGCGACGACACCAACAACAACAACAACAGGAGCAGGAGCAGGAGCGAGTACAGCAGCGGGACCAGAAGGAGGACACGTTTGGCTATGTGCAACATCCCAGTCTGGGGCACTTAACACACAATTAAGTGCAAATAATTGCAAACGCTGCATATAAATGATTTGTTTAAGCCAACATGACAGACACACACGAACGGAATGGAGCGGCCCGGCCATGGCAATGGCAATGGCAATGGGATAAATCACCCTGCGGCGTCTTCATTTTCGAGTGCTGGGGCACAAGACATTGGACAGTGGGACAAAGCCGATTGACTGCGAATATATTGTACATAAGAAGCAGAAAATCGGTTTACAATAAAAGTTAAGAGACGTTTATAGAGCCATTTTCGAAGGATGTGCCTGTCAGATCTTAAGTATATTTATCATTTTCTCTCAAGAGAATAAGATATAATATCTGATCACATGGCTTTCAAATGATTATATCTGGCAAAAGTGTGCTTTCCCATTCCCACTTTTCGAGCAATAAACTGGCCTCGGTGCTCCCCAAAAAACGCATCATTCTTGGCAGATTTTACCTAAAAATGTGGATAATTATGCTCCGTTGTGTTAATAATTTTATTAATTAATAATCAATAGTTTTGTTTGTTAAAAAAAATAAGCTTGGAGTCCACAGTGCCAGCCGAAAAGGCTTTCTGCAGTGTGAGATAAGCGGATAATGAATTTTGAGTTTTGGCTGCGGAAGCGTGCAGCTGACCAGAGGAGGAGATAGCTCGGGAAAGGGTATAGTGTACGCCTTGTAAGGTGCAGCACCCCCCCACCCCACCACCCCAAACAGTAGCTATTGACGCTCCCTCCCTTGTGTTGGGGGCTATTGGTCCGCTTAATTAGTATAATCCGCGTTGAAATTACTCAAGTGTGCATTGTGGGAGGGCTGGGAGGGAGGCGGAGTGGCAACGCATGGCAACGCCTGTGTGTGTGTGTGTGTGTGTTGCGAAGCTTAAGAGAGATAGGGAGTGCAGGTAGCAGCCTCCTGATTATGATAAGATTGGCTGGCATAGGTGCATAAATTTAATGACAGCAATTAAGTGAAGCGCCAAAGTTTTCGCAAGAAGTCTTATCAGAGGAGCAGCACAAACACGCACAGACACAAACACACACACACACACACACACACACACACACATACCCATACACACATGCACATTCGCTCACTGATGGCCAAAAGTGCATTGCATAATTGAATACGTTTAAGCCAAGTTAATGCGCATTTCATTGGGCCACGCGTGTCGCCCAAGGAACGCGAGGGGCATCCATCGCGATCATTTGCATATGGGAAGAGGAACGAGCGGACGGACCTGCATGTAAGAGTCATTAAATATGCAAATTGCAAAATAAATACACACACCAGCGACAAAAAGAGCGAAGCGATATGAAATCCAAGGAAAACAAATGTTTGCCGAGTGCTGCCGAAGCCTTTGCTACCCTGACAGATACATCCATGGTGTATCTAGGACCCCGATAGGACAGCCTCACCAAAAGTCCAGCTTTTGGGCTCCTCAGTCTTCAGTTGAGGAAAAGTCGCAGCCAGATAACACAGACATAGGACAGTAAAGGTGGCAGCCCCATGGATACCCTTTGACATATATTATATATACTTTTTGCAAGGGTATCAAGTAAAAAGAATATATGTATGTTTTCCCCACCAATACGATTTATGTGACAGTGGAGGGGGAGAGGGAAAGAGGGCACAGAGAAATAAAAGAGAAATGTGTAAAGTGTGCACTTAAGCCAGCAGCAGTTGGACCCGAAAGTGGGAGCATGCCAACCACCCACCCACCCACTGGTCGTCCCGCCTTGCGGTCACTCTCTGAATGAATCACTGGCGCCGGCCAAAGACGCCGACGCCGACGCCAACGGCGACGTTCAGTCTCTGCAGCCAGTCTCCCTCTCTCTCTCTCTCTCTCTAGCTGCATCTCCATCGCACACCCGGAAGCCGTAATGGAGTTTTCATTCAAATTATTTTCGGTCGGAAAATGCAAGCCAAGAAGCCAAGGAGGCACTAAATTGCCTGAATTGATGTTCTCTTTCCTGTTATGCTCTCTTCTCGGCACCGCTAAGTGTTTGGTTGTTTGGTTGTTTGGTTGTTTGGCTGGCTGCATGGCCTTCTCTTTCTTCGCTTTTGGGGGCCAAGAACACACACATATTGGTCCCGTTATAAATCAGTGACGGAGGTGGAGCCTCCTGCAGCCCAAAATGAAATACAAAAGGAAACGAGCCACGGACCCAAGCATTTAAATCTGTTTAAGGAGAATTTGTGGCTGCTAAGAGCAGTACTTTCTTCCACTTTCCAGTCTCTCATTTTCACATCAGACTTTTGGCAGGGAAAAACGGCTCCTCCTCCTCCACCTCATGTCATGGGTACGCGTACAGTGGAAACCCACATAAAATATGCATATGCACATCCTTTGGGCACAGCCATTGGACCCGACTCGACTCGACTCTCCCGAACAATGCAAATTTTGTACACATAAAAATTCTTTTCGCACTTTTTGCATCATTAATTGTGATATTTATGACTCGAACCTTCAAGCCAAAGAGTGTCACAGAGAGTGGGGGGAAAGCAGATCTGTGCGACATTTTCTATGCAAATTTGAGCGCCTTTTATTGGGTCGTACGTGCTTTGAGGGGGGGGGGGGGGGGGGGGAGGAAAAGGTGGACAACCAACACATGCATATGCCACTGAGGAGGTGGGAGAAAAAGAGAGCGAAAGAGATTGGCTCGTGCCCTCGGGATGCTCCTGCTGCACTGGAAAAAATTATGTATTTCATTCAAAAAGAACTAAGAATGATTTGGTGAAAGGATAGTCAGGATGGTCCTTGGAGCAAGCATCATTATCACATAGGAATGATATGCGAATCCCTATCAGATGAAGGGCCTTCAGAACTTCCGAAAGAACTTTCAACCAACAATCCATAGATCTCCACAGATCATCAAATATATATTTTTATAGCCTCAAAAGTTCCATTACCATATACCAAATATCTTTAATTTTTTTTTGCAGTGTGCGTTTCCGAGTGCGTTGTTTGTTGTTTCAATTTCGTATAAACATGTAAATAATTTCCAGCTGATTGCACAAATTCGTTGCGGGCTTGATTTTTATTATTGCACCCATTGTTCTCTCTCTCTCTCTCTCTCTCTCTCTCGCTTTCCCCTGCATCGCTGCCACACTGCAGAAGAGAAGAGCAGCATGCATAACGAATTTTGAATTGCCGATTTGCCTTTTTTCCCTCCGGCGCTGTGGCACTGTGGCGCTGTTCGCGCTTTTGTTTTCAATTTGCCATAAGTCTGTCAATTGGCGAATTAATAAACTGGAAAATTCAACACAAACGGGGACAGATTGGAAAAGTCATTTCAGGGCTCGCCTCGCTGTGGGTCTTACCCACATGAAAAGCGTAGCGTAGGAAATGCAAATTTCCCCTCTATCGGAAGGATATAAGTTGGGAATTTCATTTCCTTTGGCTTTGGCTTTGGATTGTTTTCGGTTGGGGGAAACCTTTTGCAAGTTTAAATACATATTTTCATACCGAAAAGTTCTTAAATTTCTAAAGAAACATATTTTGTCTCAATATTATTAAACATATTTTTATTAAACTCACGTCGATTCAAGTTTGTTTCAGAAATTATTTATGGAGGTTTTCTCCAGACTCCTTTCCCACTTTCGAGCTCCGAACGATGATGGTTTTATTCCCAATGGCTTCAGTTTCGAAATCCCCGAGTTTAAAGTTCATGAACTTTGGAGAGCTTAACTTTCTGTTAATTGGATGCAGTAAACATTTCTGCTATTACCTCATTATGCAAATTCTGGATAAAATTAGTCATCAGCCTATTACATTTTTACGATATCAGGTTGTAAAATAAAAAAACTGTCAGCGGGTATAGAAAATTAGGATTAAATTATGTAAATTTACAAATTTTACGACTGACGAAATGCAGAAAAATTTTCGCACAACATTTTTACGACTTTCCAATAGGGAAATTTGCGACTTTACCCTAATTAGCTATAGACCCCAAGAAGAATAATCGTAAAAAATTGTAGGCACGTGCGGGGCCCAGAACAATTTTGCCAACATCTGTCCGTCGGGTTCAAGCCTACGTCATAAATGTCGAATCGAATGCCAGAAAAGTTCATAAATATAATTTTAAAGTTAAATGAAATGATTAGTGACGCCTGAGTGCAAAATTTTCGCATTCCCATTCGCATCTCTTCGCGCGTTT
The DNA here is from genome assembly GCA_963969585.1 of Drosophila helvetica. Lineage (NCBI taxonomy): Eukaryota > Metazoa > Arthropoda > Insecta > Diptera > Drosophilidae > Drosophila > Drosophila helvetica. Next base: position 61,044,324 of record OZ018401.1, read on the forward strand.
TGCTGCAGGCGCGATAAAAATGCAATAAAATTCGCGGCTGACAATAAAAAACAAAACGGAATTCACTTTGATTTTTACAGGGTTGACGAGTCGCCGACGGTTCGGCCAGACTGATGTATGTAAATGGTCTCCATGGAAGGGGTATGGTATGTACGGATGGAGGGTTCGATGAATCGATGTAGTATATACACAATGGAACTAATTTATCTAGTGCTTTATACATACATATAACAGTACGTTTTGCCTTGGTTGTAATTAGGCAGAAAAACTGCACTCATAGTAGATATTTCTTAAGGAAAAGCGGACTAGCGATGGACATATTTGTTAGAGGTGGTTTATAGCAGATCTATAACATGTTGGTATTTTATGCACCCAATAGAAACGTGGAATTAAATAAATTAAATAAAAAATTCTAAGAAAAAAAGTAAAATAAAAAATAAATAAAATGGAGGATTCGAAAAAGTTGGCGCCAAATCTGTGTCCTAATTTAATTTTCTTGGCTTTTTTTTTGATTATTCTGTGTGATGTTCTTTGAACTCCTACGATACAAATATTAATTAAAATATAAGGTATTGCAAAATTTCAATTATACTTATCAGTTGTGTTCCATACTTCCTTTATTCCGAGATAATATTGCTGTATCCACTACATATGTAGTTATAATTGGAACTGAATTATTGATTAAAGGGTGAAGATGGTCAGAGTTTGTTTACGCTGAAAACAAAATGGAATTGGTACAAAGCTCCATCAAAATTTGATTTTGGATCGGAAATTGTCCAAAAAATGTCTGTCTCAGTTGCAGCAATTTCGATTAGCCCGCCCCTGACTAACTAAGCCACTAACTAGTTGCTATTGATACCCACTGGCCTCGGATCGGACATGATTTGAAATAATTTATGCATCGTTCTCCGAGTTAATCAAATTGCCGAGTGCAGGAAAAATTCCTTTGGACGCATGCAATGGCACTCCCTGCCACAGAGTGCAATCAAATCAGGCTCCCGGTCTGCAGGCCAATCTAATTCAATTTTCAAAACAAATTCGTGTCATGCCCCGGACACAACGCAAATAGAATGTCACGCGCTTCAGAGCCAAAATTAAATTCCCCCTAGAGCCGAAGGAAGCAAAGAAAAATACCCAAAAACCACTCGCAACAACGAGACACATGTGGTAAAAAAAAAGTACGAGTATATCCTAGAGCCCAGAAAAAAATGTCCAATTTTGTTGGTCAATTTTTGGTTTAGAGAACGGAAGTAGAGGAACAGGCGACCAGCAGCAGGTGCCAAAACTGACGCCTCACCAAATTGTCGGACAAACACAGACACGGCAAAGGAGTACGAGCGGTAACAGTATGAATCAAGTCAGAGTGCTACGGTTGGCATTGCACTAGGGGATACCCTCTACTGAGGCTTAACAATTAGGGGTCGCGATTTTCATCAGTAAGACAAGCAATTTGCTACGTTTTTTCTTGAAAAATGCGAAAAAGTAGAAATGTGCGTGTGAGCATGTCGCAATTTCGTGAATCTCAGCCACGAGAGGAACGAAATGAACGAAATCCACAACGACAATTGGCTTCTTGTCTACACGACCCACACGACAGCATACCCTTGGTGTGTGTCTGTTAGAGCACGGGGTATGAAAAAGAATGCAACAACTAAAAGCAAAGCAAAATGCTGAGCCCGCACCGCACCGAACCGAACGGGTCTCTGCAGCAGTCGAACATTTGATGAATGTGTGGGGAAGACTCCAGGCCACAGGTTGGTCAGTAGGTGGATGTACGGTGTTTGGGGTGTTTGGGGCGTTGGGAGTGAGCCGCAACATGTTGCGGTTGCTCGGGGTATGGGAGAGCGAACTCCGCTTATAAATCTCGCACACAACAAAAGAGAAAAGAGCAAATGGAATGGCAGGCGGAGGCGGAGGCGGAGGACGGACTGCAACAATGAAATACGCAAAATATTGACAGGACACCGCAGGGAGAAAAAAAGAAAGTAAGAGGAAACAGGCGAATCGGGGAAAGGGGAAAGGCGCAGTTGAAGTAACGGAACCTCACACAAAATGCACTCGAAACATGCGACTGCCCGTTACAATTAAAACACAAAGAGATGCAGAGAGAGAGAGTGGGCGAGTGGGAGAGTGGGGCTTGGAGAGGGCGAATAGATGTGAGTGGTTGAGGCAGGTTGTGGGAGCGATGGAGACACACACTCTTTCTCTCTCTCTCGTGTAATGCACTGGACAACCTGCGACGCGTCATTTGGCCGCCCTATTGTGCACTGGACAGGCGGCACAGCACAGCAAAGGACAGCACAGCAATGCCAGGGACAGTGGGACTGTGGGACAGGCATAGACATTGGGACAGCATCGTTGACGCTGGCACAGCTGCCATTTTACTTGAATGCTTCGGCTGCCATGAATAAAGCATCTCATGTATGCGTATGTGTGTTTGTGTGGGTGTATCTGTGTCCGCTGTTATTAATCCGACATGATTGGCAGCAACGAAATGGACAACAAAAGTGGACACAGGTGGATGCGGCCCATCGTCCTGTCAGCGCCGCACGAATATCGAAAGAGACGCCGACAAATTTGTTAATTTATTATGCCGAAGCGACGCGGTGGCGACGACAACAACGAGACTGACCCGACTCCCTCGACGTCATTTGGCACAGCCACCCACAACCCCACTCCCACCCCACACCACCACAACGGATGGTATCTCCTCAGTTTGGGCTTGGGCTTGGGTTTGAGTTGGGTGTTCAGTGTTCGTTGCTGTTCCATCCAGCTCATTTGGTTAGCTGCATGTCAAGTGGTTCCGACTAACGGCAAATCTCATTTCGAAACAAGAAGGAAAAGTAGACATACACTCTACGTCGAATATTGGATGCCCTAGGAAAACATTTGTTAAGTCACAGTTAAAACAAGGAAAAGCAACCATTTGAAATATGTTTAATTATAATCATAGTAAAATCACTATTCCAGCAGGACGCGAGGGTGACCCATTTGTCAAGCAAAAAACATGCGAAGAGAACGAACATACGAACGATTTCCGTAAGATAACGAAAATGTGCGAGTGAGCATGTCGCAAATACGTGAATTTTAATCACAAGAGACACGGGATGAACGACGGTACAAACATTTACATCCACTTCGTTTCTTTGTCTCGTATTCGAGTAGGAGCTAAATATTGAATATTCCGCTCATCCGAAAGTTCTGATTGGTGCTATATTTCACAATATTGCGACAAATGGCCTAGGCCCAATATTAAACCGACAAATTTTCTCCCAAACTCCATATTCCCTTTCATTGAAAGAGTATTTTGGGGCAGCTGCAACTTTGTTGCACAGATTACAGGTTTGATGCTTGTGGTCCGAGTGTCCTTTTTAATAAAGCAGCAGCAGTAGAGCCGCCAGGACCTCACAGCCACCTCCTTTTCTGTTCACTTGATCATACAAATTAAGCCCTTGCGTACTGTTTCAGTCCCCTTCTGTCCTGGTCTGTTCTGTTCAGTTCTGTTCAGATTGTTTGTTTGTTTCCCGGGGTCCGACACTTCGGCCTGTGTCCAACGGCGGAGTCACGGCTTCCATCGCCTGTGACTTAAAAGTGAAATATTGCAATCAGTCAATGGATTTTACCAATGTTGTGTCCTCCTGTGAGTAGGCTTCGATTTTAATTAAGGAATTAGGCAGAGCGCTGGGGAGCAACGTGAAAAGAGCAGGCGACACTGACGAAAAGCTCATTAGGGTGCATCTGAATTCCAGGGGGGTTGATTGGGGACGGATTACGTCAGGGATTGGAGTGTACCAAGTTAAAAGTGAATGAAATTTTAAAGGGACGAATTTCAGAGCAGGAGAGATTCCCACATCGTAGGGTACAGTACGAAGAGCTTCCCCAGAAGCCACCATCATTTTAAGAAATCAAATGTGGAAGGAAGAGCGAAATAACTTTAAGAACCACACCTGAGTATTCTCTTTGCCCTCCCATGAATGTTTAAAATTCAATACACTTTGTTCTTCTTGTCCGAGCATTAAGCCAAAAACCACACAATTGACCAACAATACCTCGAATTAACTTTGATTAAACATTGGCCGAAAGGATCATCAATAGAGTACCTCAGGGACAGACCAGGTAGCAGGTAGCAGGTACAGAAGCACAAACAGAACCCCCCCCCCACACACACACATACACAAACACACAGGTTGCTCCCAAACATTTGTACAAAATTTCCAACGTTTAATAATCGAACTGGGGAAGAGGAAGATATCCTGGGCGGAGAATTGGACATGAGACAACGACAGCAACAGAAATTACACAAATGCTGAAAATGTATGCAACGTGGAATGGGTTGATAGGAGAGGGGGAGAGAGAGAGAGAGAGAGAGAGAGAGAGAGAGAGAGAGAGAGAGAGAGCCACTCAAAAAGGAGTCCCCACATGAGGCAGGCCAAACTCTGAGGTGAGTTGTGGTGTGGCGGATAGGGGGAGTGGAGTCCGGGCACCCGGTTGTGTGGTTGGCACACCCAAAGTGGCATTAGAGATTTATCAAGTGTAGCGTGACGGGGCATGGACTAAGTCACAGTCGCACAGGATGCAGGACTGAGAAGAGGCCTCACAGACGGACAGAGTGTCCTCCGTTCTCTCCCCACGCACACAGGGACACACACAGGGACACATTGCATTACGTGTAGCGTAACAAATGTACAAAAACACGTAAACTCCATGGGGCTGGATGTGGGGGCAGATTGGATTGGGGGCACTGCCAACTGCAGGCAAAAAGTGGAAATGGAACCCGGACACTTTGACTATTAAGCAGCAGAGACACAGGACGCACAGGAGCAGCAATAGCAGCAATAGCAGAAGCTTGAGAGTTGCCTCCATCATCCTTTTATCCTTACTCCCTCTCTTTTTCTCTCTCTCTGTCGTTGGCCTCCTGTTCTTCTTCTTCTACTTCTGCAGCTACTTCTGCACGGGGGCTATTCGATGACAATCAATGGTTTTTGGTCTGATGCACAAACTGGACCCAGGAGCTGAGTCCGAGGCTGCTTCTGGCTGCTGCCACTCCGTATCCGTATCCGTATGCATGAGCATGTGTGTGCCTGGGTCCTTGTTGCTGCCACGCTTCATAAAGGATTCAAATTCGAGTGCATCACGCTGAACGGTGCGGAGCAGAGTGCCCGAGTGCCCGGTCTAATTCCAAATAAATGAAGTGTATGGCAAACAATGTGGTTGAGCTCTCGGACCCCAGGACCTGGACGGAGAGGCAGAGGGTCCCGTGCTGCCTGGACAAACTTTATCGTCACCTCACAAGCCAACACCAACACTGCGCCTCAGTATTTGTCCCTCTTTTGTGTGGGGTTTTTCCAGCATAAATGCATTTCGATTCTGGCTTTCTGTAGTTTATCTTTCTGCCTGTTTTTTTTTGAATTGCAGTTGCCTCTTTTGAAAAATTAATTAACTCTGGCCGAATGCAGAATGCGGCTCCCCTTGGGGCCTGTTACTGTTCAATGTCCTTTGTGGCTTCACTTCTTGTGTGTCATTCCTTGGGCCCAACTAATTAAAAACTGAACCCGAAAACCAATCATAACATTGCGATGGCAATTTTTTCTCAAGCCAACATCCGAGTACATGCTCTATGTGTTGCCAGAGGTTTCTGAGGAGTTCATTGGGCTTCCTTCCCTTGGGCATATTCAGGAAAAATCTCTGATTTCATAGAAGTATTAATGTAATGCCTAGAAAAGTTGGAAAATATTTTGGTTAATTTCCATTCAAGTTCGAGTATCGATCCCCTCGATTGACTGCAAAAGGGTAACTCCTAGTCGTTCCTGGTAAGCAGAATCATTTTTCTGTTTCATAAAGCAGAGACTTAATCAAGTGCAGCATTTTGCTGTTTCCCCTTCAATTTCGTGCAACTCGAAATTGCAGTCGAGAGCTGTCAATCAGCATGTTGCAGGTGGTGCACGGTGCACACGCACACGCACACACACACACACAAAAATGAAGGGAGGAAGATCCACCCAGACCAGGCCAGGCCAGGCCAGACCCACCCACCATACGGTATTTAGTGATATATATGTGGCTGATTGCTTTCGAGACAAAAGAGGCACAAGAGTCCAAAGTCGCTGCATAAAATCCCTTTTAATGCCGGGGGTCTAAGCAGCCGAGGCCCGTCTAATGCGCCACATGTGTCTGCCAGGGCTGCAACATGCCCCCAACCTCAGCCCGCTTCCAATCCCAATCCCGAAGCACACAACCACCCACCCACCCATCCGATCTGTGTGCTGCCTCGAGTGCAGTTTTCTCTGCCATTCTAATGGAATTTTCCTCATGACTTAATTCAAACAATAAATGCGCTCAATTGAATGCAATTTTCATTCGGCGTTTCGCTTTTTCCCTCAAAAATTTGTAAAGGATATCCACATCCACATCCATGGCCACATCCTGCCCAGAGCGTTCCCCGAGAGTCCTGCTAGCTGTGGTTACACACACCACTGATAAAGCCACTTGAGTGCAGCCCAGCCCCGCAGGAAGGAGTCGGAATCGTGGGTCTCGAACACTTTTTCGATGACGTTTGCAAGTTTTTTTCTCATTCTCGTTCTCGTTCCGTTTGTGTATGTGTGTGTGTGTGTGTGTGTGTGTGGGTCCTTTGTGGGTTCCTTCCGTTTGCTTTGCTCTCTTAATAAACGTATACAATTTGTTAATTTGTACAGGATCAAACATGAAAGTCGTCTACTGCTGCTGCTCCTGCTGCTCCTGATGCAGCTGCTGTATCCTGGTAATTAGTTCCTCCTGCAAAGCTCCCAAAAAGCTAATTAGATTTTGGCCCAGGCAAAGGAAGATTTCATTAAATGCATTCGTTAAATGAATTTCGTGGCGGCAAAAAAGGCTTAAATGGCGGAGATTTATAGGATAATAAGGGAGAGCGGGAGAGAGCTTAGAACAAGGTGGAGATAATCAAAGTGCCAGTGTTGGTAATCATTAATGAGTGGGCGGCACTTCACTCTTCTATGGGAAGGAAAATATCGAAAAGGAGCTGATGCCACGATGCTGAATAGAGGTGGAAATGCCTTTCCTTTATATATTCATATATGTACATAGTACGTAGTGTTCAGAGGATATTCTATAGAAGAAGGAGATGCAACATTTACATGGAGGACTAGTGGGAATTTAATAGGCATTTTATATTTCAGGAAAACATTCAGGACTCTAAGGATTGGGTCTCCTGCTGCATGAGGCAAGGCACAGAACCAGTGTTGTAATTTTATTATTTTTGGGTTATATTACAATCTATTGATTGCCCATCCATAATATAAATGAAGAGCTTTATGTAGGAATAATGATAGAATGATGGATTAAATGGTAACATATTTATCACATATTTCAAAGATGTTTTGGTGGAGACACATTTAAAATTACCATTTTAAATTTTTAAGTTTATTTTATATTATTTTTTATTTTATACCCATCTGTGTATATATTTTTTATTAATATTAATATTTTATTTCTCGACTTTAAAAGAGTTCTGTTTTGTGAACGAACAGTGAACGAAATATTGCATGACACTTAATTAAAGCTTCAAACTAATATTATCGGATACAACATTTTAAGCCCTATAGGATCATTGAACCCTTATTTGACGGTGACTGTTAACATTTGAAATTGATAAGCCCAAAACTATATATGTACTGGCACGGTTTCGATTCCACTCAATTAGAGCTCAGAATCCCAATAAACAATTGTAACAAAATATTCAAATGAGCAGCAACAATAAATAAATCTAACCAACAAACAAAAAACATAAAAAAGCGTTGGGAAAATACAAAAAAAAAATCAGTGTTCCATTAATTAAATTAAAATCCACTTAGAAGCTCATTAAATGCAAATCTGAGCGGGTGATATTGAATATGGAAAAAACCCACACGCACACACACACACAGAGGGAAAAAAGAGGGAAAACAATTCTAACCACAAAAACGCATTAAATGATTTGCGTAATTTACACAAAAAAAAATCAAAAACAAAAAGGGGAAAACCAACAAACCCGAAATAAAAAAGGAAACGGGATGGCACGGCATGGCACGGCATGGAAAACCGTAACCGCATGTTAATTAAAAATCAAACTAATTTCCTAATTGCAAAGCTTACCAATCATTAAACACCAAAACGGGGGACGTAAAAAAATCCGCGAAAATTCCTTTGATTTATTTGCATTGGTCGAGGGGTTACGCACACAGTGTGCGGTACAACGGGAACGGGGACCAGGACGAGGACGGGGACGGGGACGAAGGACCATTTGACCAATTGTCACACGATTAAACAGACAAATTTGAAAATAATTTTTCATTAAATGCAATGCAAATCAAATGGAAAGCCAATCTGTGGCGGCGGCAACGGCATATGCCATAGACGGGGGGAAAGGGCGATCAGAAAAGGGGCGGGAGGGAAAGAGTGCATTAATCCTGTTACATGTCCATGTTCCGTGGCAGAAGGATACTGTGGTGTGATATGAGACCTCTTTGTTTTTTGCAAACGTCTGATCTAGGGTATGGCTGGGTATATGCCAGGTGTCGTAGGGTCAAGTGTAAACGTGAATTGACCAGGGTCTCTATGAAGGTATTTTATTATCAGTCCAGGAATAATATTTCGTATATTTAAGGATGCATTTAACTGATTCATCAAGCGGTATCTACGATTCGATTCAGCTGAATCCTTTGATATGTTTCACTCCTTTTTGGGCTTAATTAAAATCCGCTGGGCAATGTGTTCCTCCCCCTTTCACCAGCCGCACCTTGCAACACAAAAAAGCGAATTTGCATATCCCAAGCTGATGCCCAAACACACACACACAAAAAACCCCATATTACAGATGCATATACATCTATACATGTACATATATATGGTATTTGTGCAACATATGGTAATGGAAACAACAAAACAAAAACACACACAACATTTGGACTCAATAAATTTCAATTTATTTGCGTATATCATTTATTTTGCGTAATTTTCAGCTTAATTTCAAGCGCAAAAAGAGTTCGTTCGGGAGTCGGGAGTTCGGGAGGGGTTTGGGGGCTCTGCTCCGGGGTTAGGTCTTTTAGAGGGTTTACGTGGAAAACCCTCATAAATCAATTAGGACGCCGTGCCAGATTTTGGCAGCCAATTTTTGGTTTTGCGGCTTATTTGCTGTGCATAATTTTTTTTGTTTTTTTTTTTTGTGTTTTTTCCCAACGGCTGTGTGTAAAATTTATTTTGACATTTTGCGGTGCCGAATCGGGGTTTTGGGGTTACGGTTTTGCGTTTTGGGTCTCGGGTTCCGGGTGCCGGGGTTCCGGGGATCTGGCTTTTGCTCAGGTGTTATATAAAATGTCCATGTGTCCATATGAGTGGCCAGAGTGCGTATCTGTGTGTGTCTCTGCTGTGATATGATTAATTGCCCGTTTGAAGCTGATTTATGAAGTGCTCTCCGGCCTAAGCCAGTCGGGGGAGGCGACGGAGCTGGACCAAGTGGCTTGGTGGTGGCCAGGCAATTAGAATAATGGATGACGAGCATGGCATGGGTGGGGCAAAGAAGGGGTTAAGGGCCTGCTGATTGCCCTTCCTTATCCCCTCCCGTCCATCTCTGGACAAAGAGCCCTGAACCCCGGTGTTCGTCGAGTGTTCGGAAAGGGTTCTAGAAGTCTAGCATAGGCTTGAAATAATCTACAGAACTATAGATAAATGCCACAAGGACATCTCAGACTCCACAACACACTGATAATTGCAATAGAAGTAGTAGTATCCTTCACCCTTCACCGTTCCCCCGAAATCCCCTCCCACCCTCACAGCGCTCTTCGCTCTTCTACCCCTTTTCTTTTGGCCCGGCTTATCCGAGGCTGTCTTCTGCAAGTGAAATGTTTACACAGTCGCCACTGAGCGCGGTCGCCCAAAAACCAAGGACCTAGCAAAAACAAAAACCCCAAGCTAAAGCCAAAAAGTTTCCTGGCAAAACAAAACAGAAAAAAAAAACCTCTAACCAAACAAATGCTGGCGGCAGCAACCGCGATACGGGATACGGCATACGGTGTACGGTGCACGGGATACGGGAACCGGAACTCGCGACTTCTTCACGGAGCAATCAAGCGTATGAGCAATTTTTCGTGGCAATTAAAACAAAGTCTCTGCGGCACACGTAAAGGATTTGCGGCCGAGAATCCTTTTTTTGGGCGGTAAATTGCTCTCAGAAGCGGAATCAGCAACAGCTTCTATGTACAATTCTCTCCCCGCTCCCTCTCTCCATTTCCACTCTGTGTGGGAGAGTTTTTCTTGAATTAACTCGACAGCCGACGGCAATGGCTGGAGTTTTTGGTAGTGAATGCCGGCGACAAGAACAATAAACAGAGAAATTTCCACTAAAGTTGTAAACGGACGACTTCTTGATACCCTGGAATGAGCATTCGATTATTTAAAGGAAATATTTTATAGAAAAAATGATCGAAACCCCCGATTTTCTGCGAACCTATGGAATAGTTTTCGTGACCGCGCCACAAATGTCCTCTGTCCAACACGCCTCGCCTCCTGCTGGGTACAATAATTGCCCACTCCCTGCGGTACGCTCCTGTTCCTCTCAAGGAAAGTTAAACAAATGTAATAATTGTTCGAACAAACTTTTGTGCAAACAATGGCGGCAGGCGGTCGCTGGGCAGGGCAGGGCAGCGCAGGGCTTTTGGGTCCGTCCAGAGCCACGTTTCTCGACTCGGCATAGATTCGGGCAATTTGCTGTTTGGTTTCTGTTCTGTTCTGTTCTGTTCCGCTAATGTTTGTCGTCACTGGGCATTGTTGCCACTATTTTTTAGGATGGCTGTGATTGTTTCTACTTCTGATTCCGCTGCCAATTCGGGCTTTGTTTGGGACGTGGCGCGTGTCCTGCTAATGCGCCCGGGGGTGTCAAAGTCATTCCCATCCCCATTCCCATTCTCAGCTGTACGCGGCTGTCTCTCAATGGGTTCTATTATTTTTGTGTGATTCGATTTTGATTTTTGACGAATTTGTGTTATTTTTTGTTGAATAGTACTCCTTCGGCGTGTGTCTGTGTAAATGTTTCGCAATTGTTTGTTGGCATTTGTGCGTGCGCCTCACGCACTCTTTAGAGTACTATCAAGGGTCCGTCGTCCGTCCTCTCAACCCTGGCCTGGTGCGTGAAAGAGGGGAGGGGGAGGGGGCTCAGCCATAGACACGTTTTCCATTTAGGTTTATGCAATTTTTCAATTGGAAATTACAAAATGAAGTCATTTGAAAAACGTTTTCAAGGGCTTGATGGAAGGGTTCCATATCCTATGCATAGTGTGTGTTCCTATGATAAGGGTGATCGGTTGATCTCAAGTGCTTTAAAGGCGGGCGTGGCTCTGGTGGGTTTCTAATGGTAGTTTATGTGCGTCATAATAATGGGTTTAATTTGACAGAAGCGAATAAGGCGGGAAGAGGTGAATGGCAGTAGAAGACAAGAGGAAGAAAGGAATAGGAAGTAAGGTAGTCCAACAAATTGACGTTTATGAAGGAACCCAGCGAGGCGGAACCGAGTTACACGAATTTTACCACAGGAATATGTATTCAAGCAAAATAAATTAAAATCAAAGAAATTTAAATAAAGTTTGCACTTCAAAATTCGAATGGAAAAGGAGCAAATACGTGAAAATATTATATGGAAAATAAAAGCTGTGCAAATATTGATATAAATATTTTGGCTTCTGGCCGAGAATAGAAAGTAGTTCTGTTCGGATTTCTGCTGAGCCAAAACCAAGTGATCAACGTACATCCCCCTATAATCCAGATGAATTATTTTCCTAAGAATATTACCTGAAAATAACGAATAACTGGCCGGGGAAGGGGAAGATCATGGCTGTGTAGATCACAGAGTTAATGTAGGTCAGGGCCTCTCTCGCTCTCGCTTCCATCCGCTGTTAGCTCGCTGCTGAGTTAACATTTACATGCCTCTGTACGGACACTGAAGAATTTGTGTGTGTTCTCTGTTAGCTCGCTGCTAAGTCTGCAGAGATCTGCATTGTGTTGAATACATTAGAATTTCCCGATTTTCCATTTGGTTTCCTAGCTTTTGTGCAGAAGACATGCCTGCGCTGGTATCCACAGATACATATGTCTGAATTATTTCAAAAGACAACTCCCAAGAGATGCCAACTTGATTAGCCACACACCCAGGCCCATTCCGTCGATGCACACACTCAAATATTTAGAGCGCCCCTTTGAAAAATCCCCACTCCACTCTGACACTTAGCAAAGCGTTGATGAGTGAAAACAGCCGTTAATGTGCTTTCAACGAAGGAAAAACCGAAAATCAAATCATGCTTTTGGGCTTAGCCTTGGGTTAAAAAAAGAGAATATACATAAACTATGGCACAAACCCAACAAAGGCTTCCACCTATCCACCGGAGGCGGATTCCATTCCATTCCATTCCACCCCCTTCGTCGCGAAGAGCACCACTTCGCCGAAAGCGAACAGAGAGAGTGAGCGAGTGAGAGAGAGAGGCAGGAAAAAAAAAATCAAATGTTCTAGACAACGACGGCGGCATGGAACACGTGTCCCGTCCTGCTCGGGGAAGCTTACAAGGACGACACGTGACCGCCATCATGTTTGCTTACATTCACGACTGACTTGACTGACTGACGTACAGTATGTGCCGTATGCGGTATGATGAGTGAATGACGATGATGAAGACCCCGCACTATGATTATGATGATTATGCTGATGACTGTGGCTGATGATCAATCAAGGTCCAATCGACAATGCAAAACACAGTTGGAAATCAGTTACGTTACCAGTAGGAGGTACAGTTGCCACCACTGACCACTCACATGCTCACACGCTCACACGCTCACTCACTCACTCGCTCACTCACTCACTCTTTCGAAACAGTGTTGGCCATAAATTTACAGCTTCAATTTGGCAAATGCATCGGAATCGGCAACGACATCGGCATCGGCATCAGCATCGGCGTTGACTGTAATTAAAATTGCATTCGCATCTAATTAATTGGTATGCAAAAACCAAAACCAAAGGATGGATGGAGAGACAGAGAGCCAGAGAGACAGAGAGACAGAGAGCCAGAGACTAGTTGGAGAAATTGCAAAATGCAAATTGCAAATCATCGTCAGGCCACATCGAATGCAATTTATATATACCCCCGCTCCAGCCACACCCCCCTTAAGGGTGCGACAGGGTTGACCATGCAATTAAAGGCAAAGAGGCATTTAAAACGCCTCAGGGACGAACAGACACGGATAGAAGCGGACAAAATCCGTCGGCTTACAGCGATTTCAAGTCACGGATTGCAAGGATTTTCAGCCTCCAGCTCCGAATCCGAATCTGCATCCTGCATCCTGCATCCTGCAGCCTGCATGTGTCGACGTCGCGACACCTTCAGCCTGCAGTCTGCAGTCTGCAACCCTTCCACTGGTCCGGCTTTCCGTCTGTCAACTCCTTAGTCCTCATACCCTGCCAGGACTGTCAGGACTGCCCGGACTGCCAGGACACTGCCAGAACACTGCCATCGTTGGGCCTTTTGTGCGGCTGCATTGTCCTTTTGGCCGGCCCCATGACATGATTGGCTTTTAACGCTCAAATAAGCTTAATTGAATTTCTTTTCATTTGCTAACAAAGTTTCTGGCACTGGACTGGACTGAACTGGACTGGACTGACTGGGATTTGTTAATTAAAAGTGAATTAGGCGTCAGAAAGAGCTTTTGTTCGGAGCGGAGCAGAAGAGCAGCAAAAATTAGTCAATAGAGGGGATCTATGGGATCTATGGAATTGGGCTTATGGCTTATACAGGGCCGGCTCTAAATGATTTGGAACTAGAGACGAGGAGCCCTTTCAAACTAATACTTTTTCTTCTGGGATGAACCAACTAAAGCAAACTTGGCCAAATGTTGTGGATTTTGAAACTCAATTTTTATTATAATTATGTTTTTTAAATATAATATATAATATCGGAATAATATATATAACCAAAGAGTTTAATCCCTCTTGCGACATACAATAGCTGATCTTGGGTACCACTTGACAGGCTTCAATTTTGAAAAATATTCACCACCCACTGGCCACAGTTGACAGTTGTGTGTAGGGAGAGGAGTCTTGGAAAAGGCTCCACAGATTTTCATAATTTTGTAACTGCTGTAATCTTTATTTGACAGAAACGAAGGCCATATGTACCACAACCAGAACATTTATTTATTTATTGTTTATTTATTTTATTTGAAATTATATTTTAAGCAAATGCAGCTGGACAAGTAGCCAAATATCCACGACACATGGCTCCCTACCCTATACCTATACGAAAGTACTCTAATATCTGCTCGGTACTCCATTGAAGATTAAAGATGCCCACTGTCGAGACGCAGAAAGTACTCACACTTCGGTCGGCTCAGTCCATCAACAACTACACAGACTTGAAACCGTTAAAACAAAGTACGCTGTTTGGCCACGACAAAGGGGCCATAGTCAGAGACGAAGCAGAGCTAATAGCTATGCATAGGTGCAAGGAAAACTGAAACCCTCCATCTACCGCTGTAAAATAATTGCCACTAGCCTCCTGGCCACATTAGTGCATGTTTTATCTCCCTTGAAAATATCACAGAAAGCAATTAGTAATCGAATCCAAGGATCCATGCGCCCGCTTTTAATTATAGTAATATTTGCATTTAATTAGAACCGAGGCCAGCCAACTATAAATATTAAATTAGGCGCAAGCTGCAAATTAATGCAATTCGACTAATAAAATTATGTTTAATCAAATGCAAAAAAACAAACGAAAAAAACACTGTGCAGTCTACAATTGCTACCATGGCAGCCTATGGCAGGCTATGAAATGCCAAAGTAAATGTCCCTCGGCCCCTGACCGCATTGTGTGTCCATCAAAAGGATATCTGGCCTGGCATATGGGAACTATCAAAATTAATGGGGCTCGTTCCGTGGATCGACCGCAACACAAAACGAAAAAAAGCAACAAAAAATGGAATATATAAAGGAAATAAAATTTAAATACCTGAAA
Organism: Drosophila helvetica; assembly: GCA_963969585.1. Classification (NCBI taxonomy): domain Eukaryota; kingdom Metazoa; phylum Arthropoda; class Insecta; order Diptera; family Drosophilidae; genus Drosophila; species Drosophila helvetica. Next base: position 61,059,347 of record OZ018401.1, read on the forward strand.
AAGTATTTAAAAAAAAAACAAAAAAAGGAGAAAATTGCCGGGCAACTGCAGTGACATTTTAGCTATCAAAAATGTATTTGCATATAAATTAACGATGGCCCAAAAATGCACCTTTTTTTAATAATGCAATTTAAACATATTTTATTTGCATTTATTAATGGGGCTAAAGTCGGAGAGCCAAAAGAAAAACAAAAAAAAGCAACATCAAAGTGAATTTTTTTTCGGCCTGGGGTACGGTTCTGCGATTGGGCCGGACCCTGATTCCGGGCTTGCTGCTTTTTGCATTATTATCCTTTATTTCTCTCACGTGTTTTTTTTTTTTGGTTTGCACTCCTGCGGACTGTTACAAAATGTGTTTTTTACAGCATTACCATAAAAATTGTAAAAAGGCGAAACCGAACGAATATTGTTTTTTATCCTGACCACGTCAAAACATGTGACGGGTATTAAAAAAAAAATAAAAAGAAAAAGATACAAGCCGACACATGGCAGGGACATCGACTCTCTGGGTCCGGCTTTGGCTTTCGCTTTGGCTTTAAGCGGCTTCGATTCTCATTCCCAATACCGAACAACACTTTTCCCGCAAATCATGTACGAAAATTGATGAGGGAAAATTTTCGTGATTTCGGCACATTCTCTCTCTCTCTCTCTCTCTGTGTGTGTGTGTGTGTGTGGGGTGTTGATTGGGTACTGGGTCCGGGTTTCAAAGAATTTTTCATAGCCAGCGGCTACTTATCATAAAAAAGCAAAAACAGAGCAGAACAGGACACGAAAAAAAAAAAAAAACACCCGAACATAATGCAAACCTTGTCAAGTCATGTGTGTGGGTGGTTCGGTGGTTCCTGTGGGTTGTGGGCTGTGGGCTGTGGGGGGGTGTGTGTCCCAGCCATAATTGAGTTGTAGCCGGCGAGAGAAAAAAAACCAAAAATAGTCTTAAAACACGATCTCATTCCCACCAACCCTTTGTGGTTGGTTGTCCTTTGTTCGGTGAAGAAAAGGCGAGTGAGGTCCACTCGCTGTGAGATCAAGGATACTTCAATATTGCAGTCTTCCAGAACAACAGCAATATATTACTTTTAAGGTCCATCTGGCTGTTCCAAGGAATGGTTTTTAATTTTCATGATATTGCAGATTTTCCGATTGAAAAAGAGCATTCCGCAGTCCACATAAACAAGCCCGAAAATCCTCTCTTTACCTTCTTGTTTTTATCATATTTTTATATCGGCAACTTTTATGTTGATTCGCTTTTCGCACCCATGCGACATGATTGTGATTGTGAGTGTGTGCGAGGAGGTTCTGTTCGGTTATTATTGAAAATTGGGCAAATTGTATAAACGCACATATGCGTGAAATTCGAATTCTGGAGGGGGTGACAGGATGTGAGGATGAGGTCTCCGTGGCGGTGAAAGGGTTGCAAGTTGCAGGGGAAACTAATTCAATTTACAAGTGATTTGTCCAGCCACACACACACGCACACACACAAAACCGATTTAGTTTTTGGGCCTTGGGTCCTTCGGTCCTTTCGGCTGTTGTGCATCCCGGATCCCTTGACCAATGACAAAATTCTCACAAATTTATGCAAATCCCATTTAAATTGTTTGCATTGCAATTTCAATTTAGAAACAAAATAAAACCGAGGCACAATGATTGCCCAGCCACCACCTCTACAAATGACAGCAATTTATTTAAATTTTTTGCAACAATCATTTGTGCCCCACCCCCGTGCCACCCCCGTGCCACCCCCTGCCATCCGCATCCCCGCCTGCCCCAGTCTTTGAAGTAATTTTGGCACTTTTGGCAGGTCCATTAACAGAAATCCATCAACAAAATTGCCAGCGAAAAATATCATCAGCCGCTGCTGCGGTCCCGCCGCCGCTTGTCATTTCAACGCCTTTCGAAATGCTGGCGCCGTTTTCAATTTGCTTTGCGCTTATCAGCCGTCCTGATAGGGCGAACGACACAGAGAAAGAGAGTGAGAGAGAGAGAGGGAGCAAACTTTATGTCCGTCGTGTCCCGTGTCTGGCCCACCTTCAATGGATGGACGGATGGATGGATGCTGCGATGGGTACGTACTGCAACTGCTGCTGCTCAGGCTCTGGCTCTGGCTCTGGCTCCGGCTCTGGCTGCTATCACTGGCCATAAAAACAGCTTTCCGGTCGTTACTCATTCATGGCAATCAAAATGGTGCCAAAATAGAAAAACGTCCAGCCCGAAAAAGGCAGAACACACACAAAACACACGGAACCTGCCAGCAGAACAAAAAAAACAGAGCCCTATAAATGAGAGAGAGTGAAATGCAGAAGCGTATTTGAAAATTTGCATATCAATGCGTTGAACAAAGCCGTGCACTGGAAGAAATAGGGAAGCGATAGCCGTCTCTTCTGGTAGGCAGATAGCACAGAAAGTCCTCTCTTGAAACGAGTCCTTTTTCCCACAATCTGTCGGGATTTGTATTATTTTTTAAGCCCCATGGCCCACTGGATATATTTCACTGGAATTTCTCCAAGTGTCTGTGGACTCAACCTGCCGGCGTCTAGGGCCTATTACTTATCGGGTTTTGTTTTGCTGCCATTCAGCAGCACAGCAAATTATCAGATAGCATTTGCCCACAGACCGACAGACCGACCGACCTGCCTACCTCCCCCCTCCCTCTTAGCCAAATAGACAACCAGCACGCAAAAAACATTCGACTAAAATATTCAAATGAAATGTGAAACGCAGCAATTTTGCAAAGTCCCCGAACCGGGGAGATCGGGAAGGTGGGGTGGGGTGGGACGGGGTGGGACCCCCAAAATAGTCGGTAATCCGTCAACGGAAGTCAAACGTATTAGCATCCTGGCGATTTTTCATACAAATGGCGCCGTCGCAGCAAAGGAACGACTGCTGCGGCGACTGGAGGAGGACCGACAAGGACTCTCTGTGGCTCTGTGGCTCTGTGGTGTGACTGTTGGGCATGATTGGTCTATCATGGCAGCCATCTAGTAACGGGGCAGAAGGATCCTGGGCCAGGCAAACCTGATGACATATTGCAACCATTTAACACTGTCGCTTGTAAGGCTACCAGGGAACAATGCCGAACAGGGATCCATCTATAACACATCCACAGGGGTAGACACAGGAAGCCCGACCAGAGCTGTGGAAGCTGTGGAGTCTGGCAAACAAACAACACAACGCCACACAAAAAAAAACAAAAAAAAAAAAAAAAACAATTTCGAAGGAAATTGACTGAAATTTTGCAGTGTTGCTTCATCATCCATGGGGGCCACATGGCCAGGCTCCTTCCTGGCTCCTTTGGTGCTACTGCTACTGCTACACCCATTCCATGCATTCACAAATACTGGGTGGCTCAATGGCTGGATGGCTGGATGGATGGGTGGCTGGGGTTTGCTTCCTTTCAGGAAGTTTTGCCCTGCTAACCACATGCTGTGCTTTGATAATGAGAGCAGTTCCAGTGCTCCTCCGTTCGCCTGATTTGAAATATTATGCTGCGGCAGAGAGACAAGCTGGTGGATGGAGATGGAGCAGCATCCTGGCTATCCTCTGACCATCAAGCAGCTACAGGAGCAGCGGCCAGAAGCCAGCAACCAGCAGCACCGGGGAACCGCATCAGGAGGCGAGTACAAGTATCATTCATGCAAATCTGATAATTGAGGGCTTGTCGCTTGGTTGAAACTTCGGTTAAAGTGGTCGACCACCGGACCAGAACCTGGCTAACACCATACGGAACGGAACCCAAAAGGCAAAGGCACCCAGGCACCCAGGCACCCAGGCACTTGGACAATTTGATATACTGAGATTAGGGCGAAGGAAAAGGCGAAGGACCTTAGAAATTGATGACTGAGGAGGGAAGGGATTCGGCTGAAATGTTCCATATTTCATCATATGAATTATTGTCAGCCTGTTGAGAGGTTAATGGTGGGGCTTTTCATCCCAGACTCTATCTGGCGTTCGGGAACATAATTATACAAATGAAGAGCCAGGCTAAATGTAACTTTGCATATATTTTAGCTGGTATAACGCGCTATCTATTATATCTATTATATCTATTGTACATACCATCCTCATTCCTGCACAAAAAAGTGTGACAATATCATAATTTGTCGTCAACTTGCATTACAAAAATTAAAAAAAAACTCAGAGGAAGGAAGGACCACCCTGGAACGCCTGGCAGTGAGCATTAGTCCCCGGGAGATGACAACCAGCGAAAAGATCAAAAGGATAACCAAACAAATGATTGTGGGCGCAGTGGAAACAACAAAAAACAAAAAACAAAAGAACGAAAAAAAAAGAAAAAAAATGAACAGAAATATTGTGGAAAAAAGCAAGGGAAAATCGACTTCAGTTTCAATTACAAAATTACAGAAAACAGGCGTCAATCAGCATTAATAATGGGGCGTGGCCCAACCCCCCAAAAAGCGAGTGAGCGAGCATCATTCTCTGCTTCTGCTTCGGCTTCTGCTACTTAACCCTTTACCCAGCCAGGCTGCAGGCTGCCAGGCTGCCAGGTTGCTTCCAGGGGTTGATCCGAGGCAATGCCAAGGTCTTTTTTATACATTTTGAGAAATATATTTTCAACACACACAACAGAACACAATGCTCTGGTTTTATTTATAATGCCCCGCTCACACAGGAAGTTGATACTTGAGGATGAAAATGTTTATGCGGGCGCTGGACGGCGTCGGCCACGTGTCGTCGGAAGGAGGACAGGACCGGGACCAGTACCAGTACCAGTACCAGGAGCCGGGGACAAGGACGACAAGGACAACGACAGCCCAGTCAAGGGAAATAATCAAGCATATTAATGACCGACCATAAAGAACCACTGAAAGAGTTAAATGCATTCAATGCAGGCGATTCCCGGTTGCTCTTGCTCCCGCTCCTGCTCCTGCTCCTGCTGCAGGCCCTCTCGGACGCGGACGCGGACCTAAAGGAACTGGACCTGAGTGGAACTGAGGGAACAAGGATAGGAGGAGAGAGTGGACCCTGGCCTGGCCATGTGCTTAATTACGTGCAGAGCGGCCAAAGGGGTGGGGGGCAATCGCTAGGTTTGTTGACTTTTTTTTGTACTTGGTTTATTTTCCCATAATTAAATCTCAACCCCTGGCCGGGGCGTGGCGTGTGGAGTGTTTCAGGTACAGTTGCGTGGGGCTGAAGCTAAATTGTAGTTTATTCTAATTTATTGGGAAAATAAACAAACAAAAAAGATATTATATTCCAACATTCGTTCACCGAATATTCTGCACATTAAGTACAGTTGCACAGCGGAAAAAAGTGTAGTACAGTTGTGCCCGTAATCCTAAACCGCTGTGGAAAATAAAATTACAGAGGAAGCCCCCACCGCCCGCACACATCAATCAACTATAATGATCCGGCATATATATGTGTATGTATTAGTCTGTTCTGTCTGTGTGATGGAAACTTTTGTGCGTGTTTGACTATTATCAACTGTAAAATATCAAATAACCTTTACGGTTACGGATAACTGCCAAAACCATGGCAAATGGCGAATGGCGAATGGCAAAGAAAGAATCGCAAAATGAAAGCATATATTTTTTTGGGGCATAATGATTTGGCAAAAAGCTATAGCCGAAAGCCAACGGCAATCGGCAATCGGCTCGTATGTGGACACACGGACACAGGCATCAGATTACATTGTTGTGGCGAGTGTGTGTGGACCTCCTGCCCCAACCACAGTCCTCCACACGTGTTGCCCGGACGATATCAATAAAAAGAAGTCGTCCTCGCCGTCGTTTCCAGGCAACACACACACACACACACACACACACGAAAATAGGAATCGCCGCAAAATATATGCGAAATTGACAAATTGACATGCGTTTTGGCTTAGAGAAGGAGAGTGAGTGGGAGGTGGGTGGTCCTTTCCAGCCATCATCTGTCCTGGCATTAGAAATAATTGTGTGGATGACATTTCTGACAGCGACAAACAGGAGACGAACGTGAGGTGAGAGGGTCTTAGGGCTTCCGGGATTTTGTGTTATTTTTTTTCTGTGCATTTATAAAATTTCTTTGGTCATCTTTTGGTTCGTGATTTTTGAACTGATTGGCAAAAAAAAAAACACTGCTCAACTCTTGATTCAGGGACCTTATTTAATCCCTTGAAGTGGAGTTTTTCATCTGCAGCGATCCACTAAAACCCCTCCCACTCCCCGAACCCCCATGTCACGGAACAATCGCCAAGTATTACTCCACGAGGGGGAGATGGCACTAGATCCTATCCATCTGGGCTTCGAACATCGATTGGATCGCAGGAATTGGATGATGTCTGCAGCATAGGTGCTCATGGCAGCTCTCTTGCGAGCTTAGTGGGATATCCATTAAATCATCGACTTTAATCAGCAATGAATCTTGGCCAGAAAGAAATACGTGTTCATCCTCTGCTATGCTCCGTGCAACGGTCAGGTCGGTTATTCGGGCGGAGAGCTAACTGGGTATATGATACGAAAGTGCCAGCGTCCTTTCGTGGATATTGCAATAGACGTTGCGTATACGTGTGGCGCGCCTCTTCCGTTCCTTCCCGAGTCCATAATTAATCATATAACATTCCTATATATTTTTACTAAAATCCCTCTCTGAATTATGTATGTTACACCACGTTAATCGGAATTTGGGAACATGGATCACTTATATTAAAGAAAGATATGAACAGCCTTGTTCTTAATATCATATTCCATATTTTACTTGGTAATACTCTTCGTCGTCAACAAGGTTACACAATAAAACAATAATCCATTATGGCAACAAACATATGAAGGAAAAGTTTATCTAAGAAAAATACCAATAGAAAATTCCTTCTTCCTTCGCTCTTATTGAGATTTTCAAGGACTGTCAACACCCAGAGACGGACAATACAAGGACGTGTCCAGAAGGAGGTTGTGCAGTGATTAAATTGGCAGAACTTAAAATTAAATAATTAAGATTAATAATGTACTCCGTTTTCTACGGTAACAGTTCCAAAAATGCTTTGTTTTTGTTTTTTAATGAAACTTTCATGAATTTCAATGGCAGATAGACCACATAGCCCGTGTGAGGGGATGAACTGGAAGAGCTGGCAGATTTATAGGCCAAGATTTTGAGTGGAGAGAGCTTCCTAGTTTACGATCCTTCGAGCAGGATGTCCTCCCCAGACATTTACATTTACGATCGGAACCATAAAAACTGAAGCGCTTCTTATAGTTTTCTGCTGCGATACGAAAGTAATTAAAAGGGGAACAAACACAGCTGCCGCGAGTCCTAGAGTCACTTCCTGTGGATGGATGGATGGATTTTAATCCTTTTCTGTTCGTCCTTTTTTTGCATAATTTTATTGGGGAATTTTTTTTTATGTCATGACTACATCTCTCCAAAGGGAATATGCAGCATAAATGAAATAAACGTTTTACGACGAAAAGAAAAACAAAAGAAAAAATAACAAAATTCTGGAAAAAGCGCGGAAAAGAAAACAAAACCTGAGCACTGGCGATTGTCCTCTCCTCCGCTGTCTGCAATTGTTTATCTAAGAGGATAATTGTCGAAAGGGTTGGCGAAAATGAGTTACATCTTCATAAGCAATAAAATCATTAGGCTTTCGCTTTTTTACTGCCATGCCATCATCAGAGAGCACAGTGGGGCTTCTCCCGGGTGGAGAGAATGTCTCGGAATAAGCCTCGACGGTGCCCTCAGGCCGGGCAGATGGACCACCCTTTCCGACCATGCCCAGGACCTGCTTCTGATGTCCTTCCTTTTCGGCTTTAACGTTATTTGTTTGTTTATACGTACTATAATGCTCATTTCTATTTGTTTATTAACTTTGGCGATGCTCTAATGCGCTTTGAAGTTGGAGCGGGGCGGGGCATACATAGGAGGCTGTATCTCAAAGGTAGATGGCTCTTCTCTGCCTCTGTCTCTGTCTCTATATCTGTCTCTATATCTCTTCTGGCAAATAGAAGAGATTGGATTCGGTTCGGGTGAAAACCTTTCGTTTAATATCAGCTCAAGATGTCCACTGGCCTCTCCCCTTCGCCAGGACATACAAATTGAGTCGCATCAAGATTGAAGGCGCTCTCCCGCCCTCGCCCTCGTTCTCGTCCTTGCCCTCGCCCACGCTCAGGAGTTCATCTGTCAAATGTCAGTCTGCGTCCGTCCAGACTTTGGGATTGCCCTGCATTTACATTAACTAAATTAAGTGCTCGTTTTTTTTTCGGCATGCTCCTTAGCGTCTCAGCTTCCCGCTTGGGCGATGCATAATTTGTTAATTTAGCAATTGCTTGTCCTCCCCTCCCACTCCCACTCCCATCACGTTGTTCTTCCACTTTGCCCTTGGTTCCTCTCTGGGATGTCCGATTACCGGAATATGTTGCCAGGGCGAGTAAATTAGTTAAGCGGATTGAGCTGTGTTTTTCTTTTTCCTGTTTTCTTTTTTGTCCTAGTTGCTGGACGAGGAGTAGGAATTTTGGGATGAGAGAAAGATGGATGAGATGGGACCATGTTACGGATGTAGTTGAAATTGGGACATCTATGGATGGGATTCCCGATTTGATGAGAGTGGGCGAACGATTATGGGTTGTTTTTTTTTTTACTTTTTCTTTTAATATGGATTTCTCGAGCATTGGCAGGAAATTACATTTTGCGAATATTTATTTACTTTATTTTTTGCATTTATTTATTGAATATTTACTAACTAATTTATTTATTTTGTTTATTTATTATTTTTTTATTTATTTACTAGTTTTTAGTAATTTTCCAATTTATTTTAATAATAAATGATTTTTTATCTCTCTATTATTTCCCTTATACCTCGCTTGTATCTCTTAATTATATACAAAAGTTTTGGGTCATTGTCGTCGTCCGATATTCCACTGCCATCGGCTTGAGCAACCGAAGCGAGTGATCCGGGGGTTGGCGCACAAGCGAAGCGACTGTGCAGGGTGCTTGCCCCTAGTTTTCTTGCATGTGTTTATATTTTATCAAAAGCAAATATATTTAAGTTTTTTAGTGTACATTATACATTACATTATATGTATATTAAGGGGAAATCCACAGAAGTGGGATTAACTTTAAAATGAATTTACATATGTACATATCTGTGTATGTATTTCCTGCCACCACCTTGCAGCTGTGTCATGTGGCACCCCCCGCCCAATCATTTGCACAACATTTTCGAGACAAACAAAATGCTAATTGGAAATTAATTGTGCGCTGCATCCAAAAACAACAAACTCCGGCAAGAACGGCTTCCAAAAAGGCTGTCTAAAAAAAAAAACAACAAATACGAAAAATAGAAGTAAAAACAAACAGAGTGAAAAGCCAGAGCCAGAGCCAGGGAAAGCTTAGCCAAGACCCAAATAAGCGTTAAATGTTGCAAAAATAACAAAAAAGAAACTCCGACTCTGAGAGAAGTGGATGTGGATGTGGAAGTGGAAGTGGAAGTGGAAGAGAGAACGAAGGATGAAGTCCCTGGCAAACACTTGTGGCCGCACCACACATGTGCCCCCACTCAATGCACTGTACCGAAGGGTACGCGGTACGCGGTACGGGGCACGAGTACATTCACGAGGGAAGGACTCTCCGGCAAAGCAAACAAATTAGTCATCATTAGCGTTTGGCCAGGATCAAGGCTCTGATGATGGCTCTGGTTCGGGTTCGGGTTCGGGCTCGGGCTCGGGCAGATTTGCGTTAAATAAGCGCACTTAATGCGATTACAAAAATACAAAAACAACAACAACAAATGTTGTATAAATGTTGCGTATATGTACGAATTTTTGAAAAGTGAAATATCAAAAGAGCCTTTCGGCCTGGCAAAAACTGAAGTCAAAAGCGTAAAAGCGCATTTGCAACATTGCTCCCGAAAGGAACAGAAGAACAACCGAATCGCAGGACTGAAGACCGCACACTCAAACACACTGCCGATTCGGACTAGTCCTTTTCTTCCTCATAGATCCGTAAAAAGTTGATAATATAAAATCAAAACGAAATGCCAAAATGTACTAATTTTGATAAATATTAATCGGAAATGCATTAACATTTACATAATGTATAAAGTTTATTGAGCAATCGCCTCATTGAATTGACGATACCCTGAACCAGGGTATTTGCAGAAATACAAAAAATTCTAAAATGCTTCGGCGAGGGGACAAACTGACAAATGCAGCCGGGAATGAATTTCACTTTGAACAATTTGTGCATGAATGAACCTGTCCAGCGACATGACCAGAGAGAAGGCACTCCCCCACATGGATACTGGATACGTGCGGCAGGTAGAGGTGGAGGTGGAGCTGGAGGCAGGTGGAGGACGAGGCATGGATTTCTTTTGGGATGGCTGCGAGAACTGGCCCGAAGAGGTCCTGTCCAAGCCAACAGCTCAATGGGAATTTTTCTTGAGAGCGAAGCGAGTGAGCCTGGGGTTGGCGTTGGCGTTGGCTGGGGTCATGCCATCTATTGATCATTTATAAATTGATCAGAAGTTAAGTTCCAGTGAGCAAAAAGATCTGGAAACGTGTATCCACTTGTACTACCTTGTCCTCGAAACACCCCCAAAAAAACGGAATCAATGGTCAGCCAGAAAGGAACCCACTGGTGCGGGCTAATCGCCATGACGAAGCCTGCCTGAGCGGGAGTACGGGAATCGGGCATCGGGCATCAGCTGCACGCTGGGTGTAAGCGGTAATTCCACATGTCAAATGTCGCAAAGCGCATTCATTGCGGTGGTGGTGGGTGGTGTGGGGGGAAGAGAAAAAAATGAGCCGCCACCGAGTAAGAAAAATGTACCCAATCAACGAACGAGTCCAAGCCCCAGCCCCAGTCCCAGTCCCAGTCCCAAAACCCAACCAAAAACCAGACGACCCTTTCGGTCGTCAAGCAGCTGTCATAATGATGGACCAAAGTGCATCATCATCAGCAGGGGCACCACAACATGGCTTGTGGGTGGGTGAACAGGGAAAATATACGAAAGGAAAAGGCATCTCGAAGGCCGAAGCTCTCGATACCCTTGCCGAAATATTCCAAACTGACTTCTGGGCGCTGCCATCTTCGCGTCAGAATCGAAATACCCTAGAAAAGAACTCTCATCACATGCAGGAGGGGCTTGGGCATAGGCAAGGTGTATCCATAGAAGGTGAGGCACTCTTGCACTCTCTCCCGGAAGCCCTCACCCAAACAAAAAATACACTCTGGCCATGGGCATGCGACGAGCGGGTTGAACGGAGAGGAGAGGAGAGGAGAGAATAGAAGAGTACCATCGACAGCCGAGTGGCGGGCATAAATTACAAAAAGCAATTACAACGCCAAGAACACACACACTCGGTACTAATCATGTCTGTTTAAAGTGGGTGTGGATGGGAGGCAATGTGGCATGGACTGAGGACTGGGGGGGTGGGGGGTTGGCTGGGGCACAGATGTGCGTCGCGGCACCTAGCGCTCAAAAATTGCACACTAATTGCGCGCCATTTGTGGAGGAAGACCCAAAGTCCTGGTCATTAGCCATCGAAAGCGCGAGGGCAGACCGGACAGGCTAAAATGCCTTTATGAGTTATTGTCAGCCGGGCAAGGGCAAGGGCAGGGCAGGGCAGGGCGGGGCAGGGCATCATCTCAAGGGAGAGGCCATGGAATGGCTCTCGGCTCTCGGGCTCTGGGGCTCTCAGGCACTTGGCGCTTTATTAGTCAACGATGTATGTGCCTTTATCGCCTCCTGCGATACTTAATTACCATCCATGGACAATTTATAGGCCAGAATAGGCGTTGAGCATTTTAAATACTCACAACACAGCCACAGGGCCGCAGGGCCGCAGGGCAGCAGGGCCACAGTGCCGCAGGGGGAATCGAATCGGTCTTAAAGCAATCATCAAATTGTGGACGATAATTAAAATTAATTTGATTTTGGGCGATGGCACAATATTTACATATGCAAATGTTTATTGGTGAGGAAATAAATATCACATGTGTCCATATATTGTTGAGTGGGTATTCCATGGAGGTAAAACTAAGGTTTTCCAATTGTCAAAATTGTTGTTTCCTGACGTCACACCATCGAGTGCTGCTCGCTCTCTCTCTCTATCTTCGTTTCTCTCCCTAAGAACTGAATATCGCTTACTTATCTATGCAGGAAATAATTCTTTTATGGCCACTTAAACATTTAAAACCTATTCCATCTTGATTCACTCAACTCGTTATGTGCGATATGTTACAGTTTTCTCCTTTCTCTTGAAAGTACCCTCGGCACTTATGGACTTCTAGGGCTTACTGAACATCTGAGATGGCATGTAACAGTCGGAAGAGCCTCTCCGGTTGGTGATCCAAATAATACTCCAGATTAATGGGTATCCTTTAGTCTGAATTTTAGCATTCCGACTTGCCATTTTCCTCTGGTTTGGTTTGTTTTTTTTCCACAAATTTAATGCATTGCGTCAAAAGCGCCATGAAATATGCAACACATGGCGCCTCAAATTGTCTTTTATATGTCCTCGCCCAGCCCTCTGGCACTCCCCCGCGGCACCAGTTGGCTGGGGTTTATGCTCGGGGAGCATCAGTGCCAATGCAAATGGCGCATTAAAAAATTTGCAAATGTCACGTATGCGTATCGCTCTTATCAATGGTCCCGCTCCAGACTTAACCAGCGGCGGCAGGTCGTAAAAGATGCTCCATAAAACTAAAGGAGAAACGAGCATCGAAATCAAAGTGTATAAAACTGGGATACCCTAAACCGAACACTGCCGCCGCCCCCACCCCCACCCACACCCACACCGCCGCGAAACTTTCGACTATTTCCTCACATACTTGGCCATAAAATAGATAAAAGACGAAATTTGAATAGGATCAAGAGGCCGATGGGGAAGAAAGGGAACGGGGACGCCGCCGTGTCTGGCCCGAGTACGAGTACGAGTATACATATGTATGTATATGTGGTATATAGTATGCAGGAAATGGCTAACGATACCATCCAAAAATGTTTTATAGCCACGAAACAAACATATCATGCTGGGGAGGCCGGCAGAAGACTGCCTTCCACTCATAAACATAAATTAAATTATATAATTTATTGTAATTCAACAATTGCACCCTATCTACGGATGCAATTATCGTAATTTTTTTTTGGTTGTCTCCTCCACGTTTATTTAAATCAATATCATATTTCTCCTCACTTAAATGAAATTAAATTTAATTGTTCGGGTTATTGATGTTTTTTGAGCTTGTTCAGAATTCCCGAATAGGGAATCTCGCTCGCTTGGTCAATAAATTTGTTTCTAAGTAACCAAAATAAAAATTTCTAAAAAATTCTGAAAAATCTCTTGCCTTGATCTTCCCAAATGTTGATGACGAGCCCAATATAATAGTTTTGAGTTATAAAAAAATTGAAGCAAAAAAAAGCCTTCAATGACTTAATTTTTTTATTACAATTGATAAATTTATAATAATTTTATAATAAAAATTGAAAATAACAATTTAATTTGAATTCAATCTCTTGAATTAAAGTTGAAAATAAAAGTTATGACTTAATTCTTTTAATACAATTGATAAATAGATAATAGTTTTTTTTTATTTTTTTCATATAAAATACTTTTAAAAATTAAAAATCTTTTTTTTAAATAAATATAAAAAAGTTCTTGTTTCTAAATTTTATGTGTACAAATTATAATCGTAACGGTCTCTGATTTTTACGTATTATTTAGTCCAAGAGTCGTAGTCCTCCATAAATCGTACAAATTCTGACTTATTGTATCCCCAAGTATGGAAACCCTCTATTTCCGCATGAAAAGTATCCCTCAGAATGTTCAGTAGGTGCCTAAGAATCTCCAATTTCCACATACATATGTATGTATGTATTTACAGAAACACACGACATGGTCGTAGCATGACTCATAGATGATGATGCAAGGAAAGAGACGGCTCTCCCACTCCAACTGCTACTCCTACTCCTACACCGCTCTCCAGTGGTGCATAGGTACACTTGACTACTGCCCATAGGGAAAATATTAGTGCAACTAAGACTAAAGACAAATAATGACAAAAAGCAAATAGATACACAGAGAGGCCAGATGAAGAGCAGCCCAGACATGTCGATGCACGCACCTTTCCCAAATAAAAGAACACAACGAAAATCAGAGAACTCATACCGAAAATGTCTTATCTAACCATCGAATCTATGGAAAAAAGGGGGCGAAAATTACTCAAATAAAAAAAAAACACAGCACAGAGAAGAACTGACATGTTTGTACAAGACAGAACGGACAGAGGAGATCTTCGGTAGGCAAACAAAAAAAAAGAGAAAAAGAACAATCAAATAAATTAAACAAAGGCAGTCGACGACGGGACGGGACGGACGGTCCAAGTGGATCGTTCCGTTCCGAGTCCACGTCGAATCTTATCGGCATATCAGTTTTCCTGCATGGTGTATCGCTTTTTTGCGGCTGGTGTGTGTGTGTGTGTGTGTGTGTGTGTGCGATAGCGAAGAGACGCAGACGCAGACGGACCTGTGTCCGAATCCGTGAACAGTTATGCACCAGGCGGTGAGACGATCATCAAGTCGCAGCTCTCCACCCTGCTCCTCTCCCCCCCTCCAGAGAACACACACTCGTTAAACAACATTAAATGGGTCTCGTTATGGGTAACTTTGCAGAGGGGTATTACGGACCTGACCAAACGTTTGCTACGCCGAGAAAGCAGACCCATAGGGGGTCCACTTGGAACACATATACATCCATATGCATGTATGTATGTCTGGGTTCGGGCCCTTCTTTGACACTCGGAACCGATACGATTCCCTATCCCAGATAAATAATGTTTGACACAGATATCCACCGGCAAGGGTATCAAACTGTTCGGCCTTCTAATCTCGCCGGATTGCGCTGTGGAATGAGAGAGCAAGTGGACCCCCCACACCCCCAAGTCGGTGCCGAGGCTCTGGTGTTTCGTTTGGGTATGACTCATCGCCGACGCGGTTCGGGCCTGGGAAACGCTGCCTCTGGTTTCGGCTTTAAGCTTCCGACAGCGACGACGGCAACGACGGCAACGATCGCAGGCAGCGTCTGCCTGCCTAAGCAGCTCTCAATGACAGCCGTTACAAAATGAGTGAGTGAGCGGTGCGAGCGGCGGAGGGGGAGCTTCGGGGGAGCTCTTCCAAGAGCGTAGCAGAGCGAGAGTTAATGACCCATGTGCTACGGATCACTTGGCAATTGTCTTTGTTTCTCACTCTCTATCAAGAAATGGGAAATCAAATAAAACAGAATATACATACATTTCGACCACCAGTAGAGCTCATAAAAAATTAACACAAATTAACGAATCGGTGGAGCCCCTAGATGGGGAAACGTAAACACCAAAGAGTGAGAGATTTGGGATTGCCTCAGATTGAGAAAAGAGAGCGCGCGCATGGCAGGGGCAGGGGCAGTGGCAGTGGCAGGGGGCTTGGGTTCTTTGTTGAGGTTGGAATGCAGTTTCTTCTGTTTTCGTGCAGTTGGATTTAGCAATTTGGGGATACGATTACACCAGAAGAAAGGAGGGAAAGGGTTCACAGACAGATACTTCATTTCTTGAGGCACTGCCAAGTGAAAATATACTCCACTTAAGTGAAAGATATATTATATATTTGTTTAATTAATTACAGAGCACAGAATTTGTGAATTATATTTATATTGAAATCATGTGCCTTTGAGGAATTCCAGATTAAGAAATAAAACAAAATTCTTTGTCATTCTTTGTTATAAAATCAAATGCCCAATTCCGTACAAAAAAAAGAAACGATCCGGACACTCAAAAGACAGCGCTAAAAACCTCGGAGTTGCTCAAGTTATCGCATTGTTGATATTACTCATTAGCATCTGCGAATGATGTTATGGAATGCGTATACTGTATGAAACTTTTGAGGCAGTCCCAGATCCCAAGCCCGATCGCAGTTGAGTTGACGTCAAAGGCAGCCCCACAGAGACGGAGATGGAGACGGAGTCAGAGTCAGCGGACACGTCAGTGGAAAACAGAGAAATGATGAAATGAAGAATTTTTATAAAACGTGCAAAGTGCAATTTGGGATCCCGATTTGGATTCCGATTCGGATTTTTTTAAGGTTTCCGGGACTGACACACTTTCTTGGGAATGAGTTCCCCATTATGTGGGTCATTTGATATGCAGATTGAAAACTCAATCGAAGGAAATAAAAGCCAATTTGACAAATTCAATAAGCCACAAGACAAGACTCCCATAAAAGCCTTATGCTTTTTGTATTCACTCCAGACAATTAGCTATGCAAATGATATATGGGCTTGCTGGCAAGTCAATGTTCAACCCTCAAGCAGACCATCTGAGAACTTGGTTAATTTAAATAATATTTGCAATAATTACCCGCATGACTGGTGGGATTTCTTTCGGGCCTGTAATCCTTTAGGAAAACAAGAACAAGAATTAGGAAAATATAAAGATTGCTATCGTTGAGACGGAGACTACGGCTCATTGAGCAATTGGAAAATTAGATGAACATCTTCTTCTTGCAGGGGATGCGGAGAGGTCGATCCGATCCAGAGAGGTAGTCGAGAGGGCAATCATCGAACTAATTGACATTCGAGAGCCTCAATTATATTAAATGCCCAGCAAATTACCCTCGGTAATCGTAATCGTTTCTCACCATATCTTTTGGCCCAGACCCAAGACCCAAGACGCTTAGACTCCACCCATTTTGGCCACTGACTCAGCCACAACCGAAAAAGGTCCAAAGCGAAGCTCCGCCCCAAACACACACACACACACTCAAGAGAATACAAAAACAAAAAAAAACAAAAACAGACCCAAAACGAAAATTTCAGCTTGAACCACTTTGGTCCCCCAATGGGCTAAGGCGAAAGAGAGAGACACACACATTTTTTGGCTTCCTCTTTGCCTTGTGGAGCATGAAATGCTGTTAGGAAATAAGCCACGCCTCTGCTGCGATTTATGCTGACGACGACGACGACAACGTGAACCCGGAAAAGCCAAGCCCTAGGCGGAGAAGAGAAGGCAGGAAGACAGACACACAAAAAAAAGAACTATAAATGCGCGAAAGAGATGGAACAGACCAAGGGCCACAGATTCAGAATCAGAGAGAGAGAGAGAGAGACAGAGCGAGCGAGCAGGCCAGACAACAAGTAGTTCTAGCAACAATAGACCTAGACATAGAAGTGCTCGGTCTACGTAGACGATGACGCAGAGCCACCCCTAAGTGGTAGCGGCTGCTCCATTCATCCTAGTGGAAGCCCTTGAGACGCTCGCCGTAAGGTTTCGACTGTGTGTCGAGGTGTGTGTGTGTTCTGGGCACAACATTACGGGATTGTGGGTGGAGTTTACATTGGTTGTACATTGGGACTGCAGGATGGGTACACTCATCCGAAGATTACTTATGGAGAAAGGTTTTGACTGCTCTTTGGCTGTTTTATTCCTAAAAATTGTCACTACAAATTATGGATTTTCTAGAGACCTCTTGAGGGGGCGACACAAACAATTCCAGGTTAACCCAACAGATACATATGTATGGTAGTTCTTTAGAATGATGTACATTAAATCTACATATATCTAAAAAAATAACTCAAATCATAGTACATAGGTACTACATCCGTCAAGTAATATTTACGCATCTTTCCATTAATGAATTTAGAAATTGTCTGAAATGGGAGCACCCCATTGTATCATTACAATTTTCCTTTAATCTGTGACTGCAAACATTTAGTTGATAAATGCGATCTTCGTTCTGCAATATTACCATGTACAATCATTTAATAATAATGATATTTCATTTGTATTATACTATACAATAAGTCATTGAACGAGTCTCATAATTAACAGTATAGGGATAATTATTAATCATACGTAGTATAATCCTCCTCCAAGCAATTTTCGTAAATAATACCTACTCTATAAAGGAATTTCCAACGAAAAACGTACAGATCATATCCGACTGGTTCCGCTCTAATGGGAATAAAGATTGCATATGAAATACACAAAAAATGACGACGGGACGAGCCCATTGTTGGGATGTGCCTTATATGGAACATACATGCATAACGGTAATTTATGAGAGATTGTCATAATATTTAGTCGGAAGTGTGTGGGAACATTTTGCAAGGGGGTGTACTCCCGATAAAGAAAGATGCTGTCGTCGGGGGCTTGGAGGGCCCGTCGAGTAAGACAGATGTCCCAAGGATGTACTAGGCCCACTTTTTGCCACTTGCCCATATTTCACGTGTCACGCTGGCACTCTCTCTCCCTGTATTTCTCTCTCTCTCTCTCTCTCCCGCTCTCTCTCTGTCTGCCGCACTGGAAGCATGAGGAATCCTCTTCGTATGTCTTTTATCATCGTCATTGCCTGACGATTTAATACAATTAATATGCTAACTGTACTTCTCGCCGAATACAGTTACAACAAAGGCAGCGACGTCGCGACGTCGCCAACACGCATGGCAACAGGCGCGCAAGGTGGCCGCGCTGCCACCACTTTGAAGCATTGTCACTGCTGCCGCTGCCGCTACCGCTGCCGCTGCTTCTGCTTTTGCCTATACCTCTGACACGCCCACACTCAAGCGCCCTGGCAACAACAACAAATTACGGGTTTTTTTTTCGGTAAGGTGCGGGTGAGGGTGAGGTGAGATGATAAAATACGAAAGAGACGATGTCAACAAAAATACCAAAACAAAAAAATTCGTATAGCTGGCAGCAAGACAGAGAGACAGACAGAGAGATTGACAGAGAGACAGAGAGACAGAGAGAGAAAGAGAGAGAGCTAGCAGAGCGAAATGAGAGCAGAGCAGAGCAGAACAGAACAGGCAGCACAACCACCGCACCGCACCGCAGCGGACAGAGAGAGAGAGAGAGCGGCTGGTATAAATAGCATCGGGCAGCGCTCACCCCGCATTCAAAATCCAGCCAGCGAAGCGTGCGGACGTGAAGCGACGACAAGAAGTTAAACAGAAAGAAACATATAAAGAGCAAGGGAAGAGCCAAGAACAAAGTGAACGAACTCGAATCTGTGCTGTGGCGTGTGTGCGTAACAATAAGCAAAAGCAACAAAGCATTTAGTTAATATTCAAAGAAGAGAAAGTCATTGAGTCATCAGTCGATTGGATTGCCCGTAATTGTGCAATTTGAGAAAAAAGAGAGACGAGACAAAGAGAAGGAAGAGCATCAGCAGCAATGGCAGTGGCCTTCTACATACCCGACCAGGCGACTCTGCTGCGCAAGGCAGCGCAACAGGAGCAGGAGCTGCTGCGCCTACGCGACTCCCAGTGGCGCTTCCTGGCCACCGTCGTCCTCGAGACCCTACGCCAGTTCATGGACAGCGCGGCCACCCAGTGCCTTCCACGGTCGGGGGGCGGCCGCAAGTGCGGCAAGTACCGCAAGCCTTCGCAGTAAGCGGAGCCGAGAGAGAGCCGAGGAGAGGAGCGCCAAAGCAGCAACAGCAGCAGCAATAGCAACAGAAACGGAAACAGCAAAGATAAGAGAACTACAGTCCAGTCCAGAATTCTAAGTACAAAGGAAAAACCCAGTCATGAATCATCCCCACATTTCTGTCCAGGATATGCTTCAACCCGCCCAAGCCACCCATCGACCACTGCCCCAGGACTCCCCCTACAACCTTTTTTTTTTAGTTTAATCATCAAAGCGATTGTGATAATGGTTTTGTTTCTACGAAAAAATTATACAACAAAAAATGTATGCAAAAAAATCCCTAAACGAATATTTTCACAAAAAACATTTTGTACGGAAAACAAAAAAATAGTTTCTCTAGCAATAATTTCCAGGTTTTAAGCATATTTAAATGAATTCCCAGACTCAACTCTATATGTAATCTGAAATAGTTTGTAAGATCTTTTGTAAGCGATTTTTTTTCCCCCGAAGATTTTTTTATCTCAAGAGCAAAATACTGAATCGAATGTCGACGATGAAGGTTTGCCAGAAATTGTATCAATTTTTTGTCAAACATAAAAGTCAATAAAACAAACAAAGAGAAAATGTAAACGAAAACACAGGCTGATATTTCATTTATTGATGGCGGTAATTTTTCAGCACATTTATAGATTCAAGACGCAGCCGGAAGCAGGCCTGACGGAACGAAATTGATCAACTCGCGGAAAATTCAGGAACCAAGAGTCAATTCTGCTGAACATTTTCTTTTTGAAGAAAGTTTTGCCGTCGGATATTCGAGGTATAAAATCAATCAATGGGTTGCTTCCCATTTCCGGCGGGATTTTCCTGTCGTCAACTTGATATTAAGTATACGAAATGTATACTCAAAAGAAATTTTTAAAAATAAACAAATTCTGTAGTATTTATTTCTGCCGACGGCTTTGATGGATTCTATATTCTTTTCTTTTATTTTTAGAAGCGCAAATACCGACTCATCGCTAGCAAAATAATATAAGATGTGATCTGAACTGAAAATAAAATTATTTTGAAACATTTTGCATAGAATATTGATGATAATTGCGTGAAATGATTTTCCGACGGCAATTGATCAATATTAAAATGTACATTTAAAAAATAGATCCCGTCGGTAAATTTGTATCTACTTACATAAGTCCTGGTATTTCGAATTATGCATAATTTTTTTAGGTTCGATCTGTAAATCTGAAGTATAGAATATTAAACATTTATATATGTACGCTTGGGGTATATAAAAATAAAGTAGGGCATTTATTACCACCGCTGGTCTGATTATTCCCCTTAAAAAATATATTTGTGTTTTTGGGGAAAATGGTTGCCATCTAGACGAACTTTTCCACTCTGGAAAGTTTGAGCCACTCCCCGATCCCCGACAACGTTGTTCAACAAGCGGCAGTCAAACACGCAGGGAAAATTCAATTATGCAAAAAAGAAATGCTCGTACAAAAATATTTTCCAAGATTTTTGCGCTGCGAAACTTTGTAGCAAAGAAGGAGGAGGAGTCCCTGCCCCGGCTACCCCTTGATAATGTCAAAAAATTAGGTGCTAACAAAACAATTTGCATTCTTAAGTTAATTTTTGGCCAAAGTGCTCGGAGGCAGAACGGCAGCAGAAGTCCCGGTAGTTGCACACAGAAAAAAAAGAAAACAACAAAAAAATCAATGTGCAATCCTAGAGGGTCTCGTCGAGGATATGGCGGCTGGGCTCCGCTCGACAAGGACTTTTAATTAAACTTTTGCACTTATGCAGCTGCCAAAACTGCATCCAGCACATCCTGCAGTTCAATTCACTTTGATTGCCCGAAAAAAGTTCATGAAAAGTTTCGCCCGCTCGAGCCCGCGCTCGAGCTCGCGCTCGCGGAAAAAGAAATCAAAAATTTCACTTTGCCAAACAAAACTAATTAACGTTAAACAGATAAAAGTTGTGCCCAAGGAAGCGGCTCGGGGGCGGCACGGGGAAGGGCGCGGGACGCGGAGGTGCAGCAGCATATGAAAAATAATTAACACAAGTTTATGATTATGTTCGAGTGGAAGTTGCGCCAAATGTCGAGCGATTTGTAAGCAGCAGAGAAGGAGCTGTAAAAATCACAGACAGAACACATTTAATCCCTCGCCAACGAATGAAGGGATCCATTTGGCCAAAAACTTCTTCTGGCTCGCTCAGCTGTTAATTAGTTCGAAAAGTGTTCTGCTCAAATATGGCTGCAGAGAGAGAGAGAGAGAGATCGGGAGACCATCCCGAACAGAGTTAAGTGAACTCGAATCAAAACAAAAGTTTATCCATAAATTTCCAGGAATTGTTTTCGCCTCAAAGAGGTATTATGGTATCCCTTTTTTTGTGCGTGTGTGTGTGTGTGTGTGTGTGTGTGTTGCTGGTGTCTTGGGTCCTAACCTTGACTGATCTCTATCTGTTCGGACCATACCTTCCACATAATTGTCTGGCATTTAGGACGATTCCGACCATTCTTCTGTTCTTTTTTTTTCTAAATGAATTATTTCGATTAGCCCCGAACACAGGCCACAGGCCACAGGCAGATAGATGGAAAGACAGACAGACAAAACCCGAAAGATGTTTCTGCAAAAAATTAACAAAGACCCACAGACCCAAAAAGGCAAATCCCTAAACAAAAGGCAAAATATTTTTAACTGTGAGAGGGCATCGACTTGGGGCATACCCATTGCTGAAATCAGAAGATTATTCGGGACTAAATACTCACATAATTTCCATTGCCTATCGCATTCAAATATGCATACCCTCTGCTTCAATATGGATACCTCTTGAATAACCCAAAATATTGGTATTTCGCATTTCTGCGCGTCTCCCCCATCCATATCCTTATTCGGGTTTTGTGGAAGGAAGAATAAAATGAAATCAAATCAAAATCAGTCAACAACTAATGGCAGCCTAATGACATTAGATCGGCCTGTGTTCAGCAAAGTAGAAATGTTCCTGTAAGGGAATTATGAGTGCAAGGGCTGTCCCCTGTCCTGGCCTATCCTGGCCTGTCCTGGCCTGTCCTGGCTCAAGGATTAGCCAAAAGCAGGAGCAGCAGGCGTGGGTGTCGTGTAATCAATTGGAAAACAGACCGAAGCCGTGCCCCTGGCTGCCGTGCTGGCTATTATGACAGTTGTGCAGCTGAAGGAAAATCTACGAGAGGAAATTGGATTAGTCGCCAGAGAGAGCTGCAATGGAAAGTTGCTCAAAAATGATCAACTTGTGTAACTTCTGTAACCTATGGAAAAACGCCCCCAAAAATGTAATCAAAATAGAAGAAAAAAAGAAAAGAAAATTGTGCTCTCAACAATAACATCATTTATAAGCCACGGACGCGACAGCGGCGGCTCCACGAAAAACGAAACGAAACGAAACATTTAAAAATATACTTTGATTGATGATATCTAGTCATAGTAGCAGAGACACAGTCAAGAAGTCCAGACGAAGGACACGACACGCACACGTCAGGAAACGGGGCGAAATGAAACGAGAAACGAGAAAAACGAGAGCAGGGAAAATACATTAATTATTGAAATGTCATTAAAAGGAAAACCCAAACTGACATCCTCCAGATTCGCATGAATATTTAATAGGAAATATATCCATGGACGAGAAAAAAAACGGAAGAAAAGAAAATTATGACAAGACGATGCGTGACCGCCATTCAGTAGGCAGGATGTGCGTTGAAGGAACCTGAAGCAAATCACGCAAGATAATTCTGCTCCTGCTGTTCCTGCTCCTGCTGATGATGATGATGATGATGATGGAACACACTCATCATTCGCAGAGTATTAATTACAGGGTGGAAGTCCGTCTCAGGACATCCATCTGTTTATAGGAAGTCCCAGACCATTCATCAAAGTTGAGCGAACATTTTAATTAGTTCTTCTTCTGTTTGCCATTGAGACCCGAAATCACGAAATCACGCGTTAATAGTTCTCAAACGGCAAATTATCCACCGTCCTAGCTGAGTTATGGTAATGCCCTGCCACACCCCCATAAACAAACATGAACCCCCACCGCCTCCGGTCCATCCGAATAGAATGCATTCAAATTTGCCAGAAGAATCTCTGAGACACATAACTGTCAAAAAAGGACAACCCGTCGTGCCGCAAATTTGTTTGCGAAAAACCTTCTCACATCATTTGCAGACCGAATGACAGAATACCCTGTAGATCAGAGAAGGACATGTTCTTATACCGTGTTGCATGCTGCGTGCCAAATCTCTACCCAAAATAGGAAAACTCTTGGCTGCACCAGAGCAAGAGGATGGAGAGAAGGAAGGAATTTTCGCGCCTTCATATGGAGATGGGCGACTGGCGACGGGCGTCAGAAACTATAAAATAAACAAACTTCCGTTGTGTGGCAGAGTCGGGACGGGGATCATCTCGGGATGATGTGATGGTTCCGATGCGAGCTGATGAGTTTGATGGGCTCGACATACGCTCTCTGGCCGGGGCGGGCCATTGATTGCATCATAAATAATGAATTTATGCTGACAGGCAGTCGTCAGAGGACCGCTCTGAGGCCTCTCGGTTGGTCCTGCTCGGTGGTTGTTGGTCGTCCCCGTCCCCGTTCTCGTCCTCGTCCTCGGTTGGGGCATCCTTTTTCGTCAACTAATAAAATATGTTTTTATTGCAATCAACAGAGTGAGAGTCAGAGAGTCAGGGAGTCAGGGAGAGGAGCACACACACGCACCGCGTATAAAAATTAATGAGCCACGGAGGCGCGCACCCTTCGGAATCCGGCATCAGGATCAGAATCGGTATACGGATCCCAGATCCCAGATCCTTTTGCCAATGCAAAATACATTTTCATTTTTGCGCATTTTCCTGTTTGCATTCTGCTTCTGCTCTGCTTCTGTCGCTGTAGCAGTCGCAGTCGCCGTCTCTGTTGTTGTTTCGTCGCATAAAAGTTAATGTTTGCCAAACGAAATGTTAATAATATTCATAAATATGTCAGCTAATAAAAATCTGCGGTTTGAATGTCACCTTCATGAGACGGCTGCCACCACCCATGGAAGCCATTCGAAACCTGGGCCTGGCTTTTCCATATTCTGCATGCATTTCCTTGAGCGTTTTCTTCGGCATCTTTAAACCTAATTGGGGTTTATGTAGGTGCTAATTGCGAGACATTGTTCGCCGAAGATGCTGGATGCCTGGGATCGGAAGGTGAATACAAGATGACGAGAAGGTCTATATATCAAATTAATATTGGCTTTAGAGACCCTGAGATCCCAATTAACAACCAAGATTATGGGAAATTCGCAGGGCTCTTTAGATAAGAGATATGATACGAAAGCTCTGAGATCGGTGGGAACCGTCTTCAGAAATTATTATACATTTTCCGCACTTACAAACTATATTTACAAATAATTTTTTCCGACTTGCAACAGAGTTGCATCACACCGCCAGCTGTCGTCGCAACTGAAAAGCAAAGCAGGAAAAACGATGAACCTCCCAACCTCCCGTCCTCAAGACGCGACACCGAGTACCATTTCCCAACGTTTCCCCGGGGATGATATTTTTACGATATTAAATGCTGAGATTTTTATAGATTTATATCCACAATTCGACGTCGTTTCTTGCTTTTTATTGAAATAGGAAACTTTCTGCATATTGCATGCATCAAATGCTACGGCGGCAACAACGGCAACAACGGCAACAGCAACTTGCCACATTTCTTCTGGGAATCTCCTCTCTGACCATTTTTATGACAAAGAATGAAATGAGACGAAATTATTGACGAGTGAGGAGCGTAGCAGCGACAAACGGAAATCGCTGGCAATAGTCGAAGGATATAAAAAAGCGAAATTACTTTTGATAAAAACAGCAACGACTTCGAGGACTCGTAAGGACTACAGCAATAACCAACCAAAAAAAAAAAGGAAAACTACACATAAGCTTCAGGCCGGGAGCGAGACCGAGGAAGGAAGCAGCAGGAAGTCAACTACAAGAGGGCGTTGATTTGTCACAAGTAGAATTATGAGGCAAGGACAAAGGACAGCTAGGAGAGCAGCTGCCACAGGAACAGGAACAACAACAAACACTTCAATTACCGGAAAACGTGTCTCAGATAATACCTTCCAAGATTCCAGCCCAAAACACACACACAGAAAGTAAATAAAAAGTAATTTCATTATTTGTGTTTTTTTTTATGGTTGGACATCCACAAAAAATAACTTTGGGCAGGCAGATAGAAATGCCCTTAAAAATATAGGGCCTGGGGAGTAAGAAGATTTATTTTTCGCTTTAATTGTAATTGTAAATTGCTTTGAAAAATATATAACTTATAAAAAATAAAACTTTAACTTCATTTAATTATTGAAAAATAGAAAGAATAATCTTAAATTAATCGTGAAAAAAAGTTAAATTAATTCACAAGTAAAATAAAGAAATAAAATTAAAGAAATAAATGAACTCAATTAGTAAAATGATAAAAAAGCAAGTTACATTTTGCAAGTTAAAAATAATATAAAAAATTGCTAGTTGCTAAACTTAACGAATATAGCATTAATTTAATAATTTCAAGAATTTGCGTTTTCAATATAGGGGATATATAAGGGATAAAAGGGTCTGGAGAATTTGGAAATAATTGTTTGCCTTATTTTTTAAAGGCACTTTTACGCCATCGCAATCGCAGTTGCCACAAATGGTCGGAGACCCTGCCACTACTAAGTATTTATGTTGCTTGATGTTTATTCCTTGACATTAATATTAATAACGCGCTTTCAACTTTGTTGCACAGTGTTGACATGTGCCGGAAGGAGCGAAGGAAGGAAGGAAGGAAGGCAGGTAGGGGATCTGCATACGTCTCGACGGGAGGTATACGTCCTCAAGAAGGAAGGACACTGGCAAGAAGGAAATAAGCGAGGGAAAGGTGTGTTTACGAATAGTTTTAATGGGTTATCATTGTTACTGTTTTCCACATTTTCCCTGCTGCCATTTCCCCCTCTCCCCCATCAACGTTTTTTCTGGTTTTGTGCAAAAAAGGGAAAACTGTCATAAATGTCATTGCTCGTAAAAGGCAAAATGCAATTTCCACGCCCCTTCAGCACTGCCCTGAAAACGTATATTTTTTATGTGTGCAACCGAAACAGAAACCGAACCGAACCGAACCCAGGCGCAAGCCCAAACCCAAACCCAAGCCCGAGCCCGAACCCATCCCAGATCCATTCGTAGGATCCCCGGCCCGGCTGCGTGTGAAATTATGATAAATGTGCATAAAATCGCGCCAAGGAGAACGTTGCACTTTTGCCTGCAGTTCCTCAGTGCAGCTCCGTTCGGGATCCGTTCGGTGCTGTCATAAAAAATCGGCCAAATTGCCGGACAGCACGCACAGGACAATGCCAGAGTCCCTCTGCCTCTGCCCCTACTCACAGCTCACAGCTCAGAGTCTCCTGTCAGAATGGCATTTTTCATTGCATTTTCTTTTAATTAAATTAGCTTTTTTAATGCTTTCTCTGTCCCACTCCGGCTCCTCCAGCTCTTCCGCGTGTTTTGCTCTGTTTTGACTTTGGTTTGTGGTCATAAAAATACGAATGAAGCGGCGGAATAGTGCGGCTACTTAGGATCGTCTTCCCCGCGATGGGCGCACCAACAATTTTCGCAATAAAATTCCGCAACAACGAAAAATTAGGAATTACTCAATGGAAAATTGTGTGGATTTGTCGTAAAAAAATGGCACAAAAAGATATATAATTCTCGGAAAAAGATCTTAAAATGCGAAACCTGGAAACGATCGCCCCTAAATGATCTTAAAGAATATCGCTATGTGGATAGATGTTGATAGCCAAAGAAAATATAGCTATGAAATTGCCCAATATGTTTCCCAGACATTATGAAGTAGATTCGACCAGCCACTAATGTAATTCAACTGACCAAAAGGCTGGACACTGGGATAATCCAATAAAGCAATGTCGTAGCCACAAACATTTTCCATTTCCGCTGGCAAGATGTCTGGGGCACAGGACAAGGTACGTCCAAGACGCAGTTGAAGGAAGGCGAGTCCGATTGACCGGCGCTCAGGAGTGGACTTTGCGGAAATTGCAAAATTTCTGCATCGTAATAAGATGAAATTAAGTTGGAGCCCTTCCTTCGATACACACACAGACACACACCCACACCTACGCCCACACACACATGCACACAAAGGAGAGAGAATGGAGCCTTGAGCAAACAAGAAGGAGACCAGAGATGGAAAGGATATTCGTAGGAGGCGCAGCCAGGCGGCAAATGAACCACTAATTGCGTGACGAAATGCAATTTAGTGAACTTTACCTCAGTCCCAATCACAATCCCAAGCCTCGCCTCGCCCCGCCCGCCCCGCCCCGCCCGCCTCGACTCTCTACTCCACATCCTTTTGGCTGAGTAAATACTAAGGTCCTGGTGCCTGGTGCCTGGTGCTTGGTCCGTGTCCAGCTTCGATTTTGGCAATTAAATGGAAAACGTCATGGCAAAAGGCCCTGTGTAATGGCAGAAATGCAAACATCGACAGGCCTGGACAATATCCTTTTGTTTAACTAGGCAATTTAAAGTGTTAATCCCTTCGATCTGTCTGTCCTTCCGGCAGATTCTGTCAACCCTTTGAGGTATCCGTTGGCCCGGCTCGGCCCGTTGACAATGATAAATTACTCGGACACTTTGTGTTTTAGCGTGATTTATCGCGCCTGCCGACACAGGACACAGGACACGTGGCGCCTCAGTCGGCCTTACTTTTGGGTTGATTTTTAATTAAATGCAAACAAAAATGACCATTTGATAAGGTCGGACTCTTGTTCGGAGGCTTCTCCGTCCCAGGTCCTGTGCGGATGAGCTGAAACATTTTCCAGGCTTTTTAACTCATATTTAAAATGCACTCGGCTGCCCTGAAGTGGGGACAAACAGCAGCCGACTGCAGCCAACTGCAACGCATTAATTTTTATAGACTTGACTGCATTCATGAAAATTCATTGGGCATTGGGCCCCCCCCATCCCCCTCCATCCCCCGCCCATTGCATACATCGCGATTGCGGTCTGGGGGCAGTGGCAATTCTCTTCTTCCTTTCTCTTCATAGGCCGTTGCACTCGGCACAACGATTTTCGACTTAATGATGTTTTCCAAAATGCATTGGCAAATATGTTTCGCAATTCCAGCAAAATAAAATCGACAGGAAACGGAGGGAAATCGCGTTGCCGAGGACCTTTTAATACCCTTTGTTTGTTGCTTAACAAAATATTTTAAAGTGTTATTTCAAAGGGATTATCTGGAGAAGATAGAGTCCAGCGTGAAGCCACAGTTTTCATATTACTTGCTCATTCTTTCTACCAGAAAATCAACCAGAGAGTGGGCGAAGTTTTCGGATCTGACACAGTATAAATTACCGATCGAAGCGAATACCGAATAACACCAAAACGATTCAGACAGGGCTTCAGTGTGTACTCTCTGGAGCCCCTACAGACTCGTGCTGAATGTCAGTCAGGAGTCGAATTCTCCCCTATTACAGCGAGCTATACTCGTAGCCATGGAGATGTAGCAAGTCACACACCAAAGTGGTCATACCCTTTCCATTCCACCCGGCTAGGTATGTTGCGGTCACCAGTCAGGCCCCGCACACAGGGGGCACAGCCGGGTACGCATCTCCCCACAAAGCCCAGCCCCATCAGTCAGCATTTTCAATATGTTTATGTGTAATTTTCAAATAAAGGTTTAAATGGTTTTTGGCAAACAATTGCAGCCCCCGAACTGGATCCTGGATCCCATTGTGGGATTCTGGGGCGGGTCTGCGGGGATATTCGGAAAGAGAAGAGTGTTACATTGCGGTTGTTTGTTCTGGCCATTGATATTGGTGTAACGATTGGGTGTTGGGTGCTCCGTGTTCGGTTCGGTTCGGTTCGCGTTGAGGGCCTGTAATCAACATGGTTGCGGCTTTTCATTGCTTTTTGCTTGATTATTTTGCAATATTTTATAGATTTATTTGCTGCCCTGCAGGAGAGGAGAGAGGATGCGGCACCCGAGGCCACCAGGAAATGGCAGTAATTATCGAGAAAGGAATTTGTCAGCTGTCCATTAGCCATGATTACTGTCGAGCTAATTTAATTGAAATTCTTCCTTTTTTTGTTTTTATTTTGACGGGGCTTCGATGTTATTTTGAAGAAGATCTATGAGATGGTCGTGTTCATATAATATCCTCAGAAAATGTAAAAAAACTAAATCTTTTTATGAAAATATGAGCAAATAATATAAGGCATATATTATCCCAAAAACCGCACCCAGAGACGTTTTGAATTGAAGTGGAAACTACGATTATCACTTCTGGCTTCCAAAATTGAGACCATTTTCTTTTTAGGAGAATGAATTCCGAAGTATGGAATTTAATTACATTTTCTACATATACTAAACAATAATCAAATATAATAATAACAATAGGTAATAATATATAAAATGTTCAAGAATAAAGAAAATTAAGCTTGCAATTTTCTTTAATCTGCTTGCTTCTCTGGAATCGGATCAGGTGGAAAATGTGTGGCTGAGGCAAGCCCAAAGCTAATCCTATTGGATATTTCTTCCTAATTGTAGACCTAGATAATACCACTCCCTCCCCTCCCCTCCCCTCTCCTACCCATCTGTTTGTCTCGTGCAAGCTCGATTGCCTAACCAAAACCAAACAAGACTCCTTCTCCTAGCCTGCCAGCCGCACAGAGATCTCGACTAAATTACGTGCCAATCAACCACTTGGAAGATGACAATGGGCCGGAGACGATAAGACGGAGACAAGGCGACACGGCTGTCTACGCAGGACAAACTTATTTGTTTAACAGACAGACAGACGGACGGACGGACAGACGGACGGACGGACTGCGAGACAAGAAGGATAAGGCCACGGGGAGTGGGAGTGGGAGTGGAAGTGGAGGCAGGACAATCCTTGCCTTGGCTCTGACTGTGTTTGCTAATTAGCACATATTCCTCGAAGGCAAAAGAAACACACGGCTTTGGGCGGCGTTGGCGGCGGCAGTGTCAACATTTCACTTCACGTGAGAAAACAGGGAAAGAAACGAAACGAAACGGAACGGAACGGAACGATGTCTTCTCGGCATCGTTGTCGTCTCGCCGGATTAAATTGTTCAATTTTAAATATGCTCTGTCACTTCATTTGTAAGGAAATAACCAGCAACAAGAGAGCAGGAAAAACTTTGGCTGCCAGCAAAGTTTTCCCCTTAGGATGCAGCAGGGGGGGGGAGGGAAAAATCATTAACACGCCCGCAAGCCCAAGCCAAACGAAAGGATAACAGATTTTTCTGCTAATTTGAGGCAGACTCCTTTGTGCGTGACTAGCAGGAGAACAGGATTGAACAGGGAACAGGGAGCAGGGAGCAGGGGGCAGGGCGCAGAGCAGCAGATGGGAGGGGTTCGGGACTCAGACACTATCTTCCTCTTTAGATCAACTTCTTGGCTGGCATCTCTCGTTTCACTCGAGTGACGAAGCACTGGGAGATAAGCTCCTTCCTGGCTGGGGAGTGGATTGGATCCTTTTCGGGTGGGAGGGCTGTCACAGTGTCGGGCGAAAGTTTCCCAATAAATTGCGTTTCTCGGGCTGCCGGGTTGACAGTTTTGCTTAACGCTTCATAATCAGCATGAGGCAAATAAGTTGCCTGCCATCTAATTGTGTGCTGCAACAATTAAAAGCCGAAAGGACTTAAGTCAACTAAAAAGTTAGAACCAGCGCCAGGGCCAGGGCCAGGGCCAGGGCCAGCCCCAACCTCAATGCCAAGCCAACTTCCTTCCAAGTCGGCAAGTCCTTGGGCCAAGCGCAGCTGGTGATTCCTGGCTAAGACAGAGCCAAGAAGGAGAGTCGCAAAACTTTTTCAAATATTTTCCAAATGCTCCAACTTACGCCTGAGTAGTTGGCCAAGGAAGTGAGCCGCGTCCTCCGGGGATTTCCTTTTGCCTGACTCGCTCCAGTGTGGCCCTTTTAACGCTTCGCCGACTGCACACAAGACAGAATTAATTGTTGAGTAATTGAAATTTTATTTATATTAGTTTCCTTTGGTCGTCGTGCCAGTCCATTCCATTCCATACCATACCATGCCAGGTCTGAGGCTGTTCGGTGACCACTGCAGGCGGTATCCCTGCTCCTTTTGTGGATTGAAGTGTGTAATTCTTGTTTTCCATTGTAATTTAGTACTTGGCTTTGGGGTTTCCTTTTCCATCTCGTACACCGGCACCCAAAAGCCGCCACGGGGCTCATTTTTTATTCAAATTTACTTAGTCTTTTTTTGGTGTTGGGAGGTTTGATTTTTTGGGGAGTTTGTTTGGAGATTTTCAAGAGTGGAAAATCAATTATTCGCTTTGTTGATGATGTCATTTTCAAGTTTTAAGTCATTTGTTACGGATAAACAGCGGAAGGGATTGAATTCAAGATACAAACTGGAGAGTAGGACTTTAACTTGTTTTGATTTTTAGTTTTATTCCATACCAGCTGACCGGGCAAAGAATTTGCCAAAGTATTGGGAAATATTTCTGTTTTTCCGAATGAAATCAATTGGAAAAATGAATTGAATCTGCAAATTGATCTCACATGCTCACACGAACATTTTCGTTACTTTGTTGTTGTTCGTTCGTCGGTTTTTGCTTGGGCAGGGGTCTTGTTCAATTAGATTCAATTTCTATTCTTTATTTTCATTCTATATCTTTGTTCAATTAGATTCAATTTGCATTCAATATTTGTCCTGCTTTCCAATAATGTTTTGAGTGCTCCAATTCAGGCAATGCTGTCAGTTTGATGAAGTTTGATGAATAGTCAGAGCAGAAAGAAAATTCCTAATCATTTGGTTCAAAATTGAGAAGAAGAGACCAAGGACTGTGCCTGAGCTGGAAATGGGTACATTTCCCTGAGCTTCAGTCCCCCACTGGCCCTCGTCTGCTAATGCGTTTTAATTTAATTTTGCATGCCCAACCGCACAGAACACAACACAAATGGCCAAATGCTCGAATAAAAACCCAGCACCGAACAATGTTGCCCTCACTCCCCATATCCATATCCATATACCGGGAAACGGTCAGGTCGGGGTCGGGGTCGGGGCGGGGCGGGCAGACATTCAGAGGTGTTTTTGTGGAGAGCAGTTTGGGGCACTGGCACTGGCACTGCAGCCCAAAGTGGCACTGGGAGTCAATAAGAATGCGATGTGGATGACGATGGCTGTCAGGAACATAACAAGCTGGACACGACACACACATAGCACATGGAAATGGGACTGGGATAGGGACAGGGGCAGGGGCTGGGGCAGGGGCAGGGAATGGGTTACGGACTCGGACCTCGAACGGCTATCAGCAGCAAACACACACAGCAACAACAATATAATTGTCGGTCATTTGCAGCAGCAGCAAAATGAGCAGCAGTCGCAGTCACATTGCCAGTCCCAGTCCCAGTCCCTTGCAACCCATTCAATCTGAACCCCCACTCAATGTGCAGGACTCCCTTCATATGCAAATCAAACAAAAAGCTTCGTTGAGGTTTTGGGCCGGGCAACATTGTTGCCGCAACATGTGGCAAGGACCCCTCGTTCGTGAGAGATGAAAGATGTAAAGAGGAAGTACTTGGACTCGGACTCGGACTCGAACCCAACCAGCCATTTGATGGTTGAAGATAAACTGCCCCAACAGTTCTCGAGGCGGGAGGCGGGAGGCGGGGCAGGTCCACTTGGGTCCATTGCCATGAGGCCACTTGTGCGGGGATGGCCAGGCGAATCGTTTGCTTTTATTGACCGGCCACCGCCGGACAGACAATTACGTTTACTGCGGTCAAAAATGCAACAACTACTGCCAAGTTATGCGCTAAATGTTCCACTCCAGGACATGCTCAGCACCCAGTGGGAAGACTATATGGTATGGTATATGCGATTGTCGATTGAGACTGATCGACTTGGAAGGAGTTTGACCAAGGGGCATACAAGATATGGCTATAGAATGAATCCCCAATCAGGTCTATAAGGAATGGAAACTATATTATATATTTCCCTTGTACAATTTTAAACAATCAGTGTAAAAGGTATCCCCTGGTCTAACCCCGAAAATGGTCGCCTTGTTAGCCGCGTCGTATGCGTAATAACCCTGTTAAGGACAATCTACATACGTCCCGTATTTTATCGTGTCTCATGTCTCGCCATTTAATACGAAAAGTTGTTATCAAAATAATTGCAGCGATTGCAACAGAGTTGAGGTTGGTTTTTCCAGGGTCCAGCCAACAGGCTACCTCCCAACAAAAACAGCCGCCAGCAGAATCTCATTAGAATAATGCATCCCAAAGTGGTGTACAGGGGGACAGGTGGCAAGGTGGCACGGTGGCAAGGTGGCAAGGTGGCAGCCGAACGGGAGAGACAGACAGACAAAACAATTGTTGATTAAATTCATTTTAGTCATTTGCATATGGAATTGTCTGGGTCTGGGAGTGCGTTTCGGGTACGGGTCTCGGGTTTTATCACGGCAGCGCATTGAAAAGTCATTCCGGGAATGGGCTGAAGGATTTTGGCCACAAGAATAATGAAGTTGCCGGAGAGTCTTAAGTCTCGAAAAACAATGCCAGGCCATGGCCATAGCCGTAGCTATAGCCATAGCCGCCTCACAGTGCCAATGACAATGAAATGAAATGACTTAGGTGTTTGGCTTGGGCTCGGGCTCGGGCTCGGGCTTGGGCTTGGTCTGGCTTTGTGGCTTCTGGAGGAGGTTTGTGGGCGTGGGCGGAACGCACTTAGGTGTACGGGAGCCCCATTGTTCTTTTATGGATGCGATGCTCTTCCTGTTTTGATAATTTAATTGAAATGGCAGCCAGGCAATGCAAGGAAGTTGCCATGCAGATGCCCAAATGGAAATGCAGTGTTTATTTCGGTTTTGATTTCCAAAACTGGCTGAAACTGTGAGAGTTGCTCGAGCAGTTGCCGAGTGAAATATGGGAAAATTCATGGCTACCACCTCCCAGTTGATCAGCCCTCGGCAGGCCACAGCACTTTTAGCGTCAACTCCTTCCGTAAGCCGACACTTTGGCAAACCCTTTTGACAAGTCTACAGTTACACACTGCACTGAGGAAAAGCGGATAGAAGGCAGGCAGGCAGGAAGGCCATGAAAAGCCAAAACTTTGGCTTGGCCATTGATTGCATTAGTTCCGTCCGAAGGGGGGAAAATTGCGTTGCGTTTCCACATGAGCCACAATCAAGTGCAAAGTTTTCGGCAGATGAAGACAAGACACAAGACACCCATACCGTTTCGGTAGTTCTACTTCAATTTTAATTGACTTTAAGCAAAACACAGACCGCAGCCCGTGAAGGACTCAGGGACTGAGGGACTGAGCGACTGAGGGAGTGAAGAGCTGTGTGTGGGGGAAAACTCCACGGAAATGGCTCGTTTGACTTTTATTGAATTAAAATTTCCGCGTACGCCCAGAATGGAGCCGTACAGGAGACCCAGAGCCTTAATTGCAACTGTAAGTGACGACGTGATTACCTGAACGGAAAAAAAATAAAAAACACGAGGCAAAAACTTCGACTGGAAGCCATTATGTTTGCTAGAGCACTTCCTGCCGCAGGACTTCAACTCGACTCGACTCGACTACTTCTTTGGCGCTGGGTTTTAAAAGTTTTTCCCGCCCACTCACACACACACACACACACACACATGCGTGTAGTTTTTCATGGCTCTTCCTTCTTCGACTTTCTTTTGCCTTTTTTTTTGGCCGTGTGTGTGTCGTGTGTGCATTTTTGATGAACTTGAGCCTGGTCTGGGGGCTGGGGGCTGGGGGGCTGTGGGGGCTGTGGGTCATGACTGTGAGGTGGCTTCCTTGTCAGTTCATTCCATTTGCATATCGTTTACGTTTTAATGTGATTATGGCGTGTGCATATTGAATGCCTTTGGCCTGTTATCCTGGTGCCTGGTGCCTGTTGCCTGCTGCCTGCTGCCAGCTCTTCTTTCTTCTTTGAAAGCACACTTTTTGGGAAATTTTCTTGTGAAATTTTCTTTCAACAGTTTTCGCCTCGGTTGCGGTTAGTTTCTCCCTTTAATGGATAATTCGACTTGATGAGTCGCTATACCCTGGAACCTCTGCCACACAACTTTCCCGTTCGGTAGTTGCTTCTGCCTCCACTCGGTATGCAAACATTAGCTGTAATGAATATTTAAACAGGACAGTTAATGGCATTTCCGTTCCTTTCCATCTATCTGCTTTAAGCTCTGACCTTAATTTTCTTTGCTATATGTGTAAGAATGTACATATAATATACCCCAAGCCCACTCTCCTGGTCACACCTTTTTCTGCCTGGACAGGACATTATTTTATTGCACAATTTACAATAAAATTTATTTACGACAATGTTTTCGAACTACTTAGGAGAGATCTTTCAAGTGCCCCAAACACCCTCCCACTCCCCACTCCCACTCCCACTCCATTTCAGTGTTTTAATGCCTCTTTTATTGGATGGAACACGGAGTTCAATAGACGATGACAGGCGACCGACCCGACTCCCCCCCGGAGAGAGAGAGAGAGAGAGAGCACACGTTTCGAGATAGAGAGACGAGTCGAGTCGAGTCGAGTCTCGCTTTTTTATGGTCAACTATTGACTGTCGGTCGTATTTGGTCTAGATGTCAGCAAACATAATTCACAATTCGCTAGTTTTACGAGTCGCTTCCGTTCATTTGCCGTAAAAAGGCAGCAAATAAAACGCTGGACAGGACGGGACAGGACAGAACAGAACAGAACAGGACAACGCGCCCGCATCATCAAGTGACCATTGTCCAGTCCCGGCTCGGTTTGGTTCGCTTTTTTTACGGCATCAAGGGTCATCCTTTTGTCCTTAATGGCCAGGGCAGTTCACTCGCTGATGGCACACAGGAGGGCGGGCTGAACTCGGATCTGGCTCTGGATCTGGAACTGGGGTTGGCCTGGGTCGGGGCTTATGTGTTACGTCACTTTGGATAAGAATTTCCTCCATCTCCCATCGGCAATGAAGCCTGTTTTTTTTTTTTCGGTTTTTGTTTTTTGTTTCGGGGGCCTTTGCAAACATAAGTTATTTATGATCCATCATTGTGCAATATTTGGTAAATCTTGCCGAGTTTTTACTGCTACTCCTTCGCCCTCGCTCCCGCCGCCGCCTTCGTTCCTGTCCTGCCCTGCCCCAAAAAGGGAGGTACAGTTGGTTATTGTTTGACTATTCCTTTCTGCACATTTCCACATGGCCTGACAAGCTGTCAGTATGGGTCCTGGCAGCCATATGTACTCCCCGTGTATGTGTGACTCAGTGCGACATTTGGAGATTTATTTCGCTTATCGTTTGGGTAAATAAAGTTATAAAAGAAGCTGCAAGAAGGGAACCTTTTAGGCGGCACTGGTCGGGGAGGGGGTTTGATTTGATTTGATTTGAGTTGATTTGTTGGAGCAGGATTTAAGTGAATTTAGATTAAATTTAATTGCCCAAGCTAAGGGTAGGCGTTGAGGGTTGTTCCAGGCAGGAGGTTTTTTTTAAGTACTCTAATACTTTTCCGCTACCATTTTTGTAATATTTGTTCTTCTGCGGAATATAGCACTACTCTGTAATCCTCCTTCGGTTCCTGGAAATAATCATTTTCCGAAATAATTGCATCTAGTACATATACCTCCAATCAACCCGCAGACTCACCTCCCCCCAATCCCGTGCGTCTCTTCCTGTTTCCATATATCATTTGATTTCATGCAACGTTAATTCCACACACATCTCGCACCGGTTACAAGTAATTTTACTAATGCCTAACCCTCTCACTGGAACGCACATAAAAATGTCCAACGTGTCTGTCACTGTTCGAAGGAAAATTAATGTTTCCCAAACAACAACAGCAAAAAAAAGAACCATAAAAAATGCAACGCAAAAATAACATAAAAAAACCCCAAAAAAGAGTAAAATAAAGATGGCAATAAATTTGATGCAGCAAAACACATCGAATCGTATGTGTCCTGTGTGTCCTGCGAATCAGACCCAGTCCCAATCCCAATGCCAATGCCAATCCGAATCCCAACCCCCATTCGATTAACAACATAATTTCGAGTGTCATTAATGTGCACATTATGCCAAAATAATGCAAAAATCATATAATTTATATGCCCGGAAAGGGTTTGGGTTTGGGTTTGGGTTCGGACTCGGACTCGGATTCGGCCCGCAAAAGGGTCAGCAGCAGCAAGAGGAATGACCACTAACGGGACGGCATAAAAGTGGCCACAAGCAAAGGGTTAAGAGGCGTGCGGAACAGCTCCTGGTTGGAGGAGGATGATGTGGTCCTTTGTGTCGCAAATTCGGCCATGTGGTCAGCAACAGTGGAGAAGCACTTGAGCGCGAAGGCCCAACAATGGACAAAGGAAAGTGAGGCCAGTGAAGGGGGACCGTCGCGATGGAGTGCTTGAGTGGAAAGTGAAGGAAAAAAATGGATGATTTTCCGCTTTCACAGCCGGGATGAGCCACTTAAGGGCTTAGCGCTAGATAAGAGCCGATTCAAACACGAATTGGGATGGGGTTCTGTTGCCTTTCAATTTCCGAAAAATATCCACACTTTTCATAGATTTCTTAATCGAAGAAATCTATTAGTACCTCCAGGAAATTGCCATTATTTCTGTCACTGGAAATTCTATTTAGAATATTCTCTATCCGAAAATAAAGAACTCTTCAGAGATACTACCATTCCCTACTCCTTTTACAGACCGCCCCACCCCACACCGAAGTTCTATGCGAAAAACGCTAACGAACCGCGAAACTGTCAAAATATTTCCACATGTGAACGGCGGATGTATCTCTGCCTCCCCCCAGACCTCCTGCGACGCACGTTTCCTGGTGTATGAAACTAAAACGGAAGGATACGGAAAATAGCAGAGAGCAAAAAACGGAGCACGGAAACCGTATGCAAAACACACACGGCACATGGGGCACGGCACACGGGGCACACGGTAGCCGAGACCTTAACCCCTTTGCTGCCGCATGCATTTCCTCCTCCGAAGCCACACGCACACACACACACACAGACACACACACATGATTTTGATTTAGTGGCACTTTTAAGGCAGAGAAAAGCACTCTCCATAGAGAAGTGGCATGCATGGACGGCCTATAAATTCAATTTGTGTATTTATTGAGGCATAAATGCGTCAGCGGCAGCAGCAGCAGGAGCAGAAGCCGGAGAGCAGAAGGAAGGACCCAAACAGGACGACTTAATGCACTACCAATTATAACTCAATTTTCATAAATAAGAAGAAGAAAGAAGTGCCGGCAAAAAACGCCACAAAACACGCA
Organism: Drosophila helvetica; assembly: GCA_963969585.1. Classification (NCBI taxonomy): domain Eukaryota; kingdom Metazoa; phylum Arthropoda; class Insecta; order Diptera; family Drosophilidae; genus Drosophila; species Drosophila helvetica. The sequence goes on from OZ018401.1 coordinate 61,098,006, forward strand.
CCACACACACACACACAAGGAAGGGAGAGGTAGGGGGAGGGGGAGGGGGAGGGTTAAGAGTTCGCTACGCCTTGACAACTCTATGCTTTGATTTTTGCTCCTTTCTCTAGTCCTTTTTTTATATGAAATATGAAACAACCGCATGTGTGCAAACAATTTTGGGTGAGTGTGAGTGGGAAATCGGAAAAAGAAAGGCCGTTGAAGGGGGTGGTAGCACACACAACAGCCCACCTCCCCCTTGTTTTTTTCCCGGGCTGGTCCCGCCGACACATGAACCCTTTATTTCTATTTATTTATCCCTTTTTTTCTTTTGGTGCAAAAACATTCGATTTTTATCACCAAAATCAATTGCATTATTGTGTTTGACTTTTTCGACAGGCAGCAACATATTATCCGAAACGAATTTAATATCTTTAGCAACCATGGATAAGTCAATCCATGGGAAGAGAGCAAAGGGTTGGTATTTTGTTGCTCTGTGGGTACAGTGCGGCTCATAACTACTTAGGAACATGTTACCTAACTACTGATCTTTATGGAATCCATTTGCTCATCAAAATGTACAACTCCAGCTGCTGGATATGTCTAATGTGTATACAGAAATCAGTTACAGGTAACAAGTCCACTGAGCCATCGAATGAATAAAGCACGAAGCATGCCAAATAGTAGAGCAGAAAGACGCGACGAACGAGTCCAGCAAGGTAACGAAAATGTGCATGTGAGCATGTCGCAATTGGGTGAATCTCAATCACAAGAGGCACGGAATGAACGAAGTCCACAACGACTAATGGAACGGAGACTAGCGCGAATATTATACTGAATATTCCGCTCATCCGAAAGTGCCTATTGGGGCTATACGCAAGGAACGTCCCCATTATCATGGGGATCCAAAATCCAAAAAACAGTCGGATAGAAAGTGTTGCGCATCGACACGAATCCATATGCAAGCCGGCTTTTAAGTGAGCAATATAATTTTTAGCATATTCCCTTAGATGTTGCTTTTAGAATTCCTACAACGACGCATCCCTGATTAGGGCTCAATTGTGGAAAGTTCTTTCTTTCTTCCATTCAGCTTTCAGTGTCAACCCCCACGGTCTCCCGAAGCTGTCAGTGGTCTAAAATGCAACATAAATCATAGAGCAAAGGCATGACAGGATGCGCTTCGGTCCTGATGATGCTGCTCCTCTCCACACATGAATCACTTGATGGCGCAGCGAGTGCAACAAACTGTGATTAATAGCGTACAAAACCCGAGACCGAGCCCAAACCTATAGAGGAAACTCCCCACTCCCCACTCTCCACTCCCCACCCCCGTCCCACACAAAAAGCTTGAGCTGACAAATTTTCATGAATTTTTTATTAAACATTGAAATCAATTCCATTTTGTTGTGCTTGCTCCTGCATATGTGTGTGTGTGCTGTGTGGGTGGGGGCTGGGGAAGCTTTTTTAAAAACATTTTTTGCCCGGCATTTCAGACTCTGCCGGGCTGCAGCACACGGTTCGACTTAACTTGTTGATTTATGGCTTGCGAGCTGTCAGCGCAGGGAAGCCAAGAGGCAACTGCCGTTGCCGTTGCCGTGTCCTGGTCTGCTGTTCAAATGGGGACGGGACTCCTGCCATCCATGGACGGAGTTCGAGGCACATTGTGTAAAACGCCTTGTTAACATTGCTTACCCGAAATCTCATTTGTTCGTGGTTCGCTTTTGACAGTTTTTGGCGAGTCCCCCCCCACACCCACACACACACACACACACACAACCGAGGAATTTAAATTAGTTCAAGTCGAGAGCCACACAAATGCGCAGCAGCAAATGCCTTCTGACATAGTTTTCAGGATGCGGCTATAAATCAGGAGTATTTTCTAGGCGATGGAATAGGAGATAAATGATCTATCGACTTTCACAGAATATTCCAAAGGTAAGCGCCATGGCAATCACACAGAAAAAGTTCTCTCAGAGAGGAATACAACAATTGAATGACTTAAGAAATAATTCCACAGAGTGTGAAGTCGGACGGGGATGTCCCGGTAGGAATCTATACATCCTGTACAATTCTATAACTAAAGCGTGACTCAACACTTGTTCATAAGTGAATTCTTGACAGCCTTATCGTGAATACCACAATCCGCACATCATCTGCTCTGCCTGACCTCAAGCGGGAATGTTCCGTAAACTTTTCATCCTCCGACCTCCGATCCATTCGTCCTTTAAAGGGTTAACTCTGCACCCCCTTTTATTTCGTCAAAATACAATTTTCAATATTTACAATTACTTAGCATTTTAAGTCGCGGCGTCACATCAAAATGACAATTATTTGTCAAGTCATAATCAAATTGCGCCCCGTCCAGGACCAGGAGCACAGTTGTGCCTAATCCTGTGGCTTTGCATGTGCGCCATCTAACCCGAAAAAAATAAAAAAGTAAAAGAGTAAAAGGACGAGCAAAGAGAAGGGCCATGGGCTGCGGGTTGCACGGAAAATGGGAAAGGATTGCACTCGTCAAAGTGACGAGACAGGAGGAGGAGAGGGAGCAGGAGGCCATGTCCTCAGGGGGGGAGGTTGTGTGTGTCATTTGCGCCTGAACGAACGCGCGTCGGCCATAAATGTTTATGATTATGGTTTAGGCAGCGGAAGATTTACTTTACACATGTGCTGCATTTTGCATATGATACCCAGCCAGTTCTCCAGTCAGAGATGGGTGCGTGAGCGATACCCAAGCGTGAGTAGGAGTCCGTGCTCCGTAGTAGCTTCAAATATTACTCCTAATATATTTGACACTTTAACATGTTTCTATCGGTAAAATATATAGCTGTAGGTCTATACATTTATTCCGGATACCGAAAATAAGGATTATTTTGTATTTTTTGTAGTCGGAAAAATCATTGACTTACAATAGCCACACGGAAGAAGTAAATATACCAACAGACTGATCTAAGGATAATCTATGCATATCCGCCAAAATCTATTATTTTTTAAATTATTTCATAGATAATAATAATTATCCATAAGAATTATTAACAAGATTTATCTATAATGATTATTTTTTAACAAAAAAAATAAAAATCAAAAATAATTCAAATTAAAATTAATTAAAATTGTACATTGGCAGAAATGATCAAATTGGCAGAACCTTAACAAAATGCATTTCATATGGCCATTCCATAACCACTTTCGTTTGGTTTTTGCTCAAAACTATTTCCCCTTCTACCCATGTACATATATTCCCTCACCTTTCTTGATTTTACAAATATATAGTTAGTCTCTCACGATCCCATCTTTAGCTACCAATTCAGAAAAGCAAAACCACCCGCTTTTCAAAAATTACCAAACGCATAAAAACTTATGTTTATTTGACTTGGCCTTCAGCCGCACGCTGCCTTAACATGGGCCCAACCACCGCCCACCGCCCACAGCCCACAGCCCCGCGTTAATTGCAGATTTCGGCAGTACCGCGAATTGCCCCACACACATCCATGTGTGGAACCTTCTGCGGCTTTAAGTTATGGCCCAAGATATTTCTGTGCAATTTTCAGCTTTATTTTAATCTTTTGCCTGATAAAATTTTACGATATTTGGTCGTAACTCCTCCCCGATGCTCACCAGTGAAAAAATGCGGACATATGCCATGTTTGAAATTATTTTTAATTGGTGGACCTCAACCTCAACCCACCACCACCTATCGCCGCTGGGTACAGTCAGCCCGGAAGGCCTTACAACATTCAAATAAAAAGCTTTCAAATCAAAGCAATTTACGCTTTGATTTGTGCGAATTGCAAAGGAATAAAAAAAGAGCAACAGCCAGAAGCAGTAGCGGCTCAAATTTGGCGCGTGAGATTTATGTAGTTGAAAGATTTATTCGCGAGAATTTATTGTGAGCCCTGGACCGGGTCCAGGCCAGGACTTCATAGACCTGTACCACCGTTAAGTGCTTTAAAAGCGCATAAATCACGCGGTTGTTTTGGCACTTTCGGCGAAAACCGCGTTGACAAACTTGCCAAAACACAGTCCTCGCCAGCACTCCCCATTTATCCACGGCCCACTGTTTTTTTGTTTTTTCTTTCTTGTTTGTTGGCAGGCTTTTAGGCCCGCCAAATTACGCGTAAATGGCAGCTCCAACTGCCACGCCCCACACCGCACACGGCGGCTCACTGCGGTTGGGTCCATGGACACGTCCACTCGGTGCGAAATCTCCATGCTCTAATCCCTCCATCGCATCGCCCTTATGTCGCACACGAGAACGGGCACGAGCACGAGCCCAGCCGCGTTGATGGCATTTTAATTAGTTTTAGGAACTTGTAGCTGCCATTTGATTGAATTGTTTTCACGAGAGCTGCCCTTTCCAAAGGTGGGGGAAGCCTTTGGCCAGTACCGAATCGAGTGAAAATTTCGTTTATTTTTTGCACGCAAAATTCATCTGTGTTTTCCCTTTAATTTGTTCTCAAACATTTCTTTATTTTATCTAAAAATTTGTTTTATTTTCCCTGTTGAATAATTAACATATTTTATTTGGCTTTCCTGCCTGCGAAATCCCTCATAAAAATGTACAAAATCTTCCCTGCCATTTACCAAAAAAAAGATTATTTTTATTTGATATTTTCATCTGCAAATCCTTGAGCATCAGTCAAGCATCAAATTATGTTTTAACATTTTTACGACATTTGTTTCAAATTAAACCAAGGAGCTCTCCCCAAGACCCCCCATCCCGATTTCAATCCCCATTCCCATCCCCATCGCCACCCCCATCCCAATCCCAGGCCAGAGACTGCATTGTTTCCGCTTTCAGTGGAATATTTGAATAGCTCCCGCTTAGGGGAGATCAGAGCTCTTTCTCGTAATTATCTACTCGACCACCGCTGGACGTCTCAGAGCAATTTCCAATTAAAATTAATGAAATATTTTACAGGATTCGGCTGGGAGTTGAGTCGGGTCAAGTCGTAAAAGCATTTTGGAAAATCTTGTCAAAGCCGTTCCATAATCATAAACTTGGCTACATTTCTTTTCTTCGGGGGTGTAATTATTAGCACCCAAGGAAAATTGCTTGGGATAATTCCCCGAGAGACGGGACTGGGACCGGGACCGGGGGCGGTGGCAGACGACTTTGAAGTGTTGAGGTTTCGGTCCCCAGGGATGCGGGACTGAGTGTGGGTGTGGGTGTGGGTGTGGAAGTGTGATGGTGACCCCGACTAGCATCCTGTACTTTTGGTTTGACATTTTTCTGTTGTTTGTAATTGAAATTTTTTCACATCACGAGAGAAACTTTCGCCACACGGTTTCCACGCTGTTTCTACGTTGATTTTTTTTTCAGTTGCTGTTTCTACTTTTTAATTTGCAAGTCTCGGCGTTATAAATGACCAAAACACATACGTAGAATTAATGACAATGCCCAGGACTTTCTGTCTTTCAGTCAGCCAGTCTGATGGACACGGAATCGGGTGCTGGGAAGAAGAAATGTTTGGAAAAAGCATTTCTGCTTAATGTTGATTAAAATGCCAGTGCGCTTTCATTTGTGGCGTGAAAAAATGCTGGCCAAGCTCGAGCCATTCTCTCTCTGGATCCAAACTCCTTCTCATCCTCATCCTCATCCAACTCCAGATCCACCTCCACCTCGGCCAGAGCCTTTTTTGCTGGCCATATTGACAGCCGTGGCAGTTTTGGCCAGCACAGCATCACAGCATCACAGCAGGCAGCTGTCTGCACTCGGCCATCGAACAATGGCGAATGGATAAATGGCGAAACGCTCCGATGAACGACAGCAGGAACGACGGTTTGAAATGTATTTCGGGTTTTTCGCATCTTTGCCAGTCTTTTTTTCCTACCACGAGGCAGTGCGTAGACAAATGAATGAAAATGTCAAACTGAATGGCGAGTGGTTTGGGGTTTTTTTTGGTGGGGTTTCAGAGTTCAGTGTGTAACGGAATGGGATGCGGATTGGAAAGACTGTACCTGAATGGAAGGAGGAAATCCTCATAATTAGACATTATCCAGCACAGCTCCGTACATTAAGCTATTCCTCAGCTAGAATGGATTAACATAGCTAGTCCGAACAAGTACTGGGCATCTCAGCAAATGAAACACTTTGGAGTGGAACGAAAAGTACAGTCCAAGTCTATTTACCTTTACCTTTTTCCGTTCCAGACAGTTCCGTGTGGCAACTGTACCCCAAGTCTCAAGTGCATATTCAGTGCACTTTGATGGCAGCCCTTCTGCTGGATGGTACACAAGTAGCCATAACTTCCAGATATAATGACAAAGCAATTAAACATTATGGCAATCGTGGAAGGGCTCGTACAGCTACAGCTACAGCTACAGCTATAGCTGCAGCTCCGCCTCCATCCCCAAAGCAAACAGAAAAACAATCAAAAGCGGTGTCGAGTCTTCGCCTTACATTCCCGGGGCAGGGGTAATAGCTTTCGAACAATAAATGTCCGCAAAACCATTGACATGGCCAGCTAAAGCCAGGGGGCGGGAAGGTGGAGATGGACGATGGACGATGGACGATGGAGATTCGGAGTGGGCCAAGCCAATGGCCAAGTCATTACGACCGGGGGGCCAGAGAGGAGGAAGTCTCGACGAACCTGGACTGCAAAGCAATTCATCTAATTTGCATGAGGCCCGGCTGATGGGGTTCGGTGGTTCCCATATGGGGGTTGGCGGCGGCAGTCGCACAATAAATAAAATTAAAATGATGGCAAACAATGCCCTGGACCAGGCTGTGGAGCTGGAACCATAGAAGGTCCGTCCGGACCTCACCGGAGCAGAGCAGACCGGACTGGACTGGCCTGAACCGACTATTCCTGTAATGCGACACACGCGTAATGACCCACGAGGCACAAGGCACAAGGCACAAAGCACAAAAGCGGGGAAAAAACGCATACATAGAGTGACCAACCGTCCAACAACGGGAGCGAGCAAAATTGAAAAAGGAAATTGTTTGTAACTGCGAAACGAGTTTATTATTTTGGCACCCTTTCGGGTGGTGCCACACCCACCACGTCACGGTCTGGGTGGGCCCCAAAGAAATCGCGAAAAATTTTACATATGGCTTTGGCCGGGCTGGCCGTTTGTCTGGCCGTAGCCGTAGCCATGGGTCCGTAACCTTTTTTAATTAAAATGTTGACAGGCGCATGGAAAAATGCAAGCCAGGACCTACGACGGGCAAGTGGGAGGAAGCGATGCTGGAAGCGGCAGCAGCACGGGACCTCAATGGGCCATCAAAAAGTCAGACATGGTGGAACAGTTGCTCCGCACCATTGAGCAGACATCTCCTCGGGCTCAGGACAGAAGACACAAAGATGGTCCCGAAATCGAGGTGGGACTGAAAAGTTACAGAAAATAATACGCATACGCATAATAAAATCACAGATCGACTCAGGCCTCTTGTATGAATGAATATCGCATCATTCCTTCGGTCAGAAAATGTATCCATCGAATGAAAAGTGAGCGTGAAATAAAATATTTTCGGATCTGAGGCAGTATAAGTGACATAACCTGCTTCGTTCAGTCCTGTTGCCTGTCCTTGCAGGGTTCTAATACGTTTATATAAAGCTGGAACTATTTATACAAAATATACTCAATTGCAATGTACTGTCTGCTGCAGTATTGAGGTACTGGTAAGAGTGGCTTCCCATGATCCACATCGATTTCAAGCACTTATCACAGCCCACTCTTGTGGTAAATTTTGCTAATGCGGGTCCGCTCTTCTTTGATTTTGTGCATAATATTCAAGTACAAGATTGTCGAATTTGCCTTCGGGCCTTCGTTCCCATCCACAGGCGAAGGACAGGGCGCGTGTTCCATATGGGGGTTGTCCGGGGCAAAAGATTCGGTGACTGTGAGCCATATTCCCTTATTTATAGCGACACTTATGACATTTAAGTGGTTTTTGCACTTTTCGCCGGGCACGCGTCGCCACCAAAAGAAAGTTGCCAAAATGATTTAATGTTTTTTAATTGAATTTTAAAATAGCTCGCAATATTTTTGTGCAGAAAATGTTCTTCCATTTTCCTGGAGGGGGTGGGGGGGATTATCTCATGTGTGGAGGAGGTTTCCCTTTTAAAATGTTCGCATATGTTGCTGGTTTTTGCTGGTGGAAAGCTCAAGAAATAGATATGACAACTGCCCCACTCCACTCGCCCCCTGCGTTTGCCTTCGAGGCGTATCAGTTTACAATTACAAATGTCAGGTTTGACATGATAAATGGGCATACATATGTGGGCGAGGTTTTCCGGTTTTCCGCTTTTCTCGTTTTCCAGTTTTGAGGATTTTTCCTCCTCCATTTGTGGCCTGTTCCTGGCATTTCGTTCGCATGTCCCCAGGCGTATGTGTTTAAAGGTTAAATGAAATGAAACGCAAAAGCACCAAACAGACTTTGGCCTTAAAGTCCTGTCGTATATCGTGAAAATTTCGAGTTTAAATTCGAAAAGAAACTTCTGGGCCAACTCAAACACAAATCCTACCCATAGCATGCATGCCTCCCCGAAACGCGCTGGAAATTTGATCCCGCTGCTAATTAAGTCAATTCGCATTACCCAAAACAAGAAACGAAACAGGGATAAAGAACACACACTCACACTCACTGGCGAAACGGGAAAAAAGGACAACAATCGGGGTGTTTATATCACAATTTAATGGGAAGGTAATTGGAGGAGAGGAGAGGAGGGGAGAGGAGAGGAGAGACATCGGTTTAGGGGAAGGTGGAGAAATTTGAAAGTTGAGACTATTTATTGTGGCAATTGTCATTGGGTTCGGTTTTGTGGGGTGTGCAGTGACACCTCAATAGGTTATACAACACCTAAATGTGGGCAATGATCAGAAGCAATTAGCATTGGAAGGCAGGCATTTTGGGCCAACGTCGGGTAACTTGAGTAACCCTGACAGTTGGTTGGCTGAGCGGAGACGGAGTCGGAGTCGGAGACGGAGACGGAGAGAGACCCACCTCCAATCAATCAAAGTGCATCCAATTTTTCCTTCCAACATTTGCCTAATTGAAAACCCACACACACAATCACAATCGCACACACAGACACGCAATCACTCTATTAACCCAACCACCTTATGGCCGATTGCACTTGTCATCGGAACCGTTACCATTCAGCAGCAGCAGAGCAGCAGAGCAGCAAAACTGGTTGACAGTTAAACTGTCATTTTCGGGTTCAGTCCCAGTCCCTGTCCCTGTCCCAGTTCCATCCCAGTGTCTCTCTCACATATGTTCACCTTTTTGTTCATTTCGCTGTGCGGAATCAGAGTTAAGTGCTTTAGTTTTGATTTTCAATTATGTCACATTAACCAGGGAACATTCTCCTCTCCCTCTCCCATCCTCCGGCTATTAACAGGCTTAGCTTGGCTACTGCCCTGCCTGCCATCAGTCATCGCAGCAGCCAGCCAGCCAGCCAGCCAACCCCCGACACAGAACTACTAGAACTACCAGATTCAGATTCAGATTCAAACTCCGCTCCGCTCCGATCCTCTCATGTGTAAAATGTGGAAAAATTCCCTTTAAAAGCCTGACGATGGAAATTGCATTTATAAGCGGATTATCAATATCTCTATGTGTAAACTCCCTCTCCCTTTCCCTCGACCGATAAATTGGCCTTAAAAAATTGTAACAAGTGTCGAGCTGAAATAAAAAATTATTAATGCATATTGACTTTTCGTTTGAAAGAAGGGTTTTTATTCGGCTTAAAGAGAAGTAAAAAGAAGGGTTACCCCATAAAGCCCTTTTAACTTATTAACTGAAGTAGTGATACATTTGATTGAGGGGATTACGCAATTAATTATACCCGATATTTTGTAAAGTGTATTTGTGGTCAGCATATGGGCATTTCCAAAGAAGAGTAAGCCCAATAAGACATACATTTCCATATAACCATCTAACCAACCACTAAAAATCAAATTTATACTGATAGGCATGTATTTAAGCTTAATCAAAACCAATATCACATAATTTTAAAGATTTTTTCAAACAGTTTAACAATTAAAAACACAAAAATACTGCCCTTCTTAATCCCACAGCTTTTTTGAGCCAGATGTCCTTAAAAATTTGATTTTTTGTTTATATTTTACTTTTTAACTAAATACTAATGTAACTTTTACCTATGTACTTAGTATTTCTGCTCCATGACCCCCAAAAAATATTATTTTTATATAGAGAGCAGTGAAAGATGGAAAAAATAAACAGCAATTAGATGAAGGAATAGTGTGTATTATGTAGACATTTTCAAGAATCGGAGCAGTCCTGTAGCTCCCTCTCTGACATATTCATTAAGCAAATATCATTAGATATTGGTTTATACCAATTCCCCACAGATTAGAAAATGTTGGCAGACCTGAGACTGGTGTTGAATATTCTCCGAATTTCTTGGCTAATTAATATACAATTTCCAGCCACCGAAATGAGTATGAAAATTTGCATAACCAAAACACAAACGCTCGAACTAATTAATATTAAATTCAAGCAAAATTCCGAAATTTAATTTCGCGCATCAAACTTTATGGACGATATTCTACAGCCCCATCCATCCATCCATCCAAACATCCAGTTCCCCTTCCCGTTCCCCTTCCCGTTCCCTTCTTCCCCGACCAACTATTGACTTTTGACTTTGGCCCCGGCCTGACGACGATGACTGTTCTGCGGCTTTTGTTAACCCCTCATGGATATTGCGGCCGGAGAGCAATTCATAATCATGTCATAAAGCCCGGGACCTCAAACTCCGGCCCCGGCCCCGGCCCCGTCCCCGGCCCCGGCCCCAGCCACAGTCCCAGCGCATACCTCCTTCCCGCTTAACCCGCTCTTGGCCATCGCGAGGCTGCTTAATTACAACGGCTTTAAAGGCGATTTCGAATGGCTCGGCTCATTGCCAAAACGCAAAATTTTCAATTGACTACACATCAGCGGGGAGGTAGGGGGATGAAGCAGTGGCCAGGACCTGAAGGGTGGCGCGGCAGCTATGCTACAGATTATTAATTAAGAATTTTACACGACCCCACCGCCACCTCAGCGGCCTCAGAGCCTCAGCGCCTCATCGCTTTGCCTCCCCGCGGAAAGCTGCTTAAATTGCTGAAATATTCCGCGGCTCATCGGCGGATGATTGAAAAAAATCATTTTGTGCGCGTGAATTAAATTTTCGCGGTCTGCTGTCAGTCACCAACAAACGCGAAGGGTTGGATCAGTCCAACCCTTGACGGGCTGGACCCACCTCCCATTCCTGGGTGACCAGAGAACAGAGCTTATTAGAATTTTCCGCTTAAATTTACTTTGGCACTTCTGCTGGCCCGAGAACAAGTCGTCTTGGCCGCAGCTCACTTTTGGCCATGTTTGTTTAGGTTGCAATCTTCCACACGACACACCGCCCACCACACTCCTTCTTCCCTTTTGCCCTTTTTTTCCATCTACCTTTGATCCTTTGACGCGCTTTTGTTTTCCTTTTTTGTTCGCTGTTTTTCTACTTTTGGATTCTCCTTAATTTTGGCTTAATAATTTCACGGACTCTGCTACCACTCCGCCGCCCCTGATCCGTGTTTGTTTTCCTTTTAGCCAAATGCCGCGCTAAGCTGCCAAAGTGCCGCATTTGTCTGACGCATTTTCCGCTACTTTTTTTGTTGCTGCTCTTGTTTTGATTAAAAATTTCCTCTTTTCCGCCGACAATATTTGAGTTTATCTTTGGCAGCGGATTAGTAGCAAACATGGGTGGGAGGACGAGATTGTTGGGTGCTACTCCTGGCCTGTTTACTTAGGTCATAATGCGTTTTTCAGCGCATTTCAATTAAAAATATTTTTCTGCTTATTTTTTCAAGGAATGGTCGCGAGAGGCTGGCTCAGAGGGGCTAAAAAAAAGGATGGATTTACGTTCTATTGACCTGAGACTAATTCAGACTTCCAAAGCAACATTAGACCAAATATAAGTTCGCTTTTTGGTAAAGTAAGCAAAAATAAAACAATGCCTGGGCGGGTGGCAGTCGTCTACAGAATCACGAAACTATTCGAAAAACTAATCAGCACTTTCGGATGAGTGGAATGTGCAATATTTGCCACGCCATCGAGTGCGAGAAGAAGAAACGAAGCGGATGTATATATAATTGTAAATATTAGAAAAAACAGAATTAATTCAATATGCAGACGTTTCCAAATAAATTAACAAGTTTCGAATATCAATTTCACCTTGTGCAATCCTCACAAATGTCAGCGACGATAGTGCTCTTGGATAGAACGTTGTATTAAGCTCAACTGCGTATGAAATTAAAGTAAGAACGAAATTCTTGATAAAAGAAATGGAAATGGCACAGCATCCGCCTTCGCACTCATCCTTCCGAACTTCTCCGGGCATCCCACAGATCGTTGAGCATCAAGTATACGACTGAAAAGGAGAAGGGCGGGGAGGCAGACCCGACCCGACTGGGCTGGGCTGCCACAGCCCACTTGAGTACGCATTCGCTTGCGTCTAATGAGTTGTATCAACAACAAGTACCAAAGGCGGCTCCGCCCTCCTGCCAAGACTCTGTTCATTAAGCCTCGACTGAATGAGTTCGCGCAAAAGAAGTTACTTGTTGTCCTCAGCCCAGCCCCCATCCCCCAGCCCGCAGCCCCAGCCCCCAGCTCGCAGCTCGCAGTCAGCAAGGCTTTCACTTGCAGAGCAGCAGCAGCAGCAGCAGCAGCATGAAAAAAATTGAGCAAAAAAATGTACAAAATGCCAAACACTTGATCAAATATTTTGCAACTTCATCGTGTGCCCATCAAGCACAGGATTTCAAGTGCTCCTCGTTGCTCCGCTCCGCGCCGTTCATTTGCCAGCTCGGCATTTGGTGTGCAGCGAATTGGGTTTGGTTTGTAATTAAAATGAATCCGGGAGTCCCCGGGTCTCAGTCTCAGTCTCAGGAAAATTATACTTCTTCGATTACGATGCAAACCCGTTTAGCTCCGAACGGTTCACTGGGGTGTGACAAATGGACCCCCCGAATGGGAAGCTCCTAGCTTCCTTCGGCTGCTTGAAAGTTGGCAACTTAAAGTTGTCGTTCCATCAATTGTCTCCTGAACACCATTTGCACAGCTCAGCTCAGCTCCTTTCCAAGCCATCAGGCTAATTAAACGATTCAATTTGGAGTGGAAGATACAGCTCCTCATGTGCCACCTTTGAGTGGAAGAGTGTTTCCATGTAGTACTCCCCACCCCCACCCCCACCCCCACCTCACACCGCCCAACCAGGGGGTGGAACGCATTAATAAACATTAAGGAAAGATACACAGACACACATGCAGAAATGTAGGTCAAAGACTCGTCTCGATAAGGAGGATGTGGGACTCACTTAACTTTCGGGACTTGCCGGATCACACACACACACACAAACACACGCACAACCCCGACATAGACAACTCATTTGACTGATGAACCCGTGTTGACATATCCCCTACCCTTGCACAGCAATTCTTTTGACACTGACACATGACATTTGTCGAGGCCGAGACTTTTGCTTGGATTCTCCCTGCATATCTCCCTTTTGGCCATTTGGCGAAATTGTTTTTCAACACAGTTGAGTAAACATTTGGCAGGGGATCGGCTCCCCATGCCCATATGCGGCGCCTTTTGTCGTCAAAGCATAAAAAATAGTCTGTTTTCACTGGGAAAAACAGCCAGAAATGCGCGTGTGAGTGTGCCTTTTCGTCCAAATATCCAAAATAAAATTGTTGAAATATTTTCTATATTTCAGGCGAAATATTTTTGTATTTCATCTACCAATTTTGGGGGTGGGGGTGGAGGTGGGGATGCGGTTGGACAGACATACAAACAAATATGCATTTAAAAATATATATTACTTTTATATTTGATTGAAAGTTGTTCCCTTGCAAAGCAATATGGAGTTCTGCTTTCATTCGCAAATAGACATTGTAATATGTATTTTCATTACAAGCTTAAAGAGATTTTCCATTTCGAAAAAAACTTAAGCCTTGATTTTCCCAACAGAAACTATGAATCCATTTGATTTCGATTTTTCAGCATTTCCAATGCTGGCTCATTAGGGTAACCACTCCAGGATTGGGTTAGGGTTCGATCCACTGTTGAATGGAATCCATTAAAAAGGATACTTCTACCGAAACCCGGGACTGCTGTCTCTATTATTCAAACTGGAATAAAGCGAAACAAAAGAAAGAGCCCAGAGGACCCGCTGTACGCTGCACGCCATGCACGAAAGCGCACATTAAATATTTACACTTCATTTTTATAGGGACACGGAACGAGCGGGAAAGGAACACAGGAGACAGACCCTAGCCCGTAGCCCTGGCCCCTCCATCAGGTCCGACTGCGACTTGCGACCGAAACGAGTGCAATCACATCGTCTCATATTATGGCTTTAATGGCAATGACAACTGTTAGTCGACGTCGCTCAGAGGGAGGGGTAGAGGTAGGAAGGGGGACGGACGGACGGAAGGACAAAGGATGGAGGAGGACACTCGGCAAGTGAACCGCAGGATATGGCTCAGGTCAACGGAAGCCATAAAATTCTCGTTTGTCACGCGAAATTTTTCGCCTCCCAAGCAGAATGCCAACACATGCAAAAGACAAAGTTCCAGCAAAAATAAAGGACCTGAGAAAAAAGAGGAATACCAAAAGCAGAGACAAAAACAAGAAGGAGCGCTCATTTCGGAATGGCTCGACTATCAGATACCCCCCAGTATTCAGTGTGATAGGCTAGAGGCTTTTACATGTCTAAGAATTCCCAAATATCTGCCAAGTGCCCCTGGAACAGAGAGAGAGAGAGAGAAAATGTTTCAGAGGGGCTGTACCCAGATAAGTCTGCTTGGTTTTCATTATGGCCGATAGACAGATATCCACAGAGGATCCTACTGCACGAATACAATATACCTTTGGTTCTCGACGAGTACCGGGTATAATAATAATATTAATGGGGGAAAAATGCGCAAAGACAACGGATGGAGATGGAGAACGAACTGCAGTGGCATGGGCGGTTGGGGAGTATCAAGTTTGCTTTCCCTGCAAGTTCCCAGATAGAATTATTTACGTTTAGTTTTTATAGTTTTTTATGGCAAAAGCTGAAAGGTGTGGGCGTGTGGGTGGCCTGCGAGGGGGAGTGGGGGGTCGTAAAATATGGGCGCAGGTTTATTTATGCCCTGCTGTGGCGACATTTCTGGCGGACTGCTCCATCCAGCGCCATTTTGGCTTGCCTTTGTTTTTATGACTTGACGGATTGCAGTAGCTCCTTCGTCATTCCAATACCTCTATCCCGATCCTGCCCAAATGCTTGCGCTAATGTCAATTAAATTTGAACAGACGACGAAAGCCAAATGAAATTTTAATTACCGCAAATGAGCCGAAAGAGTGGGAGCGAAACCCGAGGAGCAACCAGGACTAATGACCAAAGAAATTGGCCACTTTAAACTGTTATTCTCCACTTGAATATTGGTGGATATTGGTGGAAGTTAACGAAGCTGCGAGGAGTGAGGACAGAACATCTAGAGGAAGGCCTTAACCCTTTTCGATTGGATTTTATTGGTCGAATTCGAGTCTCGCTCATCCGAAAGTGATGATTGGTGCCAGATGGCATCTAGAGAGGCTCTACCACCTGAACTCTGCCCTTTGAACTGTTATTATCTACTTGGATTTGGGAAATATATTGGTGGAGCTATCGAAACTGTGGGTGAGGAGAGAAAGTCGATTGAAAATCCATGCAAAATCGGTTTAGAGACCCATATGCTGATTCATAAATCCCACACAAGATCCGAGCGCAGGTAACAAATATATAAGGTAAAATGCATATATCCTACTCAACCCTAATTGTCTTTAATTGCCTTAAATTCGTGCGGTTGGGATTGCGGAACCCCAAGCAGACCGGGGGACACGTAATCTTTTCTATAATTTGTTAAATTTGTCGCGGCAAAAGTTTATTACTCCGGACGACGCCGTCGACGTCGACGATGTCGCCCAGTTGCAGACACAATGGGGCAAAAGTGCATAAATTGGGCTGGCTGCCTACGGGTATCGGGTCTGGGTCTGGGTCTGGGTCTGTTATTGGGACTGGGACAGGGACAGGATAGGGATACGAGGCAGGACAAATTACGTACTACAAATTGTACAATGTTTGTGTCCTTTCCCGTGGTCTTTGTTGCTGCATGCATTTTGGTCATATTTCCACTTGCCCAACCAAAAAGAAAAGGCAACAACAAATCGGCGATAAGAGGAATTTATAAGCATTTTGGCCTGGTCAACTGTGGGAGAGATATATGCGAGTGTTTATACTTATACAAAAAGGATTCAAGTTGTCCCTCTGTGTGATTCCATTAATTTACGATCCGTGGCGCCAGAAAAGCTGCGAATTAAATTGGCTTAGGCCAGGGCCGTCAGGAATACTGAATGAGATGTAGATAGTCCTCCCAGGGACGCCGCCTGGACCTGGACACCAGCCCGCTACATCAAAGCAATTGCCAGGCGCCTTTTTTCGCCATCTTTCCGCTTAATAATACGAGTAATAGAGCACTGCTCTGGGTTGTAAGTAAAAGTGGAAACATTTTTGTGCTTAGCTCAGCTGAAACGGAAATTTTCTGTTCTGTTCTTCTGGTGTTGCGGCAGGCAAAGAGTGGGATTTCTTTCAGGATTTTTTTTTCCAGGGAAATACTTAGACGGATTTAAGCGCGACAAACAGGACTGCTGATGGAGGGGCAGCGGGTACAACGACTTTTCGGTACTCTTTAGATTTCGTTTCCCGTTTGTGGGGAGGGTTTTCTTTAACAAATAGTAACTAGTTCCGCATTTTCTTCACTTTATCCCTTTATGTGCATCCAAAGCTCAGTTATACCCATATTTACAACAATTAGTCTCATTTATTTATGTCTTTCCCTTACCTAATGAAATTATATGATGTGGTTTTTGTTTTGTTAAGGGATCTGTAACAGATACTATTATTTTTATAGCCATAGGCTTATTCTTAGTCCGTTACTTCCTACCTATCTTCAGTTACGCAAAGTAACAGATATGATATACCTCTTTTGCGGTTAGGGTATGACCAGACCGGAGTAAAATCTCTTGCCAGACGCTGGCCCGGTATCGGCTTCAAAGCAAAAGAGGCGCTCAGGACAATGGACGCCCCGCTGCGGGCCAGGAACTGGGAATGCGACAACAACGTCGTCATCTTCCCCCTGTCTCCTTGCCTCCTTGCCGGGTGGGTGGGCTTAGGTAATACGCATTAGTGCCACGGCTGCATATTACGATATGATTATTATGATATGCTTTATTTTGTGGTTCATTGAGCTGCCGACGCCGCCGCCAGTGCCGCCAATGCCGCCGATGCCGCCGATGTCTGGGTGGCAACTTTGACGGCTTAAGGACTCCGTGTTCGATGAATATTTTGTGCAAATAGCTGTGAAGAGCCAGGAGTTGTCGCTAATTGAGACAAACGCCGAGCCGCACACACAAATGTGTAGCACCACGACGGCTTTGAGTCCTTAACTGGCATGGCAACAACAAACGCAACCACAGGACTCTCGCCGCCGCCGCCGCCGCCAAACCTAATCCCCTAAGTGTACGTTAGTCATGTGCTGCAGTCAGTCAGTCATTCAGTCGCTTTTTGGCCAAATGGAGGGTCATAAATTTGGCCGCTGCTCTTGGCCATTGTTTAGCTGCTGCTGTTGCTGCTGCTGCTGCTCTTGCTGCTATCCTTCGCATGGCTGCAATTTTTCAAGCGCGTCCCGGCCATGTGTGTCCCGTGTCCCGTGTCCTGTACGCTTCGTGTGCTGTAAATCCTCCTCCTGACGGCTGACTTCTGCCCGGGTCCGACTTCTGGCACTCGTCCAGAGGTCAGCCGCGTGGTATCCGGTCCCCACTAAGTTTATTAATTGCGCTTGTTTATCGTCTAGTTAAAGTGTTTTTTCTTTCACTCGTTCTTCGTTCTCCGTTCTCCGTTTCATTTTGCTAGAGCTTTTAGATAATTTCGAAACAAATTGCGTGACTTGCTGGCATTTCTGCGGACCAAGACTTATGACGATCGTAGAAATATCTGACATAATTGGTGGCTTAACACGCCTCCGACTCCTTTTTCAATTAGGTAAAAATCCCCTCCCCTGCCCAGCCCACCTAATCAGTTCTGGCCAAATTGTATACCTAATTTGCTTGCCCAGCAATTTCGGTGATACGAATTCAATTGACCATAATTTCGCAAACGAATTGCATGTCCTGCCATCCAGCAATTTGAATATTTGACGACTGTCAAAGCCCTCCAAGTGTTATTGTCCTCCAGGACATGGACTTGCTCTTTTGCCCGAAGTTTTTCATTTGTGGAGCTCATAAATAATACATTTTTCATATCTGGGTTGGCATGAAAAAAGCGGAGAAAACTAGGGAAATATTCATTGCAAATTAAAGAGGAATTGATTTGCAGAAATGAACATTCATAAATCACAATACATACATATATACTAACTGAGTATCGGAAATATCTGTAAGTAGAGCCGCGGCCTTTGAAGCGCCTCAAAACGGGGAGCAAAAAAGAAAGGGAAACAATTAAGGATATTCACACTGCTAATTAAAGAGCAATTGATTGGAGTTTTTTCGCATTAAATTCACAAACTGTAACTGTAGTAAGAATCGTGCAGCACTTAAAATTCGAAGTTTGAGTAATCTTCAGGAACCTTGAGAGACTTATGTGGATTATACGAACCGATGTCGCTTCCTACACAGATCACGTTATCGATACACCGGAGCACCATCTGTTCCAGCAGACAACAGATATCCGCTTGCGGGAAAAAGAACTTGCTGACATTCAAATAAATGGTTAGACATTAGCGGGGATCTGGGTGTGGGTGGGGGTGGGGGTGTGGGTATGGGCTAACAAAACTAAACAGATGAGGATGATTGGGCTGGGCAAACAATGAGGGCGGCACGGCGCACACATGGAAAATGGCAAAGAAATTGCTGCAAATCAAATTTGATAAACACAAAAAACTCATCCAGTGAGAGTGAGGGAGAGAAGGGCAAAAAAAAAGAAACCCAAAACACACAAAGGAAAAATTGGGGGGAAAAGTGACAGGAAAAAATGGCAAAGTGTGCCGGGGTCGACAGGATGGGACGCCGTGCGGATATGGCCAGCCGGAAAAAGTGTTTTATTGCTGCCATAATTCTGAGTGATAAGTGACGAAAAACAGCCGCCGCCGCCGCTGCCGCTGCCGCCGCGTGGAAAATCAATCGATGGATGGTGGAGAGCGGGGGAAAGTAAAAAAGTCATCGCATGAGATTATTTATGCATCATTTTTCCCTCTTCCGCTGATAGATTTCTCTGACGGTTGTTGCAGCTACAAGTTAATGGGCTAACGTTTAATAAAGATTGATCGATCTGTCCCGATAAGGTTAAGCTATAATTTTGGTTAGTTTTTCTTATTTTTCTTTGGGTGGGAATTACCATTGGGCGGGTGGGTACAGCGCGGGGAAATTGAGGAGAAAGGAAGTTACATGCTCTTCTATTTCATATATGTATCTGGGTATTGCTGAAGGACTTCTGAATCGCAAGGCGTTTTTGAAATACATCTTGGAATGCGGATAGACTGATGGTTCTTTGGGATCGCACTGCATTGATCCCCAAAGATTAGTTCCTCCAGGCAGCAGATTTCGTTCCGCTCGTAAAGTTAACCAACAATTTCATTCCCAAAGCGGGATATCCTCTAAAAACCATGGCAAATCCTAGGCGCAGCCTCTCCGCAAGGAGGATGTATGGAAACCATAACGAATCATTTTACAAAAACACAATTTGCTCAGCGATACATAGGGATTTTCCGAAATTGACTTTGTTGCAAATTTTATAGACCCAAGAGAGGCCCGTTTGCACGTCTGGCCGTCTCTGGAGGGAACAAAGACAGGCCCAGACAATGGAAGAACTGTAGGCACATTGTCAAAATACGCAACAAACGAAACAAAAGGATACGCAAAGTCCCTTTGGGTGGTTGTGCGTCCGTCCGTCCACCTTGAAAGTTGACTTTCTGATTAGTGTAAATAATTGCCAGGCCTTTTGGTATTCGTCTGCCCAATAAAAAGAGTCAACAACATGCCCGACTTCCTCGGCCTTTGTTCCCGCTAAACTGCCAATAAAAACTAAAACAGAATTATTTCAATAATGGCCAAGAAAGGCAACAGAAACAGCAACAGCAACAGCTACAGCTACAGCACCAGGCAGAAACCCTAGAAGACACTCAGATTGTCACAGAGCGCATCAAATTAACAACAAAGTTGAGCCTTGAGCGATAATAAAAAGGAAACAGACCGAACCGTTCGCCAGGTCCTTGCGCAGGCGCGACGGACAAAGGGAATCCTTTTGCGCAGCTGTCAAAATCGACATTATCGCATGACAAATGTAACAAGTTTTAGCCCTCTTTTGGCAAACAAAAGGCCTGGGCCTAGAAGGAAAGGGGAAAAGGCTTACGGTGGGCCTAATAAAGAGCCTTTGCCTGGATATTTTTATTATCCCAGCAAGGCGACAGTGGCAGTGTCGAAGGAGGTTCGTCAATTGTCACTTTTGGGCGAATAAATTAGGGTTAAAGGCTGCCAAATAGACGAATTCCGGGCGGAGGACCATGAGAACATTTTTTATTGATACGCTGTGACGCAGCAAAAATATTTGTATTATACCCGGTACTCGAAGAGTTGAAAATGTTGAAAAATGGATGTGTATAACACCCAGAAGGAAGCGTTTCCGACCCCATAGAGTATATATTCTTGATCAGCATCAATAGCCGAGTCGATGTAGCTATGTCTGTCTGTCCGTCTTCATGAGCGCCTATATCTCAGAGACTATAAAAGCTAGTGCAACCAAATTTTGCCTCCAGACTCCTGTCCTATCACACTGTTACAAGTGCTTTTCAAAATTTCGACCCGCCCCCTTCCGACCACACAAAGAACGAAAATCTGTGGAATGAACAATTTTAAGGATACAAAAAAACTAAAAACGCAGAATCATAGGTAATTATCATATCTATCTATAATAATTTTCTCTCTCTCTCGCACACATCTTCATGAGTCATACAGCCCTGATGCCCATTGCCCGTGCCCATGGTGAAATTATATATTATATACATAGTTCGTTCATGAACGATCCAGCATTAGTTGGCGAGAAAAAACAAAAATGGACGTGTCAGACGATTTCATCGATGGAAATGGTAATTGCTCTACAATCTCTACATATTTCAAATTCATTAGTTCCATACTTTTGCCCATTTAACAGGCCGCTCAAGGGACGACTCCGAAGAACTGGCGGCCGAAACTGGCAACCTGAATCGGGATATGGTCAAGGAGCTGCGCGAGCATTGCATTCGCCAAGAGATGCCACTGCCCGTCGTCGAGATTGTGGAGCAGAGCGGCACCCCAGATGCCACCAAATTCAAGGCCAGCTGCTCGGTGGCCCCTATCAAGCGTTACGGCACGTCGGACGAGAAGGAGAATGCCCGCCAGTGGGCTGCTTTCAACGTGCTGACGGTCATCTCAATCGGTCTGCGTAAATTTTCCGCCAAACAGGGCTTGGGTGCGGTTCCTTTTGATGCTACCAACGACATAGAGGCCGAAGGGCGTCTCATACTCGCCACCTACCGAGACCTCACCGGCTCGAACCACACGGAATACTCTGGGCGCAAACTGTGCGATGCGCATAACTATTACAAGAACTTCCGTCCAGAACTGAAGAAGGCCGCCTTCGAGGTCATCAATTCCACAGAGTACGAAAACGAAAAGGATCAGCTCATGGACCTTCTCAGTGCCCTGAAAATCACAGCTGAAATCTCAACAGTTCCAACAAAATCCAAGAGGACAATGCTTAAAGTCGAGTTAAACGTTAATTTTGATCGGGTTTTTCTCGAATATGATACCGATATGTGGGGCTATGTACAGTTAAATCTCAGCCTCACGTACAGGACGAGAGAGCGGTTCGCTCTCTGTCTCTCTGATTATCTGTCTCTCTCTTCGTGTTGGAATTGATATCCATTCCACACAGCCAAAATCGAACTCAAAAGGTTGTATGGAGATGTGCATCTATTTATACATCTATTTATACTGTTACTATTTATATTTTCGTTGGATTTACACTACTGGCCAAAGTAATAGGGATACGCTTATGAGTTTTCCTTCACGTCTCTATTAATATATATAAAATACATATATACCTACTACTTAATCTCGTCCTGCCGCTATACTCAGCAACAGAGCTATTTGTAGGTACCCTACCCTACCCTCCTAAAAAACGGTTTGGTTCGTTGAGCAAAAATGCTGTTGCATTGTGTTATCAGTAATAGAGGAGAGATCAGTCAGAATTGGCAAACGCTTATTTATGATGATTACAGGGATTACATTCATCACGCTCGAAACGGGCTCCATCCGAAACAGAGAAAGAGAGAAAGAGATAGAGAGAGTGAGAGAGAGAGTGAGTAGGTTCTCTGCCCGACTGCCTGGCACAACAATATTTAATTAAAAGCAAATGTTTTTGGTTGATTTTATGCCCGAAATAAACTTGAGCAACCTAAGCAAATAAGGCAGAGAGCGGGCGAGGCCCATTTATCACCGGGCCGGGCTAATCCTTTCTGGCCAACTAACTTGCACCGTATATCATGTTTTATGGGCCAGCTAAGCAACTGACGCTAAGCTTTTACATGGTAGGTTGTGTACAATGTTTGAGGGGTAGTGGGCAGAGGGCTAGAGGGGCGGAGGGGTAGAGAAGTGCGGGTCCTGGGCAAATAACTCATCGATGCGTGTGTTGGGGGCAACTGTTACCGGGTATTTTACACCCCAAGCCCCCAGACGATGGTAGAGCCCCGTCGTCGTTATGTCTACAGACAAATTGCCATAACCATAATGGCAATGGCAATGGCAATGTGCCAGTGGCTGGGTTCCTTGGGACAAGCCATAAAAAGATGATTTCATAGACATTTCTCGTATATGTATATGAAAAAATAATACACCAACACAAGATAATAATAATAATAATAACAATAATTGTTATATTGATGGAATGGAAACAGAGAGTCCTACGCACTATTCCATTCCTGGTTTATGTTCTTGCTAATGCTCCGGGTATACCGTACTTTGATGACTGCCCAGCGAAGAGCTTCCATTCGATTCCATTCGGGGAAGTTCCCACATCCTCCGCTTCTCCACTTTCCCGCTTCCCCGCTTCCCCGTTTCTCCTCTTCTCCGCTCTCACATCGTAAAGAAAACAAACGTAATAATTATGCTAAAAATTATATGGCACTTCTCACCCCAAAAAAATACTCAGGGGGTACTCTTCTCCTTCTCCTCCCTCCTCTGGGTTGTTCGTTTCTTTGTTTGTTGCGCCGCTAATCTTCAGATTTATATGCAGAGAAGTTGTTCAATAAAATCGTCTAAACCAGATCATAAACAAGGATATTTTATGCTCAGTTTCCCTGCGTGGCTGTCCAAGAGATTAACTCCGTGTATGACGAGCTGACCATCGCATAGTCCTCGCTGAAAAATTCGCTTCTTTTGTTTCTTTTTTTTATACAGAGAAAACCAAGAGAAACTTTGCACATTTGTCTTCAAAGAAATTGCGCGGAAAAAATTCAAAGAAATTGTCTTTCCATCTGGTACTTTTTTTAATGGCAATTTTCGATTTTGGGAACTTACCAGGAAATATTCCAAATTTAATTCGGCTTTTGAAGGTATCAAACAGATCTTCAGTGATGGCTCTGCCAAAAATAAAGTACTTTTTGTGAATGTTTTCGAAAGTTTTGCATAGATATGATTTCAACAGGTCGTTAGCTCTCTTATTAGATTTGCAATATGACTTCTACCGTTTTGAGTTTTCCACACAAATGAATATCCATAACTCATTAACAATTCCCGCTCAAGGGCTATCAGAGATCTGCCTGATGATGTCTTGGTCGTAATAGTTTTGCCAAAAATATATTCCAAGGAGTCATCAGAACACATCATCATCGTCATCATCATCATTGACATGAACTGTGGAAAACCTCTTGGGAGATGCCAATCGGAAATAAACATATACAGTCGCTCAGCCTCAGTCTCAGTCTCCGCCCAGCCCGTCCTGGCCATCATCTTATAAACATGTCAAAAAGGACACTTAAGGCAAATGCGTTCAAATGATAATTACGGAGAACAAAAGGAGGAACGGGGAGGGAGCCCGAAAGAGCTGAGGGATCAGCCAGATGAAGTGGCAACAACTATTACAACGCACTTGCCGCGCACTTATCGACGGAACGAATACGAATACGAATCCGTATCCGTATACGAATCCGAATCCGCCTCGCCACTTGTCCATGGAGGCAATAACACTAAAAACTTACGACCCAGCTCTCTCTCGCTCTCGCTCTCGCTCTCCTGCTCCATCTCCCGAAAGCGGGAAAAAGAAGTTTGGCCAAAAACAAAAGCGCACAAAACTTTTGCTCGGGGAATAAGTACAAAGCCAACTGTAAGCATTCATGAGGATTTAAACGTTTATTTATAAGTTGGGTGGGAGTTGGGGGAGCGGGGGCTAGGGGTTGCTTTTGTCTTTAGCTTTCGATCCAGGGGTAGGTCCTGGGGTCGTCGCTGCTTCATTGAATTGAATCGGGGAGAGGATGCCGCTGCCGCTGACGATGCCGATGCCTCACTTGACGTTGATAAAATCAATGGATGGATGGCCCTGTGTTAGCCGATGATTACAACACTTTTCCGAGGCTTAAAGTCTGCCCAGACACTTAATTAATAATATTTATCTAGAGTCGTTCTCCCTCATTCTCTCTCTGTTCTCTTGGCTATCTATTGCTCAAACTCTGTAATCGAGAGGCTCTTCGTATCCGTATCCGTATCCGTAACCGTATCCGTAGCCCATGCATGAACACATTTGTTTGCCTTTCATTGCATACTATTTGCAGATACCCAGCGAAACCCAGAGGATTAGGGGTATGACTGGAATGATAGAGGGAAAAGGAGTTCCAAGTGGATACCAAAGTACAGAGTAGCACTCAGTTGACCCTCCTCCCATGGCAGCTCTTCCTCCATTTGTTCATTAGCCTAAGCCCTCGATAAGCGAAAACCTAACTGTGGCCCCAAAAAGGATTCATTCATTTCTCCTGGCCTCGGACTTTTCTGCCCTCCCCTCCCCTACCCCACGTTATCTTTCCCTTCTCGTGCACTCAATTAACCCGAGGCCATAACGAGGTTGCCGGGTCCAATCTGTTGACTTGTTGTCTGCCCCTTCGCTTTGTTTTTTTGGGTAGAAAAATTGCAATTTCCTGTAGCTTTTTGGTGGAACAAAAGTAAACATTAATCCATTTACACATTCACAAGATACCACCGATGCTTAAGTGACTTCGTTTTAAAATGTACCAATTAAATTAAGTGCAACCGCAGGCACGAATACGAATACGAATACGAATGAGCCAGAGCTCATCTCTGAGCCATCTCGGGCTTCATCTTCAACTATTCATAAGCCGAGGGTCTAGTGGATAGTTTGATGGCTGTCTGTCTGCCCGTCTGCTTGTCTGCCTGTCTGCCTGCCAGTCTGTGGCTCTCCTCTGACGCTGCGACGCTGTTAACTCGTGTCGTGTGTGCCCGGGCAAGTTATTTGACGCTTAATTTGATTTGCCTTTTGGAATTTTAGTCCATCAGCTGGGGATGTGTCGAGAGTGAGTGGGTTGGGTGTTGTGGTGGGGCTGTGGCTGTGGCAGTACGTGGCACGGAGACTCGAGACTGTTGACTGCTGCTTTGTCACTTTGTGTGATTTATGAAATGTTGTGTAATTAACTATTTATGACTCGGTTCGCCAGATACAAAGTAAACGGTGTTGCCATGGCCGGGGAGCTCTTCAAATGTATCTGTGTGTGCTTAGGGAGTAGTGAAATCTATCTCTTTAGCTTCCAGCTAGAGGCAGATGGATTTAGCTGGTTGCTGGTTGCTGGTTGCTGGTTGCAGGTTGGGCTTGTAGTGGCTTTGATGGGAGGCTGATACCCTTCGAAGGGGAAATCTGTTTGCCCGAATTTCAACATTTAGCCTTAGTAATGTATTTCATCTGCCTCAAAATATATCATCAATCAATCCTTCGCTCCTTTGAGTAAGGAATGGTCTCTGAGCGTAGATGAGCTCTCTCCTGAATTCGTCGTTGATTGAGAATCAGTTTTGATCTGGATTCGTAAGGATTATAATTTGTATAATACAAATTTTGATTTCAAAATGTTTTTCTTCTTTTTATTATTAAAATCAGAAATTACTCTGGCTATTAATTTTTATAATAAACATAAGGCTTTTAATTTTAATTTTAAAATTTGTATTCTAAAAATCAAAAAATAGCACCCATTTTCAATATTTATAATAAAAATTAAAAATTAATTACTTACTTCCTTACTAGTTGAGGTTACAAACTTTAAAAAACTTTAAAAATTGACAAAGTATTTATTTTCTATTTTGATTATAAAATTAAGAAAATAATTTTAGAACAATGTATTGCTTAAACAATTGTTAACAAAAGTGTATCCTTTTCCAGGATAACTTGTTAAAAAAGAGCAGCTGTAGTTTTTAATACACCGGCACTTTTTTGACTTTGATTTTTCATTAACTAATCCTGAAGCATGTTTCTTAGGATATTTTGTATATCCTTGGCGGCAACAAGTGAATAAAGTCTTCCCTTATTCGACATAGAATTGAGAAACTTTAAGTTCTCTCTCTACGAATTAAATTTTTGCCCAGTTCCCGAACGCCACACAAAAAATGAACAGATGCGGGAAAAAGTTCTTGTTCTTGTTTCTGTTTCCGTTTCGGTTTGGGTTTCGGTTTGGGTTTCGGTTTGTGTTAATTTGACACATGGAAACCTGTCATCGTCTCGCCGTGTGTGTTCTCATCAAACTCCCACCAAGAGAGCCCTGCTTAATTATTTACAGCAAACATTTTATTACATTTTTAGTAATTTAACCCGGAACAGTTTCCATTTCCCTTTTCTCCCCCCCCCAGTCTCGAATTAATTTTTGGTTTTCCTTCTCATTTTTTCACATTTTATTCTCTCGTTCGTTTGTCACATTTAATTGAATTTATGTAGTTTTTTGTCGCTTTCGCGTACAGCATTTTTGCATTAATTTTTATGTTTTCAAATATATATATTTTTTCACATTTTCAGCAGACGGCGGCTCTTCGGGCTGTTTTGTGGTCTGCCTGCCGTATTCCTGCCGCCAGGCAATCAAAAGATGAACTGTCAAATTATGCAAATTATTTTCCACAGTCACGCATACGCATACGAGCATATTTCCCGGCCAGGGTTCGAGTTCGAGTTCGGGTTCGGGCTCAGGTTCAGGTTCTTATCATATCCAAACAATCGTGAACTCTCACTTTAATTGTCTCTAATATGGTTAACCCATAAGAGACCACCACCTGTGTCTTTCTCAAGGCGTGCTGCTAATTGGCTCGGAAAATCGAAGGGCGAACCCCCGCCAACCGTACATCAAAGGCAGGGCGCGAGAGCTCTTCCTTCGGACTTATCGATGCGGTCTGTCACCCTGCTCTCTATCCGTCTATCTATCTATCTGCTCTGTTCTGTTCTGTCTCTGCCCTCTGCCGCTGTCCCTCTGTCAAAATATTTTCATTGCATTTTTGGGTGTGTTACCCAGATCCCGGCCCCAGACCCAGACCCAGGCCCAGTCTCTCTGTTATTGTTTCTCCTGTTTTGTTAGCAAAGTGCAGTCCGAGGTCTGGAGGATTAGTTGATATATTCCATCGTTTGTTGTTGGTCCTGTCGCAGTTTATGATGCGTACAGGCCGTGCGCCCGCCCGCTCGCCCGCTCGCCCGACGCCGCTCTACTCCTGGCAGCTCATATTTTGTTCGGCGGACGACAGTTATGGTGGGAAGTGCTGCCAGCCCCGGGGCTTACTTGGGGCTTAGTTCGGTTTCAGTTTTGCATCTGGTCAGGTGCCTAATTAGGTCAGGGAATGGGAAGGGGGAGGAGGGAGCATTCCACATTGCAATGTAGACACTGTGGAATGTGTCCTCGGCATGCCATCAAGCAAACTAATGAGCTTATGTGGGGGACTCCCGTTCCTGCATTCGAATGGAAATATTTTCAAAAGCGATTAATTAATTTATATTGAAAATAGGTGACGAAAAAGTGCCACCTACTGTACCCTTCACAAAGCAACAAACAGACAGACAGACAGACAGACAAACATACAGACAGCTGTCGAAAAATGGCTAACCCTCTCCTGCAAAAAAAAAAAATCATGACTTTGCACTAAACCAATTGAAGAGAAAGTGAAAGTGAAAGAAAAAAATCATAAATAACATATGATGAATACACAAGCACAATGGCGGGATATACTCGTATCTGGCGTAAAAAACTATGAATATTCATAAAAATTATTGAACAATAGAAATTGATGATGTGTTGTCAAATTCGCCAGCACGAAAATATTCGCCCCTTGATTGATGATATCTAATGACATGGAGAAAAATTCCAGGCGAAAAATATATACACGGATACATATGTATGTGTGAGACAATATTTTGCCTTTTGGCAAAAGTCAACCAAAAAATACACATATTTCATATGAAGCGAGACTAAAAGGAAAATACGACTCGGTCCAGACAGTCATACATCATAATCATCATCGCTGGAGTGCAGCAGGAAACACCCTCAATATGTGGACTGCCCTAACCCAAAATCTAAAACCTAAGCCCTAACCCCTTCCTCTGGGTGACTCTTCGACCCACGCAAAAACAGATAAAAAAAAATAATACAAAAAAAAAGAATCGAAAGAATGGTGGAATGGTGTCCCTGCTGGCAATCAAAGCAAGTCATAGGAAAGGACATGAAATATGATCGATGGGCTGCGTGGCTACTGTGGCACGGTTTTTGGGTCTGGTTCTGGGTCTGGTCCGGGCCTGGGTCTGGGTCTAGGCTTGGGTTTCTATTCGATTCGGGTTCGAGTCCTCCCGCTGTGACTGTCCACAAAATGGCACAATTAACGTGGCACATCCTTTCAGCCAAATTGTGCTGCTGCGGCCCTTTCGGGGCTCTGGACAACAATTGTTGAACACAGTAAATAAATGTCAGTTCTGCTTGGTCTCTCCCCTACCCCTTCCTCTCTTCATCGATAACATAATGACATTTTCGTATCATTTTTCAAATTGTACAAAAAAAGAACGAAACGGAGAACCTCATTTTTTTGTGTTGGAAAACCAAAATTGAAATTGTTTTGTCAGTTGGTGGTTGGGGGTTGAGTCATGTGTCCTCTCGCACAGCAGGACTTCCATCAAACATATTGGAGTTTTAATTATGATTTTTTATTGGTTTTTCCCTTTTGTGTCTGTTCGCGCTTAGTGTTGGTCAAACAGTTGTAAAACGATACGACGATACCATTGACTGGCAGAGGGACAGGCCAGGACAGCGACAGCGACAACGACAACGACAACCCTTTTGTAATGAGTTTTCAAAATGTTTTCGTCGGTGGATGTCGCTCAATCGGATTATCACAAGTGTCGGCGATCGGAGGGGGAAGATACGAGTAGTTTCCCTTTATTTTTTCGGGCGGTATTCCGGCACGAAATGGTCATTGATCTATTGGGGATTCCATGCCTACAGTTTGAAGTATTTTCGGGTATTTTAATGGTTTCTTTAGCAGCTTAAACTCCCGCTGCGGGCAGTTGGGATTAATGAACATCATTTTGAGAGTTTAATGGTATCATTGGAAAGTGTTCTGAAGTACATTCGATCGAAGTTATGGGGTATACTGATTAAATCTATTATAAAACGAAAGTTCAGACACAGAAACAGAAGTTAAAGATTTTTTATATTAGGCCATAAGACCTAGCCTTATAATTATTAATTGCCTAACACATCAAATCGAAACGTCTCCTTTTATCTGTAAATTATTAAGGACTATGGACATTTCTTCATTCTTTGATTCCCTTTTAATTCCCAGACCACTTTTCCAGGCCAATTTTCAGCCAATTACAAAGAACGAGCCACCTTTTCTGTCTCACATTTCCGGTTCCGAGTGTGTGTCCGGATCTGGCGGCTACGGCTGGCTGCAAAATTACAGTAATTTTCGCTTTTGGCCAACGGTTTGCAAATTATGCGGCCGCCTACGTGTGGTTGCAACCGCCACTTAAGGCGTCACACGTGTGTATATATTATGTGTGTGTGTGTGTGTGTGTGTGTGTGTGTGTGTGTGTGTGTGCGGGGCAATTATAAAGTCATCTTGACATAATCAAAAGTGACAATTACAGCCATTGAACAGGAAGACGCCTAGGAACAGGCCTATGATTAGACCTCTCTGGGTGCGAGTGCGAGAGGGTGTGGGGGTGGGGTTGGGGTTGGGGGTGATGGCGAAAAAGTCAATGCGGCATAGCGGGATATTATTGGTAATATCTGGGTTGCAACTGACAACATTAGGTGGCGGCAGTCACGCGTCATTAGCCAGACGGCAGGTGGCAATCAATGACAGTCAATCGAGGGAGACAGAGAGAGAGAGCCTACAAGAGGGTGTCGGTTGTTCCTGACAGAACTGTGAGAACTGTGAGAACTGTTTGGTGCCAATCGATCTTCCCGTTTGGGTCCTACCTGCTAAATGTTTGGATAAGTCAAAGTCAAAGTCAAAGACAGGAGTCAGATCCAGATCCAGGTCCAGGTCCAGAGATGATGAATGATGATGGCTAGACGAGAGACATCCTGACACTAATCCGGGCGGGGAGAGCATCAACAAGGGGAAAAAAGTGATATGCAAATTTGTTTAAGCCTCAAACTAAACGTTAATTTTGTGTAAGCGGCTGTTGGCAAACAGGGGAGGGAAAGCATAGGAAAGCCTTTCCCCAGATACTTTCAACATTGTAATACCTCAATAATCTTACGGGGACACACCTCTCTCACACGCACACAGGCAGACAGACAGTTATAAATCTCATTAAAAGGTTATTGACTCGCACGGGCACGGGCACTGGCACAGGCATAGGCACCAGGATTAACAAACCGGAGAGAGGGGTACAGGACACGGTAGAGAACAACACAAAAAAAAGAAGAGTACAGCGACCGCCCCAGCCCCAGACCATTTTCAGCTCGGCTAAATTTTCTTTCTTTTTACGCTTCAATTAATACAAAAGTGTCTTCGTGGAGAGCGGTCGGTGGTACTTTCCCCTCTGACAACTCTCTGACAGGCACACTGACATGCAGTTAAGGAGTTGCCTAACCCTAACCCCAACCATGGCCCTAACCCTAACCATAACCCTATACCCAGCCTCTATAACCCTCTGCGGGATGACAAGTAAAAAAAATCTGGCAAGTCGAAGGCCTCGACAATTTATGCAAATTAATTTAGAAATGTGTCTCTGTCCACCCTCAAGTGTCAGGCAGAGACATACATCAAACGAACAGCCATTGAGAGTGGGCGAAATAGAGAGAGAGAGCCTCTATGGGGTATCGCAACGACTTTTGTAATTAAGAATGCATATCAAGTGGTAAATAAATGCCTGATGATAAAACACAGAAAAAAGATACACAGCCCAAGAAATGCGAAAAGGTTTAAAGAGGTGGAAACGAATGGGTAGAGTGGCGTTGGCTAAAGGAGTGCAGCGGCAAGAGTGGAGCAGTTATGGTGGAAAAAGAGTGGTTAGAGTGGTTTCAGAAGGACTCAGAGATAGAGGAGAGAGAGGGAGAAACAGTAACCTAGGAAGGAAGTTGGGTTGTACAAAGACAGGTGGAAAAGGGCGGATAAAAAGGTTGACTACGATCCAAATATTCCAAATTCGGACTGTTCCGCTCATTCGAAAGTGCTGATTGGTGCTATGGACAACGAATTTCGCAATTGTCATGAGCTGAAATTCTACCACGATTTATATGGTATTGTGCATCGGAAAAAGTGCAACTACCTGAAATTGAAACACCACCAGAATCATCGGCATGGGTCCAGATTCAAGCCCACATTAAATTCCTGCTTCAAAATGGCATCCATCTGACAAAGACAAAGTTCTGTTTTCTTTGGTTATGTTTTTTCTTTATTTGAATAAAATATATTACTCATTTCATTCCATTCAAAGTGTTTCCATGAAGCTCATAGCAATACCAAAATCTTTAATAATTCTTTTTAAAATGTATGCAAACTCAAATGAATTTCACCCACTCGCTAAGATGATACTTTGACCCAGCCTCTAGCTACCAAGCAGGAAGTAACCACAAAAGTTCAACCACAAGAGCTGCAGATACAAATACCAAAGAAGTTTACCTTTTGAGAGGAATCCCTCCTGCACTTTGTCGATTAAAAACAAAGGGTAACCGCCAAGAAGTCTTGGCCTCTGCAGTCGTGGAAGGCAAAGTATCTGAGGCATTGGGTGGAGAAGTATCTGAGGCAATGGCAGGCGAAGGCTCTGAGCGGTAAAAGGATAACTGGCGACTTCAAAAAGCTTGTGTAAACGCTTCGCAGGGCGGCATCAAGGAAATCGACTTTCGCCAAATGCAAATACTGTAAAAGCATATCTTGAACCTCATTGAAAAGCGGGAATCTCCTGGCATTCAGGCACGCACTCTCTACGCACATTTAATGCGGTCAATGAACCGGGAGTGAGGAGAGTCCCTGACTCGGCAACTCCGATGCTACTGCTGCTGCCTCTGCTGCCTTTGCTGCCTCTGCTGTCAACTGCAAGAGCTGCAAGATGCAGGTTAGGGTTACGTTGCCCCTGCACAGAGGCAGGGACTTCCCTGCCTTTTTTCCTCCTTTATTTTACTTGTGCATACCCTGGCAGAGAGAGAGAGTTACGATTATGTCGATGTGTGGCCATACGGAGGACACGAAGATATTACCGAATTTGGAAAGTGGAGAAGGAAAAACTATTTCAGAGCTAATCAAACCCCATATTTCTAATATATCATCCTACCACTACACCATTTTTCCCATATCTTCTAGGGTATCGCTCGTTTCGATTACTTCGCTTATTTTCTTTCCCTTATTTTTTTTTGCATTTGCAATTGCATGGCAAAACCTCAACATCTGCTGAAATGTGCGTAGCAGCAACCCCATTGTGCCACCAGTAGGGTAAGTGTTAAAAACAAAAGGAGTTCCCGTTCCCCTCTCAATGCATGCTCTTCCTCTCCCTGGCAGTACTTATGGCTCACCTTCATGTCCCATAGTCGCCCACAAAGGGGGAAATTATCATGTCATGTCATTGCGTGTCTTCTATTTGCATTCGGGTTTTCATTTTCATTTTTGCTGCAATTTCCACTTATTTCTTCCTATATATTTTGCCTAGGATAGAGTAGTGTCCTATGAGGGCGTTTTCATCTACAGTGTGCTCCATGGACATAAGGCTTTGGTAAACAAACGGCAGCGAATGAATACTGATAGTTGCGAAAAAGTTAATGAATTTTCCTTGATTGGATCATTTTTACAATACTTATTTGATTTTATTATTTTCTCTTTCTTTCTTAAAACTTTACTGAATCTATAAGAGATTCAGATACAAATTATATTAATTCTTACCTCCATTTATTACTAGATATTGTTCAATGAGAGTTATCACTAAAATATAAGCCCTACACTTGCTTATGGAAGTGAAACGCACTGTACATATATTGGGTAACATCTGCTTAAAAATAATTGCAAGTTTGTGAGAGATTTTAATGGTCTGACGGCGTGCGGCTGCCCCTCAGGACATGCTAAAACTGTGCTAAAATATCATAGTTTATGGGGGGATGGGTTTGGATTTGCGTTGGGACTGGGCTGGGGCTGGGGCTGGGCTGGGCCGTGTCCCATGTGGCAACATGTGGGTACTTATGCAGAGTAGAATGTTCGCTTGTCATTGCAAAACTTGTGTTTAATTAAAATGCTGCTAATATCAGTTAATTTCTTCTCATTAAATTGTGACACTTTATGGGAATGGGAATGAGAATGGGAATGGGAGTTGGCTGAAGTTGGCAGTATCGAATGGGTTTTATCGATACTATATCTTGATTGTGTGGTGCAAGAAATATGTTGGAATGTGCCATGGAAAAGTGGTTTAATTCCTGCTGAACATTTTTAACATAAATTGTTTTATTTAACGGCTAACAGATTGTATGGCAATGGAGGTTTTAAAACGTTTATATGGAGGTGCTAAAGACAGCCATGTCTCACACCTTGGTATTCAATTTTTTCCAACATATTGCACACAATCAAATAACAATAAAAGACAGAGCCGCACCCGGTCGAGAGTTCTACATCAAATTAACGCTAATTAACAACAATAGAGATCCGATCCGGGGAGCCGGGGACTCGGGGACTCGGCGATTCGGGGGACTGCTCATAATTTACTTCATTACAATCGTTGATGAAAACAATCAACGGTAATTCACACAACTACCAAAAACGCACAACAACAAAAAAAAAGGGAACAAAATCTACATAAAGAGGACGAAAACAAAAAAAAACTACCCAAAAAAAACGCTGAGTGTCAAGGAGCGGGGCAACAATTAAAGGCGACAACAAACAGCCCCGTTGACCCCGGGCTTGGGTCAGAGGGGGTGGCTACACCCCCGGCATAATGACATCCCGGACACAGAAATCAAAAGGCATTCCTCCCGCAGCGAGTGTTGATTAGATATATGGCCAGTACGGTACGGTACAGTACAGTGCAGTACAGTTGCCTCATCCGTGAAATATGGTCTCTTGAGCGGCTCGAGGGGTGGGTTTCGGCTCGGACATCGGGGCACACCTGAAAGCCATAACCTGTCTCGTGGCTAGTCCGGGGGTTGGGACTGTACACGCATGTGGCTCATAAAAGATACATTTATAATGGTCAAAAGATACTTATGG
Organism: Drosophila helvetica; assembly: GCA_963969585.1. Taxonomy (NCBI): domain Eukaryota; kingdom Metazoa; phylum Arthropoda; class Insecta; order Diptera; family Drosophilidae; genus Drosophila; species Drosophila helvetica. Next base: position 61,132,750 of record OZ018401.1, read on the forward strand.
TCTCTGAACAGTTATACATAACAATAATTTGGTAATTGCCAGACAATCGTAACATTTGTACGTATCCATTCTCTGCCATTGCGTGTTCATTTCAATTTGGGCTTGGGCTTTGGCTTCGGCTTGGGCCATGCGGGTGGGTGGATCGATCGATAGGTGGATGGATGGATGGATGGATGTCCTAGGAAGAGGAACAAGTGTGCCCCGAATATTATTTATGGCAATTATAAGCAATTTCTGATGTTATTCTGCTGTCCGTGAATGATGTTTTGAGGTTAAGCCCCTGACGCTAAAATGAAACACGTGCTCCGTGGTCTCCGGTTTCCGTGGGATGGATACAAATCGGGATGGGGGGGATGGGGTCAAAATGTGATACGATTTCCTTGGTTTACATTCATAATTAATCTGTATTTGAGTTGCTAATAGGTTTGAGCTAGTTCTTTCTTTGATTTAACAACTCCATTAGCTAGCATATCAATTCGAAACGCAGCTCCCAAACCAGAAGAGGTTAATAGTATTTTCTGTCTGTCATTCCCACACCATTAAACCCTTCAAAAAGGTCTCTTTTTCCATCAAAATTATGATCCAAATCGAATCAGAAATTGACAAATTTCCCTTGATGGCAGAAACTTTCACCACGCTGCTTAACCCTCTAACCCGAACCGACCCAACCCAGCCACTTGAAGTACATATTCCCATGACCTCGAAATACGATTCAACATGCTCGATCCAAAAGAATTACAACCAACTGACTGGGATGTTCACACAGAAATTAGCAGGCAGCCGCCAGCCTCCTGGCCAAGGCCTGGCCTGGCCTGGCCTGGGCACACATTAAATGCAGTTTAACTTTCATTTGCACAGTGTGACATTTCATCAGGAGCGGTGCGACGCGATGCGATGCGATCGGCAGGGTGGGGATGACAGTGACAACTGAGATTGAGACTCGAGAGTCGAGAGTCGCCACGCGCAATTACACAGCCGCTAACTCCGCAGAGGAGTGTGACAAATTTCCAATGTCGAGGACCGCTGAACCAGTCGCCATTGAACCATTGAAGCGGCAAAACATGAGAGCAATCACAGATCGAGATACAGATACAGATACAGATGCAGAGATGCAGATACAGATACCACACGGTGGCGGCAACAACACACACACACACACACACATCCCGAGATACAGCGCGGGGCGTGAGAAACATCGAGAACAACCGAGGAAATAAAGTAAACGCGAATGAAGTGAGTAATTAACGCTGCATGCGTCCTCCTCCCGGTCTCGTCCTGGCTGGCGAGGGTCCTTCGCCTGGTCACGCCGATGCCGATGCCGATGACGCTGACGCGTTGACGGTGACATATGCGGGTCGTTGTGCCGTGCCGCCGATCCATTGAGTGACTCAGTCCCAGGTACACTCGTACTCGTACTCGTACCCCATTAGGCAGGCAGGGGTGCGTCCAATTTACATGCCGAATACCCCCGTTTTCAGTGTGCACGGCACAGTGGTGCGAGGCTACCTTGAAATGTGTCAGTTAGAGCATCTAAAGAGGACACAATTATTGCACTTCCTAGGTCCTTGGACAAAGTACTTCGGCATGATGAAAAAAAGTCAAATTTAACTGCACCTAGGTCCTTGTTGAAATACAATAAAGTCTTTGTAACTGCAAAACAAAATTATATTTTTAAAATTAATGAAAATTACAGCATGAAATTGTATTTTAATAGAATAGCAATTCTTATATGTACATATTTCGTGCAATGCATTTTTCCCTTGGGTCAATAAAGTACTTCAGATACCTTAAGGTAATTTTAATTATCCTTCTCTTGCCGCCATAGCTCGTCCCACTGTGCCCATTTCGAGTGCATTAAATTCTTTAATTGTTTCAGCACGCACACCCGAAAAATCCCTCGAAAGGCAGGCTTCTTCTTCAGCCCAGAGATCTATCTGTTTGTTGTCGTTTCGGTTTGGCTTTTTGTCAGTTTCCCTTTCTTTTTTTTTGTGTGTGGGGGGAAAGGCGTGTGAATCCCTTTCCGGCTTTTCAGTTGGGTTCTGGTTTGCGTTCGGGTTTTAGGGTCAGGTCTTCTCACTCACCCACCCATCATCAACCACCAGGAGCAGCACGAAATTACCATCAAATGAACTTATCGCTGGCAAAACTATTTTACGCCACTTTCCCGAGTGGTTTCTCGTGTTTGGCTTATCTCCGCCTCAGCCGTAGGTTGGTCCTGTCCAAGCAACACGTGACGACTGTACCCCAGATCCCGTTGCCGGTACCGGTACCGTTACCGTACGTCGTTTGTTGTCGTCATTTGACATATTGTCAACCAACGTTGGCTATCAACAATTACACGTGTCCCCCGTGTCCGGGTCGTGTTTTGCCCGAAATTTGCATATTTTTCTAATTAATCGCATGAAAATTTTCATATAATTTTCACGTTCTGCCTATCTGAGTGATAAAATTCTCTGGTCTTAATAATTAATAATTGTCGCGTGTCCACGGACTTGTGGGACGAATGTGTGGCACAAATTAATGAGTACCCAGTGGAAGAGCAGTCAAATGGGGATTGATATTGAAATGATTATAGTTTAGCTCGGGAGGATTTTAACTGTACATATATTTAGTAAATACACATAGAAGATTTATAGTTGGACTCTTCATCAATGAACGATATTCTGACATGCTAATTTCAATGATTTATTCAAAGTCCTTTAAAGCCATTTTCCTTGCTCAATTGTGGATCATATCCTGCCAATCAATATTCCAATTTCCTCCAAAAATAACAAAAGAAAATTACCCCTCAAGTCTAATCTGAAAGAAAACCCAATAATCTCTCTAAAATGTTCTACCCATTCGGCGGGGATTAATAAACTAAACATAGCCGAGAAAAAAAAGTGCCATTGATCTGTCAAATTTCATTATTTAACTATTAGATCGTGTACTCGTTCAGTCGCTGTGAATGAATCAACAATATTTACATTATCCAAAAGACAAACATTTGCTGGAACGATCGATCGATCATCTCGTTTTCCGAAAAACCCATTTTCACACCTAAGCACAGAACCCCCGAGCAGGTTGGCCAGGTGTTTTCCGAGCGATTGAAATGAGGTTAAGTCATCAATAAGCCATGCCATGCCCCTGCCACCGTATACAAATGAGTCACTCCATCCCATCCAGAGTGCGACGCAATTTAGTTGGAGTTTTCTCACAGTACTTAGGAGGGTTCCTCCTCCTCTACGTCCGTGCTCCTCCAGAGCGGACAAGTTTACATAACCTAAATATAGGAAAGCGCTAAAAAGTTCCCACCAGTCAGGGGATCCCCATACCCATACCCATCCCCATCACCATCACCATCCCCATTCCACATGCCATCCCGTATCATCGATAGAGTATTGAGTGAATTTTCTATGCAGTTTTAATGATTTACAATAACAAAGCAGCAACAAAAGGGAAACCAGCCAGATTTTCGGTGATGCATTCCCAACAGGTGAGGTGTGGTGAGGTGAGGGATCGGGATCGAGGTCGTGGTCGTAGTCGGTGGTAGGAGGTCGGAGGTCGGAGGGGTAGCAATTTCAATTAAAAGTGACACAAAAATGCGTTGACAAAAGGGAAACAATTTCAAATTGCATGTGTGTCATGGGAAAGTTGTGGGACGCTCTCCGTATATAGCGATTCCTTTTTCTTTTTTCTTTTTTTTTGTGTAGCCCTCACTCACACACTTTCCCTTCCTCCCTCTCTCTCTCCATGTCCATGTCTGGTATTTCCCTCCTCAAACTGCGACGCACTTGAAATTTCGTTAAACACATTCGAGGACGTCGGGGTATAGGTATAGCCACCCTAAAAATGTTGTGTTCCATCGCAGCTAAAGCCCTCAAGTGGTTTTCCATTCAAAAGTTTGCAGGTGTTCCCCGTTCGATACTTGTCCGTAGTATATTCTTATAAGTATTCGTATTCGTACTCGTATACGTATTCGGCGTGTTGTTGTACGTTGTATCCTTGAACCCCAAACACGGGTTCCTCAAATGCCAATACACTTATCGTCCTCACCATGCCACATCGACATCGATGAAGCGATGTGGCGGTAGCGGGGCATGCAAATATTCCTTCAAGAGTGTGTTTTTGCTGCAGGGAGTTTAGCACAATAAACACAAGAGCGAGCGACTGATTTCGAGGGGATAGCCAGGAACTGCCTGGCACATACAGTGGTTCAAGGCAGCTAGCAATATACATATATCGCACTTTATTACCACAGAATCCAATACAAAAAGAGTAATGTTTAAATAAATAAATAAAATACAAATGCAACTAAATAATATAAAATAAAACCCAAATATATTTACATTAAAATGTATAATAAAAGAAAACAATCACGATATATGCAAATATGGTAGGTATAGGATAAAACTAGTTTTTATGACTAGTTCCGCAAATACATGTAATTCTTGTAACCCTATTAGGATACAATAAATAAATAGTTGGCCAATTAATATTTAATATATTATTTAATATGAACTCCAATTCGGAAAATAAAGAGCCGAAATTAAAGTATTAGTGCCTGCAGAACAAAATAATAATTTAAAAAAAAATTAAAAATAAAGACAGAGGAATCAAAAAGTTACAAATTTAAATTTCTCATTAATAGAATAACTATTTTTAAATTTAAAAAAATCAATGTATATATTTTACTAAAACAAATTAAAATGTTCCCAAATATTTGAAAAGAATCTTTTAGCCGAGCGAAATATGCTGTGCGCCATATTTGAGCTTAAGGAAAATTGCACCACTGTGCGCATTCCAATGAGCTGGAAAAAAAAGTTATGAGTCACTTGGTGCTGCGGTTCGGGGTGAAGGAGAAACATCCAGTAACATCAACATCTCCGTTTTCTGTTTTCAGTTTTCAGTTTCAACCCAAGGAAGAAAAAGTTTCCCTATGCATAACGCATATTTATTAAGCATTAAGGAGGGGGCTGGTCTGGGCTGGGCTGGTCTGCAGGACAATGAGGATCGGCACGTTGATGTGCTTGATGATGACTATTGAACTTTTCAAACATGATGAAGTGCTCCGAAGCGCTCTCTCTCTCTCTCTCTGCGTTTGCTTCGTCTTGCTCTTCCTCGTTCTTTAGCCAAGATTCTAAAGCAAACACAATGGGAAATCTTTCCCGTAACGGGACCCTGACTGAGAGATGATGCAGAGCGACAGGGACAGCGGATGGCGTGGCGAGGGCACCCTCGAACTAATCACAAAGTGCATTTTGTGCTTGCGGCAGTTGGTAAACACAGAAAGAGAGAGAGAGCGAGAGAGCACCAGAGGGAACGCACTGGAGTGGGAGAGTGAAACAAAAGTCCAGCTGGAAGTCCATGCATACAATTTGTGCATTAGAGAGAGGAGAGTGGAGGAGAGTGGAGGAGAGTAGAGGAGGAGGTGTCGTTTGTCGGTGCCTTCAGCTGCACTGCGCTGCTCCTCAACCTCCACCTCAACCTCCACCTCTACCCCTCTCTCATTTTTTATGCACTTTTCAGTTTTCTTTTCGAAATGCAGAAGCAGGAGGGGATGGAGCCAGGAGGGAACATCAGCAAATACTACAAATAATCGTAATAATAAAATGCCAAGTTGTACATTTTGCCGCTACCCGTTACCCGTTACCCGTTCTCGCTCTCTCACTCTTTATACTTCTCTTTCGTTTGATGAGTCATTCTGCTGCAGATTGCAGAACGCGGGAAAGAGAGAGAGAGAGCGAGGGAGAGAGATGGAGAGAGGGGCGCATGAAAGGGGTTAATGCCCTGCGCTCTCTGCAGAGAGGAGTCCTTGGCAATAAATATAAAAATCTTTAGCTCTTTATTGTTGTTGTTAGGAGTTTTGTTTCTTGTTTTGTTTTTGTTGTAGCTTTTCCTTTTGCTTTGCGTGTGCAGATAAGTGAGAGATTTAAGGTAGGGCCACCCCCCCACCGCCCACACCCACCCCCTGCTGGGAATGTGTGTGTAGGTGACATTAGTGTGGTTAGAGGTACAGTGCGAGGGTGGCCCTAGCACCTAGAGAGGAGGTGAGATGTCAGGGGTCACTGTGAGGAGCCCAATGTTTTGTAACTTCTGGACATACAAACTACTCAATGAACCTTAAAAAACCAACGGTATTTTATAAGAAGTTTAATTGGTTTTGTATAAATAATTTCTTTTAAAATTTGCAATGGCTTGCTATTGTACATTTTAAGAGTTTAATAATTTAATTTAATTTAATTTAATTTAATAATTTATTTTCATTGTATTATTTAATGTAATTGAATTTTATAATTTAACGAATATTTTTTATTTAATTTAATTTTATAATTTATATTCTTGTATTATTTAATGTAATTTGATTTTATAATTTAACGTATACTTATTATTTAATTTAAGTGTATTATTTGATTTTAGTATTTAATTTTATAATTTAATGCAGTTTTATTATTTAATTTAATTCTAAATATATTTGTTTTTTATTATGTAGAATATTTTTATATTTTTCATATTTGAGGGATTTTGAGGTTTGAGCCTTCGGTGAATTTGAAGGTGCGGTAATCCTCAAGTTTCTTCATTTGGATGATTAAACAGCCTATCATTATATCGCCTACTTTATTTGATCCCCAATTTGAAGGATATGGAAATCTCTTTCGAGCATTGCAGTCCGAACAATCGGTTACAGTTCGGAATCCCACAACTTGTATACAACGGCCTGGCAAGGATAACCGGCCTATTCGAGGTGTTTCCCATTGTGCCTTCCCATTCCTTTTTTGTCACAATTTCCTGGTCGTAAAACCATTAAAAACCGAAGAGGAACAACTTCCAGCGCCGCCCACATAATAATCGCTGCTCGCCCCTGCTCCCCTTTACCCTGTCCCCTGTCCCCTGTCCCTGTCCCTGTTGTAGTACTCACAATGGACCACTTAGCAAGTGTTCGCCGGCCAGCAACAAAACATAGCAATCATAATAACAGTAATAACAACGGGAACACACACACTTTTATGGGCCCATGGTTAATGCGGGAGAGTGGACCAGGAACAGAACTCGAATAGAGATTACAAATGATTTGAATAAATTTGCAATAAAAAAAAGTGAATTCTATTTGCGTGCTGGAATTGTGCCGACAATAAAGCAATTTTGTACGCCAAAGCTGGGACAGGACTGAACAATTGTCCAGCGGCTTCCCTGCTTGCTCCAGCGATTGCCCGAGAATTGAAGTTTAAAGATTATGTTTCTCCTCCTGGCCATGCAGCCATCCAGCCATCCAGCAGGAATATCCATAGTGGGCCACGGCAACATTGTGGTTAGATTGTAACAGCAGTGGGAACAGGCCATTACAAGTGTCAAAACAGCAATTTATCGTTTGTAATCATGTGTATCTATAATTGTCTGTGTGTGTGTTAGTGTGTGTGTGCGAAACGAAACAGTTAATCATATAAATATGGCGACGGCGGGCGTCGTCGGGCGCTTATTATTTTTGCCTCGGCTGCGATAACATGACCCCGACCCGAGAGACAACTTACGGCAACGGCACTTTGATTTAGTACTAAGCTGCGTTTCGAAATAGTAAGTATACGGCAGTGGCTAGCGGGATGTAATAGATATAATTGAATAAATATATTAAACTAGGGGACAATACCCTACGCAATCGCTTGGCTCGCTCGCACCGATATGATGCAAAATTCATATAATAGAGAGATATAAGATAATAATATTATACGATATTATTATATAATCCGATTCGGAATATTCGGTTTTTAAATACAAAAACGATCAGAGAAAAGAAAATTGCACTTTGATTTAAACTTAAATGTATTAAAAACTATTTTAAATTAAAAATACATTTTAAATTAAAATTTTCTTTTTTTTAAGTATTTACAATGTTTGATACATTGTAAATCTAAATATGAAATATATTTATTTTATATACGAAATATAATAAAATCAAATATTTGTCCATTAATGTCAAAATGTACGGGACACATTTTATTTTATTTCTATGCTTTCCACAATAAAAGCTTACCCACATACAGTTCCGTGCCGCACTGTATCTATCCGAAAGTTTTGTCTTCACACTCTCCTTCTCTATCGAGTGAAAGAGATACATAGAAATGTATAGCATTGCCAAAACCAAAGCTAAAACCACAAAGTCATAAAATTACTTTCGCGCATTATAAATTTATAGTTTACTTTGGTTCATAATCGGGGTGTGGGTGTGGGTGGGGGTAAGGGTGAATGGTGAATGGTGGAATGGTTTTTGGCGCCCAAGCGTAAAAATTTATTATGCTTATGGATGAAATGATCAGAGAGTGGGTGCAGGGGAGATTGGGTATGGGACTCGACTTTGTTTCAGGACGCGGCAGCTGCTGCCTGCTGCCTGCTAGCCATCGCGGACATAAGTCATTTATATTGTAACAAATTGTACGCGATTTGGCGGCATCCTCCTCAAGACATAACACTTGTACCAGATGGATGTCTGCTGGGAATTAATGTTTTTGGCTCCCCATTTGAACTTTGCTGCGCACACTGCGAGGTTAAACGTCGTCTTTAAGAAGCCAATGAAGGGTGATCCTGGGTAACTACTTTGCTATTTAAAAAAAAGCGATTAAAGGGTTGAAAGACTTCCCTAATAAAACCAAATTAATGACAAATTGTTCGAATTTACGTATGGAAGAGAATATCTCCAAAGCCAGTCAGAAATAGTTTAAATCGTAACACTACGTCACAGGTACTTGCTCATAATACAAAAAAAGTAATATTTTGTATATCCCTTATATGCTAATTTTGTTTAATGTACTAAAAACGAGTATAACGAAGGAATGCACCTACGCAAAAATACATAATCTATGTCATAAAAGACTTCACATTAGATTAAATGTCTGTAGGGTATTTGTGGGTCGAGTCACCTTACAGACCCTCAACGCGAACCGAACCGAACACCCAACACCCAACACCCAATCGTTGCACCAATATCAATGGCCGGAACAAACAACCGCCCGCCCCAGAACCACACAATGGGGTCCCAGATCCAGCTGCAATTGTTTGCCAAAAATCATTTAAACCTTTATTTGAAAATTACACATAAACTGGCTCCCACTGGGGACCTCTCTTCTCTTTCTCTGCTCTGACGCTCAATCTGACATACAATTATAAGAAACATCCTCGAGTATTGTGGCTGACATGATTGCCAATTGAAAATTGTAGTTTTGATTCTTCTTACAATATTAACGAACGAAATGTATGTGCATTATTCCGACAGAGTGTAAAGTTTATTTCGTTTAGTTGCACTCCCTTCTGCGACTCTCATTATAGTAGTATAAGTAGTACAATTTAAAAACTATAGATATACCTCTAATCAAGTATATCCTTGAAGTAACCAATCATATAGCCCCACAAATCGGTATCATAATCGAGAAAAACGCGATCAAAATTAACGTTTAGCTCGACTTTTAGCAATGTCCTCTTGGATTTTGTTGGAACTGTTGAGATTTCAGCTGTGATTTTCAGGGCACTGAGAAGGTCCATGAGCTGATCCTTTTCGTTTTCGTACTCTGTGGAATTGATGACCTCGAAGGCGGCCTTCTTCAGTTCTGGACGGAAGTTCTTGTAATAGTTATGCGCATCGCACAGTTTGCGCCCAGAGTATTCCGTGTGGTTCGAGCCGGTGAGGTCTCGGTAGGTGGCGAGTATATCATATTTATTTATTTTATTTTTTTTTAGCCCTATTCTATGTAGAGTTTTGTGGAATATTCTCCCAGTGTGTATCGTATTTCTTCCTTTCTATAGTTTTCGCTAGCCGTCTCTCGATCATCGCACTCTCGCTTGCATTGGGGCACGGGCAATTCGGCCCGCCTGCCTTTGACCTGTCTGCACCGATCAATCAATTATTGCACATTTCGTATTGAATGCCGAATGGCCCTTCAACCGACACTGTCTCTTGGATCCACCTGGATGCATCGGGAGTTTTGAGGAATTTTGTAGCTGAGTCTGCAACGTTCTCCCTCGTAGGAATCTAGCGGCACTGATTACGATGGGTGTTGGCCATGATCTCACCAACTACCACTTCTTTCTTGGTTGCCCTGCGATGGGGCTAGTGCTAGTGCTTCCTAGTAAGCATAATGATTTTATTAATGGTCTAGCCGATATCTCCCTTGTCCAAATTAATGCTATTAAATAACAACCGAGTATGAAACGTTCTATGACATCATAAACTTTGCCCTAAACACATATGTTCCTAAGTTCACGGTTCAAGTATCGTAAAAGCCTCCCTGGTTCTCCAGAAATTGGTTGTACTTAAGGAATAAGTAATCTAGACTTCATAAAAAGTACAGGAAAACTGGCTCCATTTTTTCTTTCTGTAATTCTTTTCTTTCCTCCTTCTCTGTTTTATTCTTTAATTTCTACTTACTATTTAACTGTTTAATAGTTTATGTTTAAGTTTGTAAGCAGAATTTTTTAAATGAAATAATTAAATAAATAAATAAATATACATATACATATACCCCCACTTTGCCTGACATTGCGGGCAATCCAGAATAAAAAAAAATAAAAACATATACCCTCTGTGACCTCTCACCCCAATCCAGACTTTTTGCCATTTACCAAAGTGCAAGGAGAGATACATCAAGTAGACAACGGCAGCTCCAGCTCCAGTCCCAGCCCCAGCCCCGGCAGATACAGATACAGTTGCAGATACAGATACAAATAATCAAGAAGGAGAGAAAAAAAACGTGGCAGGAAATGCGGGCTTGCTCATTATTTGCGCTGAGTGCGGCGGCGGCGGCGACGGCTACGACGACGACATCGAGTACTTTGCATAAATTTCAAATCTTAAAAAATGGGAAGGAGAAAAAACGAAGAGGAGGAGCGGAGCGAAGCGAGGCAAAGGATCCAAACCAGAAGCAGATGACAGCAGCAGCAGCAGCACACAAAAGGACATCGATAGCTGGGTCGCAGCTGCAGATGTAATGGAAATTGAAGGGCTGGCTGGTTGGTCCCGTCCCGTCCCGTCCCTTCCCGTCGCCCCATTCCTTGTCCCATACCCATACCCATTTATATGTATGTATGTCCGCTTCCTGGCCCGACTCTCCGCACCTTTGCGCCGTGTCAAGTGCGGCGGCAGTGGCGGCAAAGAAGTATCTGAATAAAAAATAATGCAATGATACGGAAAAATTAAAAACATTAGAGCCAAGGAGATGGGCGAAGTGGTGTGGGAATGGTAGGAGTGGCGTTAACAAGAAGGGAAGTTGGCTATCAGGGATAGCCGAAGCTGCAAATACTCTATATGATAGCATATATAAAGATGTAGCAATGAATTTTAATTTGATCTAAATTAAATTATAAGTGGGAATATGTGCCAAGATATTTTCAGCTTCGGTAAAAAAATAGATGGAAAAATCAATTAAAATTGGTAATAATGTCAGAATGGAAAGGCCATGTCTAATGGATCAGTTCTAAGCTCGTATACCCTCTTCTAGGGCATACCAAATAAGGAAAGCTGAAAGAGGCGACAACTTCAGTTCTAATGACACGACCACAGACCAGTTCAAGTTGCGCCCAGCCCAGATTTATGGTTGCAATTATGGCCGGAGCAGAGCAGAGCAGAGCGGAGCGGAGCGGAGTCTTACAGCCAGCGTCAGCAATAATTGTGCTTGAAATTTGCATAGAAAATTTTAAGTAGTTGGAAAAGATGCGACCCCTGGCTCTTCCCTGCCCTATACACACACACACACACACACACACACACACACACACCCACTTTTGGTCCCTGTCCTTGATTTGTTCGCCGTTTCAGTTTCAATTGACGTGTAATCCTGCCTTGTCCTTGGCATTTTGCGTGCAGCCACCAAGGACAGCTCGATAATGCTCTCCTTTCTCTCTCTCTCTCTTTCTCTCTGTGTGTGTGTGTCTCTGTTTGGGTGGTTGGGTGTCAAAGTCAAGGCGAAAAGTATGCGCTCAGTCAGCGTGTGTAAGGACTTCAAGGACTCGCTCGCACTGCTGACACTCGCCTCAGTAGATGGTATATTGATTTAGTTTTTGTGATTTTTGTTTGCTCTTTCCGCTCTCTGCTCTGGCTCCCCATCTGGGCCAACATTTAATTAGCGTCAACCAAGTGTTTAAACTGAAATTGTAGACGAGTTTTGTGGAGGAGTGAATGGGAGTGAATAGAATGAAGTTGAGTCCTTAGCGAGTGTCACTTTCATATAATTCTTCCTGCATTTTATATTCAACAAAGGAAATAAAAAACAGAATTGATTCATTTGGGATCATTCTGTTTGCTAATACATTACGGAAAATATTATCATAGGGGAGTGTACAATTAGGGAAAACCCCGTTATGGTCTTTGAAAAAGCATTAAAAAATTAAAATTAAATGAATAAAAGCAGAAATAGCCCTAATTGTAAATTCTAATAATTTAATCATTTCTATCATAATGAAAATCTTTTCAACACTTATTTGTGATCTCTGGTCTAAATAAAATAGTTTCCTATAAAGATGGGAAACCTCTTTATATCTTGACTAACTGCTTTAAAATCCATGCATACTTCCACCGGATGATCCCACACTCCCGGATTGATTTAACTCCGTCTTTGTCGAGCGGCAACAGCTGCATACCAAATAAGTAGTAGTCTTCTTCGAGTTTCTTATTTTAATTTTGTTAGGAAAGTTCAAGAGGATGCAGACGTATCCCAAATTAGATACAAGACAGATCCCGCAATTGAATGACCAGCCCGGGAACTGCTTGCTGCACTTTTCTAATTTTGCTCTTCTCGGGACAATAAAACTTTTCCTTCCTTCTGCCGTCCATTGTGGGCCAAGAAGAGCTGCAACCAATTGCAATAAAAGAAAACTTATCTTTTGTATATATATTCGTATATATGTATGTATGTATGCATGTATATAAATTTGTGGTATTTTTTGGTTTCCTCGAAAGGAGAGGAAAAGAAAAACTTTATGTTGGCTGAGCTGATAAATTCTTGCCATCTCCGGGAGTTGATAAAAAGGCAGAGGAAGCCTGAGAAGGCGGAGAGGGTGAAGTGGGTCCGGCTCCGGCTCCGGCTCGGGCTCGGGTTAAGACATTCAATTGAACAAATTCTCAGCCAGAGTTTTCTTTGAACTATCTGAGAGCAGATATACCGTACTCTCTCCAACTTCCGCATAAATTGCATATAATTGCTTTGCTTGGGTCTCCAGAGATTTATGCGCACATGCCTGGGCTGTGGCTCCTCTTCGTTCTCGTTCTTGTTGCTCCTCTCTGGCGAAATGATAAAAATTTTATTAAAACAAAAAGCTGCATAAATTTCCGCTCGAAATACCGTTTGTACAGCTGCCGCCTTCGACCACTCTCGCCCGCTGTGCATTTTTATTGTAGGACTCTCTCCCCCTCCCACTCCCACTCCCACTCTCTCTCTCTCTGGCTCCCGCAGTAGTATAGTAGTATATCTCTCTATATGGCATAATTAGATTTGATGTCCCGTGGTCCATTTGGTCTGCATCTTCGCCTTGCCATTGGCCTGCGCTGCTCTTCTGGCGGTCAGTCGTCGCTCTCGCTCCCGCTCCCGTCTGAGTCTCGGTTTAGTCTTGGTTTCCATTCACACTTTGGTAATCCGCTTTGGATACTTTTATGACTTAATACGTTTTATTTCATTGCAGACAGACAGTCAGGATAGACAGGATGGCGAAATAAATCTTCCGTGAGCATCTTTGCCCCCGACCCCATCATCATCATCACCAATTCAAATGTCCTGTCCTGTCCTGTCCCATCCTGCAGTCCGGTCCTGCCCTGCCCTGCTCCTTACGCTTGACCAGAGTCGGTTGAAGCGCCCGGGGCCATGGATTCCTGCGACATTTGTTGCACTCCCTCCTCTCTGGTGTCCTTTGTCTTGGTCTTGTTTCGGTTTATTATTGACCAGTTTGCCTCGGATTATTATTACACTCACACAATGCTGACAGTTGGCCCATTGATTTATTAGCCAGTTCTTGGCATTTTCATTCACTGTTTTGTGGTCGCTCCGTCTGCGTCTCACAACTCCCCGCTGGATGTCTTTTAGTGGACTCTTCGTGGGGGATTTTCACTGCTGTATCCCGTGATTAAGGCATTGACAATCCTAGCAGGGGTCGAATGCATAATGCCACACTCGTTCGAGCAGCAGCAGTCTTGTGGGCAGTGGATACATAAACACATACATACATACACATCTTTATGGGAATTTGTCATCAAATTTACTGGAGCAATAATTGTCTTTAATATTATCGAATTTTCTGATGTCATATAGGTCTCAATGAGAAGTAGAAATAATTAATGTATTATATTGAATATGCCTATTACCATTAATTGGGCCGAAACAGACAGTTACGATAAGTCACCGAAGATATTTACAAAAATATTTAATTGATTACGGAGTGGAAGACACAAGTGGCAGAGTGGAAATGGCAGCCACATAGATTCATGTTTGACTGGAAGGATTGTGCAGATATTTTCTGTTAAGTAATTAAGTTAATTAGAAAATCGTATCAAATAGAGTTCAAAATGCAAATGCCATAATTGGATATCTCCAGCATGGTTTGGGTCTCTTTTGGTCAATCCCATCCATCATTAATCAAATGGTGAGGATCGCTCTGTCCTGGGCCTGGTCAAAACCCCACTTCACGAGAGAGAGAGAGAGAGAGAGATAGAGAGAAAGCGCTCATCTAGCAAACAGTAGCTAGACATTAATTAACAGATACAATTCGTGTGAACAGAACAGAGCAATTGTAAAATCAAAGACTAATTTATATCAGCTACATAATATCAGCAAAATGCTACAGGGCTCCAGATCCACCTAATAATGCTCTCCATATTACGCTAAAGCCCGCTTCAAAAAATTATTATGGCATATGGAAGGAAATATCAATTGGCGAAGAAACGATTCTCACAGTGACTTCTTAACAGGAATGAATATGTATTTATTTATTTATTCAAACTCATCGATTCCCCGGTGAACACACCATGGTTAATATTTTGCCGCATTCTTTTCGATGATAGTTTGAATAAACAAAACTATATTATTACTCCTTACATACAGACAAATATTCAATTTCAACGGGCGGATCAGGTAAGGTAAAGGGACGCTCACGGATGAAATTATCGCATATCTTGATGGCCAGCAAATTATAATTTGGATCCGAGGCAACAGTCTCGCTTCCTTGGTTCACGCCTCCGAATGTTGCCAAATGAACAGTAAGAATCAAAGGGTCATCTGGTCGAACGTCATTATCCTTTAGAATTGGGATGAGCGAGGGAAGAACGTTCTTGTTGACTCTCCTACATCCAGACACATCGAGGGACCTGATGTTTTTGCTCCCTCTTAGTAAGCCAAGAACGCCGGCGTTGGTGACGTTAATTGACGAAAGTAGGATCACCCTCTCGAGGTTATCCAACTTGATAAGGTGAAGATTTGTATTGTTCATGTTGAAGCAGACCAGCGATTTCAGGGCCTTTAGTTTGCCAATGGCCTTGGCATTATCATTGTGGCTGGGGCGTCTTTCAGTGCAATATAGGCGCAGCGCCAGCAAGGTGTTTGAATACTTCGAGGCCGATCTGCCAAATAACTTGTCCAGTTCTAGACCAGAGTCGCCTTGAATGTGCAGTACTTTCAGCTGCGGAAAGTACGGCATTTCGGTTTCGGCAGTTTCAATCCCGATGCTCAGAAACTGCAGCTTGGGCCACAACGGATCACGGCTAAGAACGGCTGGAAAGCTTATCGAAACGTTCTGCAAGTCCAATACTTCCAGCTGCGCCATGTCGGCGCACAGTTCGTAGATGTGGAACGGTGCGTCATTCCTTATCCATATGTTCTGCAGTTGCATCAACTGTTTGACTGGAATTACTGAAACAGAAACAGCCAGTAAGTGGGACGGACGGGTAATGCAGACACCAAATGGCAGGACTTACGATCGTTAGGGATAAACTGATACAGTTGCAAGGTCGTCAGTTGGGGCAGCTCCAGCAGTGGCTGCAAATCAATTGGAGTGTGGTCGTTCATCAGTCTCAATTCCTTCAGCTTCTGAAGTCGCACTAGCAACGGCTTAACTTCGTTCCATTTGCCTGTGGAAATTACTAGTGCCGCCAGGTTGGGGCAATGCTCGGAGGCCAGCTTGACCGCTGCCGCGGCACTCTCCGCACCAGAAGACGCAATGAACTGAACAGTCGAACCGCATGCGGACAGTATGAACGACCAGTCCTCAACAGGCAAACTCTCAAATTGTATTTTCTTGTAGCACTGACTTGCGCCGGCGTAAATGCCAAAAGCCTCCTTAAGTACTGGATGCGCTTTGGCCAGACTTTGTCTATCCTTCTCCGTGAGGTATTTAAATATGGTGCTGATCTGCTCCGGTGTTAGGTCCACAATATTCAACATGTTGGCCATTTTTCAACACGAAAGTATTCGAAATTTGACGATTTTGTATGAAAATAAAATTGATTGAAAACTCGCTGGTAATTCCCATGTGTTCTGTCGTAAAAGCAGGTGAACATTCCAGCTGTTAACGATAGTTCGATAGTTCCATTCGATAGTTCGAATCATCAAGCTCCCCATCCCTAGTCGTGTTCTGCTTCTTTTTTTCTGTGAAATTGCGCGTTAAGGGATTTACTGCCCCAAAATGGTTGGCATTAATCTATAAGCGCCGCAAAAAATACCAATTAAAGTGGACAAATCCAAAAACATGGCGTAATATTGTAAATGTGATATTCAAGAAACTTTGAGATAAATACAAGCAGCAATGCAGCAACTCGCCAAAGTGCATGATTTTGCCCATTTTAATCGGGTTGGCAGGGCTGAAGAAATTGTTTTGGATTGCGTTTGTGTGTGTAAAATGGAAAGAAAAATACGGAAAAATGGGTTTGTGTTGGATTGCATACCAACAACAGTTGCAAACGAGCAAAGAAGCGAAACTTCCAGAAAAGTCAAACGGTGCCGAATTGTTGGAATTCTCTCGGGCATCAGCTGCTCGGACATGTTCATGTGTGCGTAATTTGGGCGAGTATTGCTTGTGAATAAGAATTTTAGGTTATGAGTTGCTCAAGAAAAATTTGTTTATTGCAGTTCTCTGACCGGCACATATGAATTGAGGCAGCTGTTGCCTCAATAGGAAAATACAAATCTTCGAAATTTGAAAGAAATACGACTGCATGTACAGGGAGGAGTATGCCAAAGGTAAACCATGTATGGACACGAGAAGTATTCCTCACATTTTGCTCACATGTGTCTCCAATTTCTTTCCGCAGAAAACACAAAGAAATTGCCAAAGAAAAACCTTCGCACTCAGCTGGTAAATACATATATGAAAATCAGTTACAAAATAATAATCACACCATTTTCATCTCAAAAATTTGAATTTAATTGAAACCAATACATTCCCAACTCATGGCAATCTCCCATGAGAACGAACCCCTTAAGAACCCCCACAAAAGTCGTTTCAAATATTATTCTAAATATGCACATATGTATGTGTTTGGCAGTTGCTAAGAAACCACCGCAGAAGCCTCAAAAGTTACTTTTGATGGCCAGACCGAATTAAACACAATAAATAAATGTGAATTCAAATTAAAGAAAACCAGAAGCTAAATAAAAGTTGGAGATATACGAGTGGTATGTGTGTGCATAGTATGTGGAATGGGAAATGTAAAGGAGATGGACCCCAAATGAGCTATCTAACAGATGCCGTGCAGAAAGGCGTTTGGAAAATTGCAAAAGTTCCAGACAGAGCAGAACAGAGCAGACGCCAGCGCAGTTAAAAGCCACAATAAAAACCGTTTGCAATGTTTGAGATAAAAATTAAAAGACGACGTCATTTGGACCAGTCCAAGGCGGGTTTCGGATACAGCTTCTGCATCTGGCTCTCTCCTGGGGGATCCAGGGACCCGTGCAGTCGCGTGTGTGCGGCCCTTAAATGGCACACAAAATAGACATTAAAAGCGATCCAGGAAAGCGGTTGCGATACCCCCAATAGCCTCCCATCCCCCCCGACTGGAACTTGGTCCAGAAACACGTCGATGAGGTGTGTATTTGTGTGTGTGTGTGTGTGTGTGTGTGTGTGTGCTTGTGCTTAGTCCCGGCTAGGATTTTGTTTAATTTTATTTGCTCCTGGGCCAAATGTAACTTTTATTGTTTTCGGTTTCGGTTTCGGTTTTCGGACTTCATTGGGAAGTGCTGGGGTGGACTGTGGACTGTGTCCTGTGTCCTGTGTATGGAGGAGGGCGAGCATCATAAATTCGATTTGTGTGGCATAATTTAAGTCGCTCTGGCACTGATGTTTTGTGCTGATTAGATTGAAGCACGGCACAGGACGAGGAGGAGAGCGAGGACTAGGACTAGGATGAAGACGAGGGAGAAGCGTTTTAATTGTTCCATTCCGAGGCATTCAACGTCACCTCATCAGCAGCATTTACACGTAATGGCCTCGTTAAACTGACTTTTCGACTGCCACTGATGAAATCCTGCCAGTTCCAGGATCCAGATCCAGATCCAAGGCTGGAGCCGAGACAGCCTCGAATGGACGCCATTAACTTGCGTTTAATTGTCTGCACTTTTATGAGAAGTGCCAAAGATACAGATACAGAGAACTGGGGATACAGTAGGAATAATCGTCGCACATGTGGGCAAGGGATATATATGTGTGTACCTTATCTTATAGCTTTTAGCCAGGGCTTTTATGTTTGGCCAAGAAGTGAAGGCTGTAAAAGTAAACGAATGCATACAAACACCTTCAGAAAAAGGGCGAATTTCCATCACTAACTGATGATAAGGTAGCGGGACTTGAGGAGATGCGAAAGGAGAAAATTTAGAAATGAGTCAAAGGTAGATACTTCTATAAGTAGGGCTTTCACTCTCATTGGTTCACAAAAATTGTTTAATATTATATATAATTTGAATATACAATATAATCTAATAGGGATTCGAACGAAGCGGATGTAAAGTTCCGTGATGCGAGATTTTTATATATTCAATTTATAGAATCGATTGCCCAATAAACTAGCCCATCGAACACACCATAAACGGACACAGAGATCATAAAGAGTAAAACAAATAATTGTGGCGATCACTCAAGTATTATCGATTGTACGATTGTAAGACAATCCAATAATATTCATAGCCTCTACACCCGCATAAATAGCCTCCTCAGCCATTAAATGTAATTTCAGTAATACATTTTCTGTCATTCTGGACACCGCATTGCGTCTCCAAAGGAAGATCAATTCATATGCCCACCGACAATAACTTTTACAGCAAACTGCAGTTAAATCATAAGCCCGACCGACCCCTATGCCCACTGGCAGTGCCCATTCCCCCCCCCCCCCCCCCCCCCCCACCGTACTGAAGAAACCTGCCCGAACTTTGATTCGTGACCAGCAAAGTAATGCCCAGATTTTGTATTTCCCTTCCAAAGAGTAACAAAAGGAGCCGCCCGGCAGAGGCAGTACTTTTATGACTGACTCTGAGCGACATGCAACAAAATTGAATTTTATGAATGGGTATTTATGAATTTTATTCATCGTAAGTTATAAAAAAAGCTCTTAGTACTTTTCCTTACTTTGCCATTCATTTTCTGGGGTGGTGCTGGATTCTGGAGAGGCTGGCGGACGACTCTGATGACAAGTCGAATTCCTTGAATGAAATTGAACATGACAACTGGCGATGAAACTTGTTATAAAGAGATCTCTCCCCTAAGAGGAAACAGTGGCCTGATGCTTGCAGTTATTCGGCAGAAACTGTCGCATAATTCCAAGTATTTGCTGTCATCGAATATTCTGAAGAATACAGGAAATAACTTATTTCAAATAAGTAGAACATTTCGTTAGAAAAAGATTAAAAATGCTGAAAATTCTTAAAGGAAATTGCGGTACTGAATTTCAAAAATCCGACTAATTTTTGGTGTTTTTGGTCATGGGAAATTCCTGAGAAAGCCATTTTGCAACTCATTTGGTACTCTCTCGGCCCACTGTCCATTCAAATCCATTGCTAAGCTATTAAAAACGCCAAAAACGCGACGACATCTTTTCAATTCATTTGAAAAGTTTCCCAAACCCCACAAAGCCTTGGCGACTCCTCACCCAGACCAGCAGAAGCTGTCCCAGCTCCCAGCCATTTAACTGCTAGGCAAACAATCGTCAGAAATGCTTTTATATCAAACCGAAAAACGACACAAAAACGCATAGAGAATATAAGCCCGAACACAAATTTTTAAGACCTTTTCGCCTAGCGCTCGAAATTAATTTCGCTAACAATGGCCAAAGGTGGGGGAGGGACATGACATCCTCCAGAGCTCAATGAAGCGCTTAACCATTAAAATCAATCAAAGCAAATTTATTGGACAGAGCGACATTGTTGAGGAGGAAGAACATTTTGAGAGACAGGCGATGTATTTTTATTAGAGAGACACAAGTATGCCCCATAAAAAGCCAGAGATGAGAAGGGCAATGAAAAATCAAATCAGCCAAAAACGATCCCAAAAATGATGACCCCCCCCACCCAAAACGAGACGAAACTGTCAAAAGATAAACCCCTTTTGAGAGAAACTTGAGATTGCGGACAATTGTGCATCGGAATGGTCTGGGTCTGGTCTGCTCTGGTCTGGTCTGGTCAGTGGCTGGCTGCTCCGCTTTTATGGCAAGTTTTTACCCACAAAAAAGTTTCCCCCTTGCAGTTGGGGATTTGGAATCATATTTTTCGGTCTCTTCTCAAATTCGTTTTAGTGGCGGTAATTAAAATTCATTTGTCATACTTTGTAGGTCGCCAACAATGGGCTATCGCTTGGATTTTGTGTGCCTGGAACATTTATGGGTATATTAAAATCAATTTAGCATTCAGTTTTGACATCATTATTTTTTAAGGGCGTCTTTGGCAACATTGTTTCGAATGCAGTTTAGAGAACGAGTTTGGGCATAAATTGAAAGCGATCTTGGTTAAGAAAATATTAAAAATCGTCTGCTACATACCTAAAATAAAAACAAAATTAATTTTTTTTTTTATACTTTACCACGATACTACGATCTTCCATCAAAATTATAAAATATTAAAACAAAATAATCACCTAAAAATATGAAAAAAAATGTCCGTTTATGGTATAATTTGTTCATGCCTGTATATCCTGCTTATTAGGACCTATTGTATAGGTCTCTCTCGCGAAGTCCCTACTTGCTAGAAATTGCGTTCTATTTTTCTTTTTTCATGCACATTTTTCGCGCAAATTTTCCGTCTGAAAGTTTTCATTATTTGCCATCAAATGTTGCCAGCAAAACGAGATACATTGGCCATTTTTCTTGTTGAACAAAGTTGGCAGCGCCAGACCGGCCGCTTGGTTTTCCTTTGGCTTTTCATTAGCGCCAAGTGTTCCATGGAGAGTGCCGTGAAAAATAACAAAAATATGCTAATTTTTGGTTCTGTTCGGCTCTGTTCTGGCAAAGTCACGATCCTTGGGCCAACAATTTGCTGATTGCGCGACAGGAAGCCGGCCAGAGAGGCAGGATGAGGAATTGATGTCATTTTGCGCAAACGCATTGATAAAATGATTGATTACCCGCAGCCGTTGCCGACCATCACATCAACCCTCCCCTCTCGCTCTCTCTCTCTCTCTCTCGCTCTCTCTCTATCGCTCCACGATGCTCATGCAAAAATGCAAACATTTTGCAATCAAATTAACTCTTTAGACGCTTAAGCCGAAGAAGACGGAAAAAAAGGAATTTATCAAAATCTGTAAATTGGCAAAACCATTAAAATTATTAAAATCATGCTTCAGAGGGTTGGCTGGCGAAAAACAGGGCGTGTCCTTTGAAATTTATCAACTGGATATGCAAAATCATTTCCGATTACCTCACTCTTTCTCTTTCTCTCCTATCCATCCGATTTTTTTCGTTGCGCATTTTTCGATAGAAGGGATTTGTTTGGTATTTTGCACAATTGAGTTTCAGACATTTTCGCGGAGCTCGTGAGAGAATTATATGCTTTGAGCAAATTCTCGTGAAAGAAAAAAAGATTCCAAGGCTTAGGGGTCAGTCGCTGAACTGCTTGAAGGATGATTTCAAGTCAAGACGAGCCAAAGCTTCAGGCTAAAGCGGGCAACTGTTTGATCAGCCGCTTGCGAAGTCTTCAGGTTCAAGAAGTCGTAGAACTGATTGCAGGATACACCGTAATATACACCGTTGTGCTATGCACACCGACTAGTGACTGCCACTACCTGCTGGCCCTCCCACCGATTAGCATCCACTACCAATTACCAGGTTCCATTCACCTTCTTCATGCAGGAGCTGTGCCAGGACGGCAAAGAGCAAACAACAAAGCGACATCGCATTGACTGGGGCTGTGCCATGGCGGCACACGTCACAAGTCTGACGCTTTGGCGCAAAACGTAATGATTAATGAGTGAATTATGCGCGAATAAACAGCCAAAGAGCCGGAATTGGAGTTGGTGCTGGAGCTGGAGCTGGTGCTGGTGCTGGGGCTGGAGGCCCCAGTCGAAACTGAAACTTCTCTTTGTCTGGCTTGTTGTTGCTGTTGTTGTTGCTGTTGCAGATATGTACATATTTCGTATACTTTTTGAAGTATATGTACGTCTGGTACCCTTGGGAGCCACAATGGGTATGATGGTTTGATGTTGTTACTGGCTATCGCTTGCTATCGGAAACGGGAAAAACGCACAGGTTTTTAGCCCACATTTGATCTCTGGAATACATCTATTTTTTTATTTGTATGTACATTTTTTTTGTTTTCATTTTATTTAATTTCCCCTATATTACCTTATATGATTATTTTAATTTTGTTTTATTATATTTAAAATTATATTTTAATTAAAAATTTATTATAATGTTTTATCTATTTATTTGTAGTATTTGTATTTGAAAATTGAAAGAAATACGAAAGCCTTCTTGTATCCATTTCAACATTTCAACATAAATTCCAAAAATTCGGAATTCAATTCCATATTTCGGACCAAATACCAGGGTATATTTGGGACTATACCATTCCTTCTTACTTATTATGTTGTTGTTGTTGTTCTCATTGCAGCGTAACATGCCGGGAGCAAATTTGCTTCAGCAGACGGCGGCTGGCGCGTAGTTCAAATGATTATGCACAGAAATGTTTTCCACTAAACTTTGTGTTCTTTTTGTGCTCTGTTTTTTTTTTACCGAGTACTATATACATATACTTTTTGTGCTTTCTACCTTTTGACTTGCACAACGCGGCGTGTACGCAATAAATCTTGATCCCTTCGGGTGGGCGATGGAGCTCTCAATATGCAAACAGCTGCTATTGCTCCGGCTCGGTCCGGCCCCGGCCCCGGACCTGGCTCTGGCTCTGGGTCCGTTCTGTGTCATTCGCCAAAGGCAAATGCAAAAAAAAAGTTCTCATCTTTTATTTATTTTAGATTTTTAATAATCATCGTTTTTTCTGCATTTATTTTTGTTTCAACTGTTTTTTCTCTGTTGCGCATTTTAATGAATTTGTTGTTAATGCGAGTGCGACGAGTATGTGATGCAGATACACCCATAAATGTATCCATTCTCCATGCTACTCGTGGGTCTCTTTTGTTGCTGACATCTCTCACTCCCACTCTTTCTCTCTGTCTCTTCCGCGTGTCTGTTTCCGGTTCGTTTTTGGGTAAATTTGCGCTTGGCTGCTAATTAAAAATTGTGTCTATTTGCATATTTGTAGCTCAGCTTTGGTAACGCCCAGCGGCCGATGGCCGCCCCGGACACGGACACGGACAGGACCTGCATCTGAGTTCTCTGGCTCTCTGGCTGCCCTGCTGTCTGTTGCAAGCTTCGCCAGGACTTGCCTCCACCCTGAATCGGGTCTGGCGGCCAATTCGTTATGCTTGTCCTTTGCCCGTTTTGAGGTCTTTCATCCATAAGGGGATATCCACGATACCCATCTAAAAATCCATACTTTATTTCACGATCTACGGAAGGATCGATTTAAGCCAAAACTTTGATCGAAATTTGTTTCTATTAAAAGTGAAATTAGCCTGAAATTACAGCTAGTTACTTAATTAGCTTACAGCTCTAATTGGACCATTGAAGGAGCCAGCTCATGGGGCACCTGCACACAAGTCAACGAGGAGTTAAGGCACTGCCCTGACCTCCGTCTCTCTATCTAATGACCTTTTTGATTCGAGTACCCCGGGGGACCTCGCCTGCGGCCGGGTAACAAATGTCAACGCCTCGGATAATAGTGCCGTTAGCTGCGCCTGTCAATAACGCCTAATGAAAACCAGCTGCCAGCTGGTGGGGACCAGCCCCGCAAGGCCCGCAAGGGCCGCAACACCTGTGCGGCAGGAATGGAAAGTCTGGCCGGGACAAGGACGGGGCCAGGGACCGAGGCAGGGGCCACTTTCACCCAACTGTCAACTGTTTAATTTACAGCTGCGGTCTGCTCTGCCTCGTCCGGAGTCAAGTGCCGGGGTCAGTTTTAGTTTTAGATTAGTTCTTTCCAAATAAAAAAAAGAAAATACCAGTCCCTCAACTATTCTCGGTGCGGGTGTGTAATTAGCGTGTTTTATGAGTTGCCCAACTCTCCTTTGGGTCCAATTAAGGTCCGACAGTTGGAAAAGTTTTTCAATTGCTCTCTGGGCGGTGTTCCATTGGTCAACTGTCGTGTGGGCCACGCAAAGGTTAAACTACCGCAGAGAGACAGAGCCAGAGAGCAAGAGAGAGAGCCAGAGAGAGAGAGAGAGAGAGAGAGTAAATCAGATTTATCACGACATTCGTGGCACTCGAAGACACGTAGTAAGCCCATGAGACAGACCCTTACAGATCGATTAGAAATATGAAATAAATAACCAATCCTGCCCCTGAACCGCGTCAAGGGCTCCTTCGGATTGTAACACACATCCCCCACTACACTAATATATCCCTAAACTCTTCGAGTTCCGGGTATGAAAAGGTTTCCCGTCTACAAAACTCCAACTATTTGATGGGTTAAACGATAACCACATCCCCAATGTCGGGAGTCAAGAGACCTCTGCTAATAAATTTATTAACATGTGCGGCTAAGCGGATTAGGACTCGCACCCGAAAATATCAACCAGAGGATATTTAAAAACTCCAAACATATTCAAATCCAACCAAAGCAGAAAAAAGGAAATACAGTGGGTGGGAGAGGGAGAGGGGGTGGGGGAGGGAGAGGCAGTGAGAGTCAAGTGCAGACGGGGGCACAATCGACAACACCCGGTTGCCTGCCTTCTGGGACCCATAATAATAATTAAGCCGATAACCACTCGCAGATTTTGCACTTGTTGGTTCTTTGGTTGGTTCTTTGGGTTCGGTTCTCTGTGGGTTTTGCTGCTGCTTGGCGGTGTTAATGATAGTCCCGGGGTGTGGGAGCAACAGCAGCTCATAAAAAATGTCTGGCAGCGAGGAAAATGTTTAATTGTTACACATATGCAAACAATAAGCAACGCAACCCTCTAGACCCCAGATACCAGAAACCCAGACATCCCCAGACCCCTCGCATTGACGAGGAATGGAAAGGAAAGGAAACCTAATGCGCTTAGTGCGGTGCGGGGCACACAAATTGCACGTGCAGCAGGTCTCTGACTCGGCAGTTTTTTAGTTAATTTTATCTTAAAATGTTGGTTCAATGATGTCTAGGCCTAGGGGGTAGTTTCAGTGCTTAACCCTCCACCCCCCGTTGACTATTTTTTTGTATTTTTTGGTTAATATTTATCAACGTGCCAACACGGAAAAAACTTCATCGCTTTCGACGTACGTTAGGAAAAGGTATATTTAAATGTAACAGATGTTGCCATGAGGGATGCTAATCATCAATTTGGGTATTTGGGTATTTTGTATTTGATGCTTCCTTAGTCTTCTTTCGATGCGAGTGGAAAATAATGTTGTATCATGGCAATAAATAGTGCGATTATGAGGCATGCCAGGGAGTGGCAGGCAGCACCATGGGTGCTCCTGGAGATGTGTTCAACAGGGTAAGTTCTGGGTATCTAGCTCCGCTGATTGTACATATGCATATTCCACAGCGCAATAATAGGGATTGCATTGTTAGAGAATGGAATATCAGGAGGCATTTATGATTTTAATAATACGAATCGGAAATGAATTTGTATTTTATTTATTTACCAAAAATCAGAATCCTTTCGATCTCTACTTCCAACTTTTTCCATAGTGTTTACAGAAAAGATACCAGCTACAACTTAAAGCTCAAGCAGTGCTGCCAAAAAAATTTCAAAATTTTAATGATTATTCCCGATTGTACGAGGGAACTGGGAAAAGGCCAACGAGATTCCAGCCAGTTGGGTTGATAGTGGTAATACATCAACGGGAGCCGCACAATACATGGCTCCCGAAAAACACACTATTCGATGGTGTTTTTTGAGAATTTGAATTCAAGAATAAGTGTCGCAACATTTATAGGGAATAAAAATCCCAGGAAATACCCATCAAGCTATCAGTTGGCAAGCAATCAAAAGTTAGGCGCCATTAACACATCCTTTTAGCCAGAACAAAAAAAAACAAAACAAGGCCCAACAATAGGCGCTAATGTTGGGCAATTAATAATGGAAAACGGAAAACAGAAAAAACAAAAAATACAGAACTGAACTTTTGCTAGATTTCCTGCTAATATTTCCTGACCAAGCCTGAAGATAAAGATCTGTTGGAAAAGCAAGGATTGCCCGGAAGGGCGGAAGTGTGCATTAGGCCGGGGCTCTCGGACAAATACATCACATCGTGACACAAATGAATCCTTTTTTGTGTGCCACAGACACAGACACATACATGTACATGTGGGCGAGGGCACAGCCATAACTCACTTTTTTCGGACATTTACGCCTGGCTGCACCTGACGCCACAGCCGATGCCGATGCCACTGCCGCTGCCGCTGCCGACGCCCACGCCAATTTGCGGCTTTGTTATCGAATGTTACTGGTTCCATCACTGGCTCTGTACATTCTCCTCGGTTGAAAGTCGGCCAAAACAAACGCTGACATGACATTCCATTAGCACACAATTTATCAAGAGAGGGAACCAACCACAGAGGCGGCTCGACCGACCGACCAACCAACCGACCGACCGCACTTGTTACCTGGTCTCCCAGTCCGTCCTGGCCTGTCTCTCAGATCTTATCGGCACAAGCGCGCTTCCTTCGCAACGAGAGGTGCAGGGGGAAGTGCAGCGCCCTGAGTCGGGCAATTAGTCAAAGTTCCTGACATTAATGTCTCCGTTTTGTGTGGGCATTTTTTTGTTTCTTGTTTTTCGTTTTTAGTCCCGAATAGTTTTGCAGCTCAACGCCTTCCAAAAGGGGAAATTTATTCCGCCGATCTTTGATAACGAAAATTTTATGTTTTTTAATTTCGTTCGCACCCCTCTGGCACGTCTTGGCCATGGCCAGTTAGTATGCTAATTTCCTGGGCCTCTTAACGCCTAAGTAACATTTTATGGTCAGTCAGGTGTCGGAAGCAGCGAGCGTGCACCCTGTTTTCCCATCCCATCACATAATTAAGTGTTTAGGCACCCAAATAGGCGTAAAACTTTCAACTCAATTTGCATTTTTCACATTTCAATTTCGAAGGGGAAGTTCATTAGGGTTCCACCAAAAAAAAAAAACAATGTTTGTCGGTTGTAAAAAAAAGTAAAATATTTACGGCTATTTAATAGTTGGTTCCTCGGTGCGATTTTTACGATTTATAGACGGAACCACTGGCAGAATGGAAAGGAACAAAAAACGCTGAAGCAAGGTGCTTCAAGCTGTTCCTTTAGTTAGTCGATTTAAAAGCCATAAGCCGCTCGGACCAACTCGGAACCAACTGAAAACACTTTTTTATGTGTTTTAATTTTGGAAGAAAACAAAAATTGAAACGAAACAAATTTTTTGTAATTTAATTACTCTGAAATTTGGTTGTAAACATTTCTTTTACGATCGGAAGCAGTTTGAAAGGACTTCGTTTTATAATCCCTTTTTTTTCAGAAATACTTTCCCCTATATGATAATAATTATTAAATTAAATACTTTTATATTTAGAAAAATTAATTTTTAATTTCTTTATATTTACTGTAAAAATGTAAAAACCTATTTGAATACTTTTTAGTTTCAATTATATTCAAATTGAATTTTGTATATTTAAAATAGCGAATACCTAATTTATATATTGATGTGTTTCTTTTTCCGGTTTTCCTGACGATGCTCAAAGTCTGTCTTCAAGTTGAATGAAAAATCTCTCGGAAACTTGTGAAATCTCTCATAGTCAGTAATCCTGAATTTTCCCATACTTTTCCAGCACTTCTCCAGCCATTTCTAATGCCATTTCCAACTCTGAATGACAACAAATAAGTCTACTTCAAAATGATTAAATGACAAACATCAAATAAACGGCAATAACAGTTTTTCTCCCCTCCCAGACAACGCTCTCAGCCACCCTCTTCTAATTGAGTGGACCCACCCGATAGGCCGAGAAACAATATGAGTATAATTATTAATTGCGAATAATTTTTCTTAAGACTCATTAAGTGCGACCGCGTCCAGCCGACGCGACGCCTTCGAGAACCACAGGCCCATCCACCCACCGACCGCCTCCACTTTTGTTGTCTTGTCGCCAAAAATGACAAAAGAATTGACAGAACATAAATTAGAAAGTAGCCCTCCGCAAAAGAGGAAAGGGAATGGGTAAACACCCAGCATGTCGGAGTGGGAGTACACCCCCCATGATCCTGCGTGGGTGAAAGTGGTCCACAGTGGCCGCCGGCAGGCAGGCAGGCAGGCAGGCAGGCAGGCAGGCTTAAACGTGTTAAGCCAGCGGAAGTGACATTTCTCTTCTCTCGCTCTCTGTCTTTCCGTCTCTCCGTCTCTCGAGTGGCCGGCCACGGGTCACGTGTCCTCGCGTTTGTCGGCATGTCTTCCGATTTGTTTTTGTCACTGCTGGAGGAGTGTTCGGGATTTGTTGATCTATTGTTCCCAAAAAATCCTCGGTGTGTGTTGAGATGTGTGTGTGTGTGTGTGTGTGTCAAAAGAAGAGGCGTGGTCATTGATTAGGTTTCGGCTGGGTTTGTTTGTGGGTAAAACCCGAGGAAAGAAGTGAATGAAAATTACGTCGAAATACAATAGTAAATGATTCCGTGGATGCTCCGAATATTCTTTAGAATAGATGCTGAGTACTTAAAGATACATTTCTGTGGAATGCATCGATGCATCATAGTCCGAAAGTGATGTAAGAAGGGATTCTCACACGTAGTCCAAAGTCCCATAATAGAATAAACGTTGCGGATACCCGATTATTCCAATATCTTACACTGCAATCGCTGGCTAAAGTTGTCCTCCGGGTTGGCCGCATAATAATAATCTTATATACTGAGCCCCGATAATGGTTTCCCTCCAATTAGCCGCCCCATCAGAGCCAATCGATTGTTTCGGCCCACCGCTAAGGATTACAGCCATGTTGACCATGCGCCTAAGTGACGCCATTATGGGGCACATACGAGAGCATCCCACACTCCTGGCGGTCCTGGCCAGTGCACAACGCGTGATAATGTTAAATCAACATTATTTAGGCAGCCATGCATGCGTAATGCGTCTCGAAATTGCACCCTGAGAAGGCATGAGCGGTGGGAGTCGGGCAGTGGGGTATGGGTCGGGCAAAAGACAATTTCGCAGTCAACGCTCTCGGAAGGTTTGCATTCGAAATTAAACGAGGCCCATCCCCAGGACGTGTGATAAAAGTTTAGCACCTAGGAAACAAGTAAACCCCCACCCAACCAGAAGGCCACGAACAGCGACTGGGACTGGGACAGGACAAACAATGTCTCTGGTTTTATGCATTTTCCATAACGACATTCTGGCCAGGCATGCAACACACAGCACACAGCCCACAGGCCACAGGCAAGAACAATGCCGAACAACACTTGACTTGGGCTGTCATTCAAAGTGACAGGCAGTATGACTGCCCGTGCCCCAGCTCCGGCCCCTGCCCCTGCTTCTGCCACAGGCTGCCACTGCATGCGGCCACAAAATGTGCAACGGGAAGAGTCCTGGGCCACACACTCGAGTCTATTTTCCACAAATTTCCATGTTTATTTAGCCACGCACGAAGTTGCATTCCGCACCCCATCCCTCGCACCGAACACCGGACAGGTCCTGTTCCCGGCCATGTATCTTATAGTTTGCTCTGGCATCAAGTGCAAGGTAAATACGAGATATTTTACGCAAATTTATCAAGTGTTTGCCCAGAGAAGAGTGAGGGTTAAATGCGAAGACTACAGGATAGGAGGGACGGGACTGGGCAGGGTGTGGTTGTCCTGAGCAAATGCCATTTATTTTGATTTGCATTTTAACGCTCAAATGCCTTTTTTGTTGCAATTGGATTTCGAAATGTATTTGGTCATTGACTTTGGGTAATTTCAATGCCGAATAATTTTCTATAGGCCGAATAGAAGATCTTTTGGGCTGAGTATTCAACGAATTCCGTATAAATACGGAAAGATTGCCTTTCTCTGAGAGAGTGTATGCTCTGCACGACAAGCCATTCCAACAGTCCGATTTAAAAATGTAAGCCGATATATTTGCACTGAGAAAAATTCCAAAGAGAAAGTGATTCACGTACATTTTGAAATGTATATGAAATTTATATTTATATTTCATTTAAATCTACTTAATATGTTTTTTTCATATTTAGATTTTATAATAGATTATTTCTTAGGAATTTAATATATTTAAAAGTATTTTATATTATTAAATAAATATGTATTATGCAATTAAATATGGGCCGTATAAAATTAATATTTAATTCCACGTAAATTATTTTTAATTTTTAAATGAATATGAAAATATTTTTAGAACCAATATCTTAATATTTAAAATAAATATTTTTCATATTTAAATTCAATATATTTTCTGCAATTTTAATCTAATATATTTTTTTTATAAGTTTGCAAATATTTCGATTAAATATGTGTCGTATTAAAAACAGTTTTTATAAAATTTATGTTGAAATCAAAGTAAATTCCATTTAATTTCACTATTTTTTTAAATTTTAAAACAGAATATTTAGTTTCAATATAGGTGTATGATCGTTTTTACTAAGCGCCTTATCATTATCCACAGGATTCCTTTGAGACTTGTCTCCTTTCCAAACACTTTTTCTGCAACGTCCCAGGCTGTCCTCCGATTTGGGACCAGTTGCAACACCTTCACGCGATTCAAGCAACTTTGATGGTGCTCCACTCTTTTTGTGTGGAATTTTCCCTCTTTACATAGTACTTAAAGCTCTCGGTTTCGATGGACTCCCAAGCCATGTTAATTAAATTCATTGACTGCTCCGAGGCCCTTTGTCTCAATTTGTACGCAAATTAACCAAAGTATTTTTATAAAAAAAAATTAAAAAAAAAAAAACACTGACAGGGAAAAACGGGAAACAAAAACAAGGAGAGCAAATTAATATATCAATATACAAAAGTGTATTGAGTGCAATTTCAATCAAATTGAAAAGAGATCTCCCGCTGCGTGGGCTGCCAGACGCAAACCGACACGAATGCCAGCCCAAATTGACATGTTTGCGGGCCGAGGGGAGGGCGAATTTATATTGTATTTCATATGGAATTTTCCCACCCGTCACCTGTCGCCACCCGCCACCCGCCACCCGCCACCCTTTACTTGTCCTGCAACCAAAAAAAAATGCAAAAAAAAAATGTAAAAAGAAAATCCTCAAACGAAAATCAGTTAAAAAGCAGGAAAATCTGCTTGGAGGCGGCTGTTTCTGTTGCTGCTTGTCGCATGCAACAAATTGTTTCAATTAACTAAATTAAATTTACACTCCTGCAGCTTCCATGTCGAGACCCAGAGCCACATCCAGCGACAGCAGCGGCAACAATGGGTCTGGGTCTGGGTCTGGGTCTGGGCCTGGACATATTGAATGCATTTGGCTCGTACGTGACATGACACTGACAGATAGAAAACGAGCAGCAAGAACTCGACTCAGCAGCAGCCGCAGCAGCCCCCAAAAATTGAGTCTGAGATATCCGATATAGTACATATGTGTGTGTAGAGGGCGTAGAGGGCGTGGGCGTGGGCGTGGGGGAGGGCGAGGGCAGGGAAAATGGAAATGGCAAACATGTTGCATGCCACATCGAACACTGGGGGCCTGACATGAAAATTTATAAAAATTAACTGCCCCAAGTAGGCACAACACACGGGAAGGAGGCGGAGGCGTTTTTCCAAGCGCACTAAGTAATCGACACTGAGAGAAATAAGGCGGAATGAAGGGCTATAGAGCACAAAGAACAATATTTGAAAGCAAACGAACCCATAACTAATACGAAGTAAAATATATACAATAAAATAAAATAAAAATCAGAACAAATGTAGCCCCCAGAGACCCTAAGAGAAGAAACGGAAGAATTAGCAGGATAAGAATCGATATAAAGATTACACGTTCTGTAAATATTACAAATATTTAAAAAAAAAATATTATTGTTTGAAAATATTAAAAAAGAAATATATAATAATATATATATATATGTATATATATAATTGACTCTTATACATTAACATTTGACCGCAAAGGTATACAAATGAATACAATACTTAGAAATCGAATACCCAATATGGATTTCTGGCAGTGCATTTCTGTGTGCAACCCCTCGTGGACTCACCATCAACATTGTTGTAGTGGCAACATTGTTCGTCAATATCAATTATGCGTTCAAATGAATATTGAAGTGCATCAGCCGCATGCCAGGTCCACTCCTGCCCCCACATTTCACTCCCACACACAACAACAACACCACAAAAGCCACCGCCTGAATCCCACTACCACTCCCACTCCCACACACACACACACACACACACACACACACACACACACACGCACCGAGTTCCAGAGGCTGACAGAGGGAGGGGGCGGCTCATCAAGGATTGCTGGCGAAAAATTGGCAATTGTACAAAAGTGTTAACACGGTGCCGCATCCTGAACAGACTCTGACCGCAGAACACACAGGACCAGGCACAGGACCAGCCACAGGCACAGGCACAGGCACAGGCCAAGCCAGACATCGGCTCTGGCAGACAGTACGTAGCGTACGCCTTGGACACATCCATCAATGCCAGCAGATTTAATCGCCATTTAAATTGGGATTGGGGGGATAGCACTCACACAAGCACACAGTCTCTTTCTATAGAGCAGGGGGTGGCAGGGACAGCATTTACTTAAGCGTGTTATCAGCGTAAAATAAATCTCTATGGAATGGTCAAGGCAGGAGAGGCCCAGGGGCCATCATCCGCTCTGTCTATGAAGATACATTTATACACAACAAAAAAAACTTCATAAAATTCTCCAATCTATTTATTGCAATATAAACAAAAAACTCTAAAATATAGTCTCATTTATTACTTCCAAAACATGAAAAATAGCTAAACCATTTGAACTGATTTGTTGACTTTTGATTCCTTTTGCTTTTGCCTAATTTCGATGTATATATTCTTGATTTTCGAGCAATGATTTTTGTCAGTGCACATCTGTTTTAGTGTTTTCCAATCAGAGAAAACCCAAAAGGGTCCTCCAGTGGCACATTGGTCACGTGTCGGCCGATGGTCAGTTCTGTCCGCTGGTCAGTTGAGTGTGACGTGCGTCACATAATTGCAATAAATTAGAAATTGTCAGGCAGTTGAAACAATGTATGTGGCTCAGCTCACCCCCTGGCCACCCCTCTTCCGTTCCCAGCCCTGTTTTACGCAGAATGAGGTTAAGTCTTTGCATGGGCTAAACAATTTGCGCTCTACAAATTTGCCTTAACGCACCGCCAGCCCGGGCCTTGGTTGCATTTACCTCGGCAAACAAATATTCCGAGTGGGGCGGTTCCAGACCACCAAAATATTTGTATTGTGCGTTGCACCCTCCTCTCCTGCCACGGACAAGCGCTCTGCACTAAAAATTAATGCAGCATGGAGGCCGAGGAGGAGGAGGAGTCATGGCACCAGGAAACGCACATAATTAAGATCCACTGAGTGGCCGAGGATGAAAAAAAGGACGAAATGGGAGGTAACCTGGAAGAAACCCACAATTATAGTACAGGACAAACAAGGACCTATATATTGCTCAAAGCCATCTTGAACAATCTTCAGTACAGAGAACCTCATCAAAGGAAATAAAAAAAAAAAAATTATTTAAAAAAAAAAATTAAATAACTAGGAAAACTAAATATGTTATGTAATATAATATATTATAAAATAATATCTAACGTTATATTGATTGGATTAATAAAAGTCATATATTATTTCGATTTAAATTGTACAAATAATATTTAATAAACAAAATAATATTGTAACTTATGAGTGGCTTGTGCATTAGAAATAGGTATCACTTGTTGCGCTACGAAATAATAAAAAAAAAATACAAGTAAATAAATAAACACGAAATATCATATGTATTTGATGACCCCGCCACCCACCTGTAGAAACCACATTCATCTGTTAGAAATTAAGGGAAGCAAATAAATAAAATCATAGCTTGTCACCAACAGCCACATGGTCCCAGCATGCCCTAGAGAACTGCCACAGTTCACGTGGATAGCAAAAAAGTGAAATCGAAACACAAAGGAAGCGAATCCGAGGAAGTTGTACAAATAAAATTTTATGATTTTCCTGCAAGTGCACGGCACTGGAAGGAAATTAATCCCAAAGACAATGGAGACGCAGCAGCAAACTCAGCCTCGGCTTAACATATTTCACATTGTGGGAGTGGGGGCTGGGACACGCCCATCGGTTCTAACCAGAGCGGAAGTGCCAGGCAAATAATAGTAAAAACCAATTGCCAATCGTTAGTTTTTATAAGACATTTTCCTTCTTCTTCAGCGGCCTGTTTTTTTTTTGTTGCTTGTTTGTTGCCTTTTGCGTTGTTGGAAAATTCATTTTCACTTGTCCAAGGGCTCACATCCAACCCCAATGGAAAATCAAAGTCAATCACCGAACACAGATTTTGGTCAGAACGGAAATGTGTCCGAATAGATTGGTGGGAGGGTCCTGTGCGGGGTTTCGCCAACAAATTAGGAATCGACAAGTTATGTGTTGTCCTAGGAGAGGACAGCGACTGGACTCCAGGACTATTGCGACTTAAACAGGCTTTAAGGTTGGTATTTCTAAGAAAACAAATGCTAGAGAAGAAGGATTTTGAAATATTCTGCTTTACCAGCTCTTCCAGTGCTGATTCTGAAATCAATTAACAATTAATTTGATGATTATAAAATCACCAAACAGCAGACGAGACCGCAGAGAGAGAGCAAATCGGGCAAACATAATGGAAAGCCAATTGAAAAGCAAGCATGAAAAATGGGAAAACAAAACTGAAACCGTATCGAAATCGGATTGGGAGATGATGCTTCATTAACATAAAACCACAGGGGCAGGGGCAGGGGCACAGCCAGGGAGCACGAGATCAATTAAAGGCCTCACAGCTTACCGCGCGTTGTTGCCGATAACTAATGGATCACAGTGGCCCGACAGTTATCAGAAATGTTAATGATTTCCAATCACAATCACAACCGCAACGATCCGATCCGATTGTTATTTTTCGTCATGCCACACACACACACACATACAGGGAGGGGAGCAGGCGGGGGCAACGGCAACGGCAACCCTTTGACAGGGGTCTGGTCTCGCCCGGTGTCACATGTCAATTTGTGGAAAAGAACAGCTCCTCAGGGGTAGAGAGTAGACAGCTTTCTTGACAGACAGCACCCCAAAGACGACGAAGTGCAACGCCCAGTGCGTTAGACCCGACCCCGAGCCCCGAGCCCCGAACCCCGAACACCGCACCCCGACCTGAACCATTAATATTAATAGTCCGCCCCAGAACGGAGTGCGTGCTGTACGTGACTTTTTCCCCGGGTGCCCTGCCCCGGTCTTCCGAGGCGAATCTTTGGCAAAACTCCGTTTTCTTATCGTTTTGATTTGTAGACATTTTATTGCTTTATTGATGCGTTCTTATCAAAAGCGCAGCGTTTCGTTTGATGGATTGTTTTCAACTCTTTTGAGGCCTCTACCTTGGGCTCTCCCCTGGGCATAAGTCGTCAGCATTTTTATGCTGGTAGGTAAAACCTTCATCTCCATCCTCCATCCTCCATCTCCATCATCTTTGGATCGGATCGGATCGGCTCGACTCGGCTCAGCTCGCACGCAATTTAACTTGGGAAACTTTTTCTTTTGTCAAATTTACAAATATTTTTCGGTTTGATTGGCACTTACCACCGTCTGAGAGCCGACACACAAAGAACACACAAAACGAAGCGTTTTGTTATGGGAAAATGAGGCGGGTTCTGTTTAGGGAGTCTGTTTACCGTGTAAGAAAAATCTAAACGGGTACAAATATTAGACGATCAAATATTAAGGTCCGTCAAAGGAGTTTCTAAAACAGATAGATACCGGTTTTCCTCCAGCTCAAGAATATATTTACTTGCTTCTGTGGCAATAAGGAAGTGCGTCAGTTGGTGACCCCGAATCTCAAAAAAGCGATAAATACTAATAGGTAATAAGTAGATACATAAATAAAATAAAAAGCAAAACCGAAAATATTCATATTACAATTCTAAATATATGGTTAAAAAGTATTAAGAATACAAGTCAATAAATTAATTATTAATAACTATTAAGATCTCCTTTAAAATTCAATCCA
Organism: Drosophila helvetica; assembly: GCA_963969585.1. NCBI lineage: Eukaryota > Metazoa > Arthropoda > Insecta > Diptera > Drosophilidae > Drosophila > Drosophila helvetica. The sequence goes on from OZ018401.1 coordinate 61,169,380, forward strand.
CACACTCAGCAATTTATATAGCGCATTTTTCGATGTTTGCCCAGAGATTACCCCAAAATGAAATTACTCAAAATAAACTATTTATTTATTTATTTTGTATTATTATTTGATATTGCAGTAATAATTGCTTTTGAAGTAAAAGTTATGTAAGCGAATAATAAATTTCTAACGCCGTAGTTTGTGTAATTTTAAAATATTAAACTGTCTTTGTTTCTGTAGTAATTTTTGCTGTATAAAATATATGCTTTATGTTCTGTGCTTAACGGACTTTTCAGCAATTTTACCCGACCCTCTGAAGCCAGAGCCTTAGAATAAAAACCTTCTCTACAATCCCATCATAATTTGTGATTACAAAAGCCCAACGACAACAGCAAGTTCCACTCAACTGTTGTAAAATTTTATGATTTCTTTACAAGGATTTATATAAATTTACAAATTATGCAGGAGCCTTAGCCTGCAGTAATAAATTACTAATGCTCTCACCTAACGAAAAGAACAAAACAAAAAAAAACCGAAACTTTCTGCGGGAAATATTAAATTTTACGAGCTTAATTTTGTGTACGTGTTTTGGCTCGGAAGACAGATCCCCTCTGCAGCTACCCCATTGGCAATTATGCCGATTGAAAAGTGGCCAGAAACTTGAGTAAACCGATTTTATTGATGGGTCGCCCGGAGAGTCCCAGAGAGGCTGGAACTAATCTCCTTAACAAGACGGGTATTAGGGAGTGCTGTGCTGTTCTGTGCTGTGCTGTCTATGGTCTATTCATATTTCAAAAGGCAACAACTTTGCGCGACTGGCGCAAACCCCTCCAGAATGGCGTCATTAAAGTTTACGATCTTTTTGGGGGGTGGGGGCGGCGGTGTCGGTGCCGGTGCCGGTGCTGCTCCTGGGCCGCCGTAAAGTACGAGTATGCAAAGCTATGCCCAGGCTATTTTGTAATAAAGGGTATTCCCGTAGACATTGCGGGGCAAATGCCCGCCACTTGTTTTGGGTGTTTGCTGTTTCGTGGTGGTCCATTGTTTCGCCAAGTACCAAAAATGCAGCTCCTGCTCCTGCTCCTGCTACACATGTTCCTGATTCCTGCACAGAGATCCATCCGAGTGTCGTGTGTCTTACCGCAAAATGTGTTGGCATAAAATCAACAAAAGTCATCAAAAGATATGCACGAGGCGCCTCGCCTCGCCTCGCCTCCAGCTCCAGCTCCAGTTTCAGTTGGAAACTTTGCATATTAAATGTCATTCGGTAAAGTGGAATTAAGGAAGCGCAGGCAGCTCCCAGGAAACGCTGAAGCCTGTCAGAGCAAATTATGCTGAAGTGCGTCTGTCAGTGTCCTGAAGAGGATGCATCGTCTGGCCCGCTCCGACAAAGATTTTCGGGTTGAGCATTGAGCCATAAATGAAAACTAAACAAGATTTGGGGCGCAAAAGCAGAGCAGAGCAGAGCAGCATCAACTTGCTGCAAATTTTATGAGCTAATTTTAATGAAGTTGCCAGCAACCAAAAAAGTTGATGAATGTCGACACGAGATGCAGACAAGTTTATAAATTATGCCCAACTTAAGATAAGCGCCTGAGGAGGAGTACGTACCCTAAATAATTCAATGTGTTTCGGGGATAATGAGATTTTATTTGTGTATTCCCCTGCTTCCAAAGCTCTTATCGATTGTAAAGCACCCAAGGATTGCTGACTTTATAATATCTCATAGGAAAATATCAAATGCAAGCTAAATATTTAACTCAAAGGAGTCAAAGAACAACATTCAAAGGTTATTTTTTACATTTTTAAAAACCTTTCAGGCTCAAAAGAAGCATTTTAGAAAATTGTTTTCGCTGGTATTATTCACTCTAGCGATCTAATGACCTTTGTCACGGCTATTAGGAAACCATTTGACCACACACACCCTAGGATGGCCCCTAGGGTCAAAGGATTCCCATCATTAGGCGGCCACTTTGCAACGCTGTGAAATCGTAACAAAAAAATTGAAAAAGAGGCCAAGGAGAGCAGCGTATTTCATGCTCCATTAAATTATCATACAATACTCATTGGAGGAGTACTATGATCATCTCTGGTTCTGGAAATCTAATTAAATTAAAATCAAGTTGCTGGGATACTGAATGATCTCTGCCCAAGTAGCAGCGGATGGAGCTGCCTACACAGCGCGACTCCAGCCCCTGGGCATATCCCTCTACTCGAAGCGTGACGATTTCGATTCAAGTGTCAAATCAACATCATTATTCATTATCAAATATATTTCTTTTCTTTCTGTTTTTTTTTTTGGATTTTCGGTTTTGCGGTTAACACAATCACAGCTGGAATCATCTTTATGGGAGGGGGTGATACTACTTTTCGAGGGGAGAATACTTTAATTGAACTTTCCATAGGCGGTGGAAATCTGACCCAATCCCATCGAGGGGGGGTTAATATGTTCTAACAAAGCAATCAATATCAAAGGCATAATTAAATAAAACTAATGATGCCAGTGACAGACAGTGCTGCCAAGGGGGCTAATGATTCCAGAGAGAGAGAGAGAGAGAGAGAGAGAGAGAAAAGTATATGTACATAAATCTTTTCGGTTTTTCGATGGTACTTATATTGAGTTAGGACAGCCAAGGGAAGTGAGGAATAGTTGAAGAAGGTCAGGGAAAACTCTGAAGCGGATTATATATCCTGGCAGCTCTGAGGAATGGTAGACCGATCATTCCTGCAACAGCTTCTGCTATAGTCAACCGATCAGAGAAGAGTCTGGGTTGAGTCTCAGTCAGAAATCTGTAATCCTGAAAGAGTTTGGCATGCAGAAGCAGGATAATAGTCTCTTCATTTTTTTAAAGAACAAAAATATTATATATGAAAATTAATTAATTAAAAATCTTTTATTTGAATTATATTCCGATTAGTTTTTCATTTAAATTTCTCTCAATCCTCTATCTCTCTCTCTCTCTCTCTCTCTCTGTTGCATTAGAAATCAATCCGATTCCGGTCTCAATAGAAATCTAGCGAAAGTGTGGGGCCCTCTACCTTCCTCAAAAACACAGCCCCATTGACATTGACGCCACTCGCACTCCCGATTCAGACTTGGGGCTGCTTGTTTCAGACAGATTTTTATGTACCGTAACTAAACGTTAATTTATGAGTGGAGCAGACAAACACAGACACACGCAGACGGAGAAGGAAGACTTTCACTGGCCGAGGGCAGAGGAGGAATTAAAAAGAAATTAACACGCTTCCAAAAATGTGTGTGTTGTAGTCTTCTTTCCAGCGGAATGGACTGGAGGTCGGTGGGTGGGTGGATCGGATCGGATCTCCTCCTTAGCGATGCTGCAGTGAGTGCAGAGTGTGTGTGAAGCCAAGTGAATTTTACAGCGCTCAAAAGGAGACCCCCATCCCCCCATCTCCCCCATCTCGTTATCTAATTGAGTTTGTTCCTGTTACCGCTTTTCTGTCTGTCTGGTCTGGCCTTAATTTTAATGCGCTCGTAAAACAAGCGCAAAAATTGAGAGCCATAAAAGAGGTCCGACGAAACATTGAAAATTAAAATAAACACATAAAGAGCGACGCCGACACGGTGTCCTGTCCTGTTCTGTCCTGGGTGTGGGATGTGGGATGTGATGTGATGTGATACGCCCGATAACAAGTGTAAGACACATATGCATAAACCCCCACCCAGCCGCTGCCCCTGCCCCTGCCCCTGGCACTGTCTCGTTCTGATCCGATCTGCTCTACTCCGCCTTTCCTTCTGCCTTTCGAGCAACGTTAACCCTGCGCCTAGCCTATAAATCAAACGAAGCGTAAAGCGCGCTTTATCCTTCCGGAATGGAACGGTGCTACGAGATCTACTACATGTACCGCACTGTAGTACCGTCCTGGAAGCGTTGTTTAAAAATGGATTTTAATGGCCCTACGCACCGCCTCACATTTTGTATGCTTGTAAAACATTTATGAGTTATGCGCACATATCCATAATTTACTTCTTATTTATTTGAATGAGTATGTCTGGTATTTGGGAATTAAATGAGTGTCCATTAATGCATTGAATTAATTTACAAATTTTTGGTGGAGTATAACATTGCCTGGTCTCTCATTCACTTCCAATTTATATACATAAATTACATCTATCCTTTGGCGGAGAAAATTAATAGTATGAGCCTTTAAATAACACCAAGAAAAGTGCGATAACGCCTGGCAAGCAGTTTTGAACTTTTTTTTACGTTGAAAATAGTTTAAATAGGCAAAAAATATTTTTTTTTTTTTATTATTTAAACTATTTAGAACGTAAATTAATTAAAGTTTGAAGACGCATACAAAACACTTATTAAAAAAAATCGCGCGAATTGAATTGAATATTTGGCTTTTTGTAAAGAAATAAATAAATGTATGGAAATAGATTATACCATATTTTTTTTTATATAACTCGTCTTTAATCAATATCGTGATTTTTGCTTTAAATTCCACAAATGTTAAGCCCGACGTTCCCAGCATTTTTCCATTTCACACACACAAATACTGTATTTACAGCGAATCAAGAGAAATCAATTACCATGCCTTTCCCATTTAAATTATAACACTTTCCCATGAAATTCCTGACCAACGTTCTCCATCAAGTAATCCATTTTTCGACATTTTAAACTTGCCGCAACTGCAACTGAGATTTTTACCCGAGCACTTTTTTCCAGAGATTGATGACGACGTTCCCATTCCCATTCCCGTTCCCGTTCCCGTTGCGGGTGCTGGCTGATGGTGATGCTGATTGAGGATGGAGGGGGCTGGAGTTTTTGTCAGGCATAGCTAAAGCCAGAGAGAGAGAGAGACGAGACCCATTGAGTAATACGTCACTTGAGTTGTCAAAAGAGCGACGCCCGACGAGTAGGAAAACGTGTGTACCCCCAACCAGACAGAGGCAACACGCATCCGACTCTCCGTACCCGTCCCCGTCCCATCCATGGCCGTGGCCGTGTCCCTGTTCACGGGATTTCCGCACAAGTTGCTGTCGATCAGAGCGTCGGTGGCAGCGGCAGCGGCGGGTAGCAAGTTGTTACATTTCAACATGTTTCGTCACGCCTTGAAATCATTTTGATACTTGTATTTTGATCTCTTTTTTCGTTTTTTTTGTTATGGCATCAAACAGTTTTTAAGTGGCGTCTTAGTTGAAGTGCATGCTGTTTTTTTTTACAATATTTATAGGAGGGATCAAACTATGAGGAATCATGTGGAGTGGAGGGATGTTTCTTTTAATAAACAATTTTCCATGGCTGTCAACATTTGTGAATGTCCAAAAATGTTTTTGCCAATTTTTAAATAATTTTTGATGGGAATATTCTTCTAAACGGAAATGGATTTCTATAGTTTTTTTTTCGATTTCCTAGAGTATCATTGAAAAATCGGAAATACCATTAACAATGATAAATAAGAGCAATATTTTCTTATAAAAGCATAAGCCAATTTCCAACCTAAAAGTAACTTGTCAAATTGATTTAAAAATTCATAAATCAACTAAAAACTTTCCCCTTCGGCCCTCAAAAGGAAAATTAATTTAAAGGCAAGGAGAGGTCGGTCCGGACCGGAACCACAGAAACCGTAAACCGAAAGCCGAAAACCAAAAACCGAAAACCGAAAAATGTACAAAATGTTAAGCATAGCATAAAATTGTATCGGACAGTTGCCACACAGACACGACGCGTCGCGGAGGGGAAGGGAAGGGAAGGGAGCGAGAGTCAGAAGAGTCGGAGTCGGAGTCGGAGTCTCTGTCCAAATATAGAAAAAAAAACCATGTTTAGCTTCATAATAATTCCGACTCAAAGTCATCTTCTCCGTGGCAGTGTCGGTGGTGGGTGGGTGGGGTGGGGCATGTGCATGTGCGTGTGTGCTGCTGTCTGTTGATGCAATTATAAATTGTTGGATAACAAATTACATGCTTGCGTTTTTGGGTTCGGTTCGGTTCGGGATCGGGATCGGGATCGGACGACAAGTTTAACGCCCTCACGCACATATGTTTTCCGGATGCTCTTAAGGGCTCTGAGGATCTGGATGGGGGGGGTGGGTGTATCTGTATCTGTATCTGGGTTGGACATTGATACAGGTATTGGTGGCAGGGTGTTGCGCGGAATGACAACTCAATGCTGCCCATATACATGTATGTGTGTATGACATATGTTCAGGTGGTGCTTCTCAGCAGACACAACTGTACTCTGGATATTTCGACCCTCTGAATGCGGGTCGAGGGCATTAGTTCTAATAATAAAACATATACCTTTTTCATGCGTTTTAATTGCCCCACACACACACACACACACACACACACGTATCTGCTATTTATATTTCCTTTTGCATGTTTGTTGCGCATCAATTTCGGTGGATTATTGCTATTTTGTTGTCCTGGTCCCGATCATGTGTGTGTGCTTGTCCCGGGTTTATTGAACTCTCCATCCCAGCCATCCTCCTTTCATTACGCCAATGTTTCACCGTGCCCGTGTCCGTGCCCGTGTCCGTGCCCGTGTCCGTGCCCGTGTCCGTGCCCGTGTCTGTGTCCGTGTCGGGGGTCCTGTCCTTCCTTTGTTTTGTTGTGTGTGTGCTTGAGCTGCTGCCCAAATGCGAAAAGGGTTCATAACCGCACTTAGCCTCATTGGCTCTCTCTGCTACCTCTTTTGGTTGTTATCGCATGCGGCCCAGACTCCGTCAGTCACTCGGCAGGCACTTCAAATTCAATTCAATTCTCGCACCCAACCTGCGGAGCTTGTGTGCCAACATTAAAATTAATGAATAACAATAAAACCAGCAGCTCCCAGCTTCCCAGCTTCCCAGCTTCTCACCTTCCAGCTCCCAGTCTGAAGGGACTTTTGACGTGTCCTGTCCATGGAGGAGATGAAATGGTAAGCAGCGCAGAGGGCTTAAAACCAGCTGATAGAGGTGGATAGACTTAAAGAATACAGCTCACTGGACTGGAGACTGGAGACTGCAGATAGAACCTCTATGTTTGGTCCTTTGGATAGCTATTAAATTCCCGATAGGTTACACCACAAATCATAATTTAAAGTGCTCCCCAGAGACCACGTACCGGAGACCGTAGACCGTATACCGTAGACCGGAGACGGAGGACACAGCAATTAAAATACCGGAGCAAAAGTTTTGAGCTATTTCTCTAATTTTAATGATCTCCGCTCGTATAATCCCTTTGTATGCGATGTCTCATTAGTTTTGAGGCCATATACAAATGTAATTTCCATTTGAATTTTCCCCATTAAAATTGAGCCATGATGCCAATTTGGAATGATTAAATACCCCCCTACCCCACTCCAGACCCTGGGAGGAGAAAAGGGAAATGCATATGTATGTATATGCAAATTAATTACGAAATTTATGATTTCATTTTGGCAAAAGCTTCATAAAATTCGGCCTGTCAACTGCAATCGGGGCATGGCGCAGGGGGCATGGGGGGTAGCACATGTGTAAGGCCGTAAAATGCTTTCGGAAGAGTCGTCAAAACAATTGGAAATTGAAGTCAACATTTATGGCTCTATCCATATCGCGAGGTAGATAGATAGACATATGGAGAGAGGCAGTGTCTCCATCTTGTCTGGCTGCGACGACGACAGTCACGCACATAATTCTCGCTGTGCAGAAACATTAATTGCGCAATGGTTCAGAGAAAGAGAGAGGGAGAGAGGGAGAGAGAGTGGGATTCCATTCTGAACTTTTTAGTATCCCAACAAATGACGTACGATTTGTTCTGCACGAATAAGTCAAATTATTTGTAGACAGCGCACTTTGTTTTATGGCCTGACAACAAGCCACCTCATCGCATCACAGCCACTTCTCCTCCTCCTACCTCCTACCTCCTCCCACCTCCTCCACCCCCTTCCACATCTAGTTTCTAGTTTCTTGTTCTACAGCTGACGCATCCGCACATCCCCACTGCCTTGAGCACTTTTTTACCCAAACTACTACTACATACTACTCGTGCCTCAATCATAGCCCTGCCGGCCGCTTCCACCTGATGCCAGTATGCGGGCTAATTTATGGCCTGCTCATGTGTGTTTGCTTGGCTCGTTTTTCCCATATATTCACGCGTGTGTGTGTAGTATTGTTTGTGGGTTTTCCTACCCCCAAGCCTCATCCTCAGCTATCCACACACACCATATAATTTTTCATTTACTGCTAAGTGTTTCTTCTGGGCCGCCTCTGCTGCTCTGCCGCTCTGTTGATATTTCATAATTTTCTAAATGACATATTTTTGTTGACGCTTGAGTAGTTTTGTTTGCTTTGTTAATGTAGATTGCCTGCCTCGTGGGTTGGAGGCGGGGAGAGGAGAGGAGGGGCAGAGGTGACTTATAGACATGCGTATCAAATTAAAAGAGAATTATGTTTGCCATGCCCCCTCCCCCCCTGGCAAATGGGTTGAAATCATTTTAAAGTGTGCAAATTTGTATTTTAACCAAGTGGAAATTAAGTGTCGACAAGAAGGATACCAATTGATTTCATATGCCCCGAATCTGAGGTAAGAAATATATTCTGAAACCTGGAGAAATGCATAAATGTCTTCAAAGAATTCAATTAAAGAAATATTTTTCAACAAATATTGTAAGTGCTAATGAGTGAGTCCTTCCATAAGCAACAGATTCTTCGATCATGCATCAATTAAAATCTCCTAAGATGAAGGTGATATAACTAATTCCCATAACTAATTGATATTTTAACAAAATGAATACATACCTATTCATTTTGCATTTTAGCACTTGTTTTTCCATCAATGAAGGGGTTTCTCTTGTGGTATCTGTTCCTTAATTTTGATTTTTCAGTCAGTAATTATGCATATTCGTAAAATTCACCGATAAACATGTGCTGGAATGGGAACTATTTCATAAATAAATATAAATAAATGAGAATCAATTAATCGTATGATTTGTATTATTCAAGAACATTTGAGTCGCTGATTTATATTAGTTTAACCCACTACGGAACGCTCTCCCAAACGGATCACACATGTGAAAACACCTGAGATATAGCACAATAATACATAAAAGAAATCTGCATGAATCTACAGTATTCGTAAAATCAGAGCTACATATGTATCCGAATCACTTCAACCCGAATCCAGTTGAGATCCAATTTTGATGGCTGGTCGGAAAACAAAATTTTGTCACAAAATACAGGCTCAGTTCTTTCAGTTCTATTTTGGCATTTTGTCTCCCCTGCTATCTCTCTCTCTCTGTGCAGAGCAAAGTCTAATTTCGAAACACCAGGAACTGCCAGGATCCAATTTTTAGCGAATCCGATTAGCTGATTAAAATAATTCATACATATGTTAAAAAATACCAAAAAGACTTTTGTAAAATGCCAAATGAGTTAAACTGCATATTAATCTGGATTTTATGATTTAATAAGAAATTATTAATTATTATTTATTTATTTTGGAAACTTGTTTTATGCTCTGAACCATTTTTTTTGAAGCTGACAGGCTTAAAGGTATTCTGATATTTCTGTATTAAATATTTACATTTTAAGTATTTCAAAAACAGCTCAAAGCTCAAATTCTATAAAAACTACAAATATATTTTTTTTTGTATTTTTGTAACCATCCCATGCCGTATTAAATTGTTGTATTGAGTTCTATTTCGAAGACATTTCCCCTCATCAAACGTTGGTGTACCCGACTCACCTCGCCGAGCAAAACTAATTACAAAGCCGGACCACAAAAAGCATCGTTACCAGCAAAACAGAGTCAAAGCCAGAGCCAAAGTCAGAGCCAGAGCCAGTGGCAATGGCAATGGCAATGGCAGCGGCAGTCAGAAAAATGGTTACGCTGTTTTTGTCAAGCGTGCAAAAATGTCAGCAAGTAAAAGGCGCACACACACACACACACACACACACAGACCAGCCAGAGCAGACCCCAAAAGCAGAACCCAACAAAACCACTCGACATGTCAACTCGAATGGAAACACCGAGACAGGACGACAGGGCGACAGGGAGAGAGGGAGAGCAGCTTGGGGATCGGGAGGTATCGGGGGCATCGGGAGTTTGGCAACTTTTTCGGCGAGTGACATGAAAAGGACATGTCACACCGTATGCGCACATTAAGTGTAGCCACAATTTATCAAGCCGCATAAATCTAAATCGAGTCTGGGCGATGGGCGATGGGCGATGGGCGCATCAAAAAGTCAAAAAGCTAATTTGCATTTAAAAGGACCGAAAGGGACGCCACAACAATGATGCCAGGATGCAAAAATACACACATATCTCTACATACATATATGTATATGTACATATATATATTTCCAGCAATATATTCAATTTAATAAGCCAAGATAAATGAAGAGAAACCCAAGCTCGACTCGGGCTAAGCAGACGGAGAGCCATGTAATGGTGGGTCTCTGGACTTGTCAGACGTATCCTTCCTTATTTGCATAGTTTTCGTTTCGGAGTCTGTCAATATGCGGACACACATGTGTGCATTTCGGTGTGCACATGGTGTGCACTTCATCAAATCGTTCCTGGGGTCCTGGTCCTGGTCCTGGTCCCCAGCCGATAAGAGAGTTCAACTTGCAGAAAATGGGAAAAGTTAAATTACTTTTGCTTATTTAGCTTTAGATTTTCGTAAGATATTTTCCTCGCTCAAAACCTTCCTCTTAAATTGAATATTCGCTGTGATGAAAGGATTGCATTTTTACAATATTTTGCTGATACTTATCCAATCCGCATTGGCTCCAAGAGTTCCAAGAGTTCCAAGAGTTCCGGGCCCGGTCGCCCATTCCAATGTTGTCTCTGCTGTCGACGAAATTAGCCCATAATCAAATAAGTTAACGAGGAGTAACCAAAACTGACAATTGGCGCATATAATTGGAGTTTGCCGTACCGCAAATACTCGGTACAGCAAATCAACAATCAGCAAATTTTCAAACCTAATTACATCACGGACCCCAGACCCAGGTCCTTCATGGTAAATCAGAGTCCTGTCCTCCAAGTCTGCTGCGGTCGCAGCCCGAATGCATCGGAGCGTGCCACAAATGGCAGCCAATAGAGCAGAAAGCACAACTCAAGTGCCGAACCGGACAATGGTCCTGGGTCCTGGGTCCTGGGTACTGGGGCAGCATTGAACAGTCCCTGGGCCTTAAGAACCCCACTGAGGCGTAAAGCCATTTTCGTAGGCGTCGCCAAGACAGACGGACGGACAGGCAGACAGACGGACAGACAGACATACAGACACGGGAGTCAGAGCCAGGGTCAGATTGAGGACAGTTTGAAGCGCCGGCAATTTGATTTTTCAATTGCTGCTAATTAGCCGGGGCCATTCTTGCATTCCATTCCATTCCATTCCCCAAACTATTGACAACTTGTCAACCCTGGCGGCGCTCTCGTCAAATTTCAGCAGATAATGACGGATGATAATTGATGGAAGGCAGGGGGAAGGCGGGATTCCCTTATGAATGGATGGATAATGGAATACTTCTACATTCGTTATACATTTTTGTTTCTGCTTTTTTGCCATTTAAGGCATCATCTGTAGGAAATCCATGATTACTCATTTATTGCCCATGTTCTAGACATCCTTCAATATTTCTTAGTTCACTGAAGTGATTTCCCCAATGCTTAGCCCCATTACATTTCCCAATGGTTCTTACACTGGTTATTGTCTCGACTAATTAACGAATAACGAAAGTAAAATCCATTCCCATTCGTTCCACTGTTCCTCGTACGGGTAAACGCTCTTGAACTTTCCCCATTTTCCCTTTGACGCCAACCCTTTACGGCTTTTCGCCCCAAGTTAATGGACGGAGAAGCCTATTAGCAACTTTATTTTGCCGTACCGTACCAGTACCCGTACCGTACCGTCCCGTGTCGTGCCGTGCCATTGCACCTTGCTGCCAGTGTGTGTGTGTGTGTGTGTGTGTGTGTGTTTTTCTCCGGCTTTCTTTCTGGCTTTCTTTGTTCCGGCTAAAAGCGTGGCAGGGTCCGTGCAAATGACAGCTGTCAGTGGCGCTTTTGCAATCAACGAGTGCCTGTCAAACTGACAGCCTGTTGCTCGTTTCTGCTGCTGCCGACTTTTTGCCGGAGGCCTGCCTTTTCACAGCTTAGAAGCAGCAACTTTTTCTTGCCCCTTTCCCCCCCGCCCCCTCTCAGAACACCATCCACAGACCAGGCGCTTAATTTGCTTTATCCAGTGTGTGTGTGTTTTTCTTTCTCTTTTTTTTTTCTTCACACATACGGTCAGACGCCTACGCAGAGGGCGAGGGAGAGCTCTCCAGGGTTACCACCACATCCAAGTGCAAAATGCAACAAATGTCATTAAAAACGTGACATAAAAATATATTTTATGCTTACTCCACATCTCCTCGCTGCTGGCACTTCACATCCTACGCGTCTCCCAACATTTGATTTTATGCTGCAGGAGGAGAGGAAAAGCATCCTCTTTCCCGTATTTCTTGTGCTCATTTTATGCTGCATCGCGTCCCGAATATAAAAAAAAACCAACGCTAGAACGATGAACGGCTAGAGCGGCTAAAAGGACTAAAGGATACCCAGTAAGGGGTTCTATCAATCCCAAAAGTCCGTCTGATAGATTCCGCATTGAAATAAAATACTTAATCTCTGACCAAAGAGAATCAAATTATCTATCTATATTTCAATCCATCTATATATGTATATATTTTCTTTCTTTTGTTTACTGTGATCGAAAGCATTATTTTTGTACCTGTTGCCCACATCGACACATGCATATGTAAAACCAATATACCCTATAGACCGACCCACCGTTGTGCCACGCATAAAAATAGAAAGAAACGCAGAAAATGGCATTTCGCATGCGTTTTCGAGATTGCGACTGCGTTTCGACGGTTCCGTGGGTTCCATGGGTTCCGTGGGTTCCGTGGTTCCGTGGAATGGAGGTTTGAGGTTGAGGTTACGCGGCACTGAGGTTGAATGACCTAGGACAATAGAGTTATGCTTGGGGTAGTTCCTTTTCGTTTTCGTTCCGTTCTTCACGATTCTTATGCCAAACTGCCCGCTGTGCTGATTAAGGGCGTTTTGCCTTCTTAAAGAAGGGTTATTGCAGGAGCAGGAGCAGGAGCAGGAGAGCGGGACAGTCGAGGCAGGGGCAGTGGCAGTGGCAGGGGCAGTGGCAGGGGCAGTGGCAGTCCCACTTCGATTGCTTCATTAAAGTCGGTTTGTCGGTATGGTACTCTGTTACTGGGGGGACCAATTTCCAGGCAATTTGCAAGCAATTTTGATGTGCCAACCTGGTGCCTGTTACCTGGTGCCGGGTGCCGGGTGCTCGTTGCCTAATGAGCCCAAAACAAGACAGACCGAGAAAGACAGAAATTCTGATGTAACAATGCCCCAAAGTGAAATGCCAAAATGGAGAGACTCCTTCGACAACAGCCATCGACACCATCGACACATCTCCGACACGGACTTGGACGTCTTTCTCGTCTCTCGTCTGCTATTCCCAAAAGCAACTTGGGCCCATTAAGGCGACTGGCAAAGAGAGCTGCAATTTGACTTGGCTTCCTCCAGCTCATCTCCATCTCCGTCTTCGTCTCTGTCTCTGTCTCCTGTCTCTCCACACTAAAGGTCTGTCGGTCTGTCGATGCGTCTGTCTCTCTGTCTGCATATTAAATATAACACAAAATGCATATTAAATGGCATAAGCCACAAGAAATGCCAGCTAAAGGAAATGGAATGGAGCAAAGGTGCAGCAGGAAGGCCAAATCCTCTCTCGGGTGGCTTAGCCAGTAAAACCTTTAAGACCTGACGGGAAACGCTTTGGTGTTGTAAAATTTTATAAGTTAACTATTTCGGTGGTTTTCCGCTTTTTCATTTGCTCGATACGGTGGATACGTGAGTCCGGAGTTAGTTAGTTGTGGTGTTAGTAAAACCCCCAGGAGATCCCTGGCTTAAAATGATATCTGGCAGGGATCTGCCGAATGGATAGCCATCTTCAACTGAGGCAAAGACCCCGTTTAAGCGCAGAACAGTTGCCTCTTTAATCATCAATAAAGTCCTTCAGCCTTTGGCAGCTTATCAGTGCCTGTCGGAGGAGCAGATTGCACTTGCAGCTCATTAAAAACCGTGCGCTTTCGGAAAGCAAAACTTCAGACTCATTTGGCCGAATCAAGGAAAACGCATTAAAAAGGTAACTGGCAACCGGCAGCCAGGCAGGAGACCAAAGTGCACTTTACACATTTGTGCGTAATGATTTTCCATTAACGTAAATTTGAATTAACATCGGTTCGGAGTCGGAGTCGGGGTTGGAGTCGGAGTCGGAGGCGGAGGCCAATTACACAGGCCTATCCTCCCTCCAGCCGGAGCCCAGAGGCAAACAAAATCTCCTACACCCGGGGTAGCAGATAGATTCATTTGATAAATACTCAATGACATTAACTGCATAAACCTGCGAATCCCCCACAATCCCAACAATCCCGGGGAGGCGAGGCTCCCATCATGTGCCTGCTGTTTATGGTAATTATTTATTTGCCACAGCCGGTGCTGGTGCCAGAGCCAGAGCCAGAGCCAAAGTCAGCATTGTTGGACTTTTCATCATCGGCCGGCCATTAACATAAAATTTTATGTTTATGTCACAGTTCTTTTTCGGTTGTCACGTTGTTGCCTCTGTCTGTTATGGCCTCTGCCTCTGCCACTGCCACTGCCACTGCCTCTGTACCCGTCTGTTTGGCATTGCCTACTGTACCAAAATGCCATTATTGGATGCTGGAAAGTGTGAACGGACCGAAAGTGTCTGTTGAACGCCCACGCGTGAATGTTGAATTCCTAAGTCTGACAATAGGAAAATGCAAAATTAATTTAAAAATATATATTTTAACTAAAAGACGCTTTGCTTTTTAGGATGGTTTTAACCTGCAATACCAATCGATAGAAACCATTAAATAAATATAATAAAAATAAAATATAAATTTAAAAAAAATTTTAAAAATAAAAAATAAATTACAAATAAATACATATTAATAATAGAAATTTAAAAGTATATATATTATAATAAAAAACCGATTTTATCTGAAAATTCAAGACTCTAAAGAACACAGTAAAAATAATAGTTATATAATAACTAATAATAATAAGTTAAATAATAAATTCAGGTAAACAAAAATTAATAAAAACTAAAGTACGAAATAAAAACAAACAAAGTTAAAATATAAAAATATGTTAAGTTACAATTAAAATAGCTGCAATATTTTAATCTTTTATAAAAAGTATTAAAAAAATATTTGTGTATAACTAGTACATTTAATTAAGAAATGTTTTCCATGAATTCGAGATCTTATAGAACAAGCAAATATTATTTTAATTGAACATGTTTTTTAAATTAATTAATTAATTATATTAATTTATTTATTTATTTATTTAGTCTATTTTTCAGCTATGTATGTTTATGTGGAAGCTCTGTGAAATTCACTCCTCGTCTTACTTATCCTTACTTATCTATAGATGAAATAACTAGACTTGTTATCCCTACCCTTTTCCTAAATTATTTTAAAGTAATGCAATAAGTAAAAATACAAATAAAAATTATAATAAAAATAATCCAATCACCCGAGTTACAGCATATGGAATTCTTCATTCCCTGCGAAGTGTTCCATTATAATTGCAGCAAATCACGAAGCATGCTTGTATCATGCTTGATACCCCATCTAATCGTTTGGTTTTCTCTTCTGATTTTTGCGACAGATGTTAATACATTAATTTCGCATTCACCTTGCTCAAAAACCCCTCCAACCATAGCAACATTGATAATTTCTGATGCAGTACGTGTATTTTCATTAAGCAATAATCATCGTGAAGAAATATTATGCCGGAGAAAACTCTCCCCTAACCCAACATGACCAACATGTACAATATGTTAGCATCACTTAAGCCCCCAACCCAACCCAACCCAACCCAGTCAAACACAGCCCAGTCCGCGTTCAGGACATACCTAAAGGATATACCTACAGAGGCCCAATTGTGCTGTATGTGTGTGTGTGACTACTTAAGCCTCATCATACGCGTTTTAATGCCCATCATCGTTGGCCAATATCCAGCGGCTCGTCATTATGCCCAGATCAGGTCTTCTGTCCATGTCCATGTCTGTGTTCGTGTTCCTGTAAGGACCTACACACACACACACATCTCTGTGGGCTGTTGCTGTCCGTTCAGTGCAATTATTTCCTGCATTGTTCAAGGATTGTTCGCAGAAATTTTCTTTTTGCACAATTGTGGAAAGGCACAAAGTGTTGTCAGGGGATTTCGAAATACTCCCAGGCACACAATGAAAGCTCCGGAGTGGCCAGGCCAGAGCGAGAACGAGAACGGAAATGGCAACAATGCTCCTCGGTTTCTCTTCTCTTCTGTTCAGTTCGGTTCGGTTCGGTTTCTGTTCAGTTCTGTTCAGTTCTGTTGAGGTCTGCTGCTGTCCGCATTGTAAACAATTGACCATGGATGGGGTTGTGTGTTATGTGCTGGGGTTGGGGCTGGGGTTGGGGTTGGGTCTGCAGGATTACGCACCAGTTTACAAGATGCGCCTGGGCCACTTAATGATTTCCACTTATGCATCGCAGACATCATCATCATCAACAGGAGTGTGGGTCTGTGCTGCTGGCCAAA
This sequence comes from Drosophila helvetica, assembly GCA_963969585.1. NCBI lineage: Eukaryota > Metazoa > Arthropoda > Insecta > Diptera > Drosophilidae > Drosophila > Drosophila helvetica. The sequence continues at coordinate 61,185,965 of OZ018401.1, forward strand.
GTGCATTCAAGGCTTACATCAAGTGTCGGAGCTGTCCTCCATGTGTTGTTTCGCAATGCTTTTGCTAATCTATATGTAAATTTTCAGCATAACATTCACAGTGCCCGAAATCGAAGTGGTAAATACCCGGCAAGATCTCTGTCCGGTAACTCCCACCCATGACGTCATGCAAAGTGTTTGACAAATGGCTTAAAAGGGCTAAGACAAAAAAGCATAGCCTGACAGCACAGGACAGAAGAGGGCCGAGAGTGTGGGGCGAAAGCTGACAACATACTAAAAACGTTGACAAAGTGTGTGTTGGCAAGTGTCAGGCCCAGGCCCAGACCCAGACCCAGGCACGCACATCCTTTGCATATGTGTGTGGAGCGAGCGAGTGAGCAATGTGGGTAAGTGCGCGTGAAAGATAAATAATCATGTGATATCATCAGCACGAGTCGGTCGTGGGGGCGGGCGGGCGTCTGCGGAGAACGCCAAAAATTAATTTCATACATTTTAAAATTTCAATTTATTTTGCTTTGCACGAACGCGCAGCGTCTTCAGGCAGACAATGCCTCTGCCATCAGCCCCAGCCCCCTCTCACCCAAAGAAACCCCATTCAAAAACCCATCCCAAGGAACCCAAACCCCAAGTACAGCTGCCGCCCTCGCCCTCGCCCTCGCCATGTGTGTGTGTGTCGTGTCCTCCTTTGGCTTTTGTTTTCCTTCTGCTCGTCCTTTTTTCACACTTGTCACTTGCATTTTTGACATTTCTGTTAGTCAAATGGGCAGCGGATGGAGCGCATGGAGCGCATGGAGGAGAGGTACGGAGCGGACGGAAGAGTGATGACTGAGCGAAGGAAATGGTTCAGGCAGGGGGTGGCGGTAGGGAGTGCGGCTGTCCCGGGGCGGAATATGTCAGGTCCTTAATTAATTATGTGTATGCACCAGCCATTGCAATGACAGTGGCTGTAAAGTGCAGCTCTCACAAATCACATTAACTTTAAAGACAGAACTCTGCCGTTGGGATTATTGGGAAAACCTCCGTCTAGATTTCAGCTTAAGTTAATGTATAGATGGATTTGATTGGATGATAGATGAGAGAGTTGTTGGATGAAAGCTTGTTTGTTTCTGAATAGCTAAATATCAAGTGAACCTCAATTAGTAGGAATTATTATCCAAGAAGATGACAAGCATTGAATGCTATTGTTTGTTTTAATTCAATGCAGGACTTTCAATTTGGACAGGACTGTGACTGCGACTGTGACTAATTGGGCATCGTTTCCACCTTCAATAATTACATTTAACAAAGAAAAGAAAATAAATTTGACATTTCATTCGCAAGCTTTCCTCAAAAATACCAATAATTCTGAAATGAGCAGATCCCAGCAATTCCTATCGAAAAATAGACCAATGCCTTCCGCAGTTCGTCTCAATTCTCAATTTCCCCAAAAATATTCCCCGCCCACCGAAGGGAAAACTTTTATGGCTTTTTGATTAGTTTCCGACCCGACAGCATGTTTCTAAAAAAATACCCACTGGGACTACTCTCACTGCGAGGCCACTGAGACGTACCCCAGAGAAGTCAATTTAAATTAAAAGAAACACGCGGAGCTGCATATTGAAATGTCCTGTGGACGGGCTCCACGAGTCCCTCTCGACTGGACTGGGATGCGACTGGGATCGGAGGGCTGTGGGAGTGGTGGACGGGGGGGAGACTATGGGGAGATGGACGACACCTAACAAAAGTTTAATTGCAGGTATTTAAGCATTTTATACAAAATTCATCATCATCATCTGGCCCTGGGAGTTAATGAAGAGCAGGGAGAGGGATGTCGGGTCCCGGACTGGCTGGAGCACTTTCGTGTGCATTATTTAGCACCGTGGAAAAGTTCATAACTGCGCTACGCTCGTGAATTGTAATTTTTCTTTCAGCGCTTTCATTACTCCATCACTTCGCCAAGAAGGGGCAGGGGGAAGGCGAGGAGAGACGAGCGCAAGGGGAAAAGTTTCTCCCTGCATCGGTCTGCGAGCCATTTATTATGCCATGAAATTCGAGCCAAAGCAACGGGTTAGAGGGAGTCCTTCCTTCTACTTCGTACTTCACTTTTATTATTTTCAAGTTAATGTTCATTTATGGTGGTTACACCTCGACTTTTCGCTGCTTTTGTTTAATTAGACGGTGTGGATTTTCTTCCAGGGAGGCAGGGAGCCAGGGAGGCAGGGAGGCAGGGAGCCAGGGGTATGGCTTTGTGGCTTCCAAACGGAAGACTCCACCAGCTTTTAGCATTAGGAAGCCAAGTTGTTTGTGTTTAATTGCGGAAAATGGCTGGGTAAATTCGCTTAAGAAATCAACCCGCAAATGGAGGAGGTGTGTATGTGTTGCAAGGTGGATTTCTTAGGGCGGTGGTTCTGCTGGTAGGGACATCGCTCCACCATTTCATTGACATTTTCCGGACATCAAAACTTGATTAAAATTAATATGAATCTCGGGAAGAATATGGCTCTGAGACGTTTGCGTAGGCTTGAATAATTTTGTGGTTAATTTGTTATTGGATTCTGGGGACCGACTGAGCTGATCTCAAGGCACCCCTCCATAGCGCAGCTTTTTGGTGCCTCATGCAACATCTTGGTAATCGTATATTCTTTGCTAATACCCTTTCCTCTGTGTGTCTTGTCCCTTAGTCACCCTTTAAACTCTCTCTAAGCATGACCATTTATAAATATCTTCTTAAATTCCGATTTTCAAAGAGTTTCCACCTCATTTGCTGGCAGCCAATGAACACAGAAATCATGGCATTTATATTTTAACTTTTAACGCAGCACGCACGCACGCATCCCATCCCATCCATCCCTCCCAGTTGGGTAAATCGATATCCAACGACCTTGGCTAAAGCTCTGCCTGGAACATAAAGAGCACGTGCTGTCAACTGTGTCAAGTTCCACCCACGCTGCCAGGGAGGAGACCGCTTCCGCGGCTCCCTAAACGAATTCCATTGTCAAGGTCGCACGCACAAAAAGCTACCACAAGACGGGGCGAAAGCATAGAAGGGAACGCCGGCCGGCATGGCCTTGAAAGGAAGTGAGGGAAAAGGAAAAGCTTTCCCTGGTAGGAGCACACACGGCCTTGGCAATGGCCTTGAAGCGACGATGCCCCTAGCAACAAGGAAGCAAAAACTGCGGGGGAAAAAATAAGCTCGATTGGCATTTGGGTTCTGCTCCCTCGGAATCTTTTTCTAAAATGTAACAACTTGAATGGCATTTATGGAGGGGACCCACCAGGGGCGTAGGTTTCGAGGGGGATTATTACTTTACATTTAAATACAATCATCCGAGAGCAGTACGATTCCCAACCAATAGATATAGGCCCCTGGGTATGCCCCTCTTGGATATCTCCACCCCTGCTTCTGTGGCTGTGGCACAAACTATCCAGGAAATGCTTATCCTAATGGATGAGCTCCAGTACTCAGAGCCACTTGGGGGGGACGCCAAACACACTCCAAGGTCGAAGCTGGAGCTGATTCTGATTTAGTTTGAAGGTCAACCCCATTAGGGTATCCCTTGGGGTTGGTCAAGTTGAAGGTTGGGGTTGGATTGAATTGGTAGGGAACATTCAAAGTAAAGTGCGAAATCGCACGGGCATTCAATGGAAAACAGGAAAAACGGCACTTGAGCGTTGGGGAAAGGTTGGAAAAGGTTGAAGTTGAAGGAGGTTTGAAAGGCTCTGGGAAGAGAATACTGGGTTGAAGGAGGTTCTAAAACAAAGATAAAATTTGGTTCAAAGGAAAAAAGAAGGCAGGAACGAGCATGTATTCCCACAAGGAAATTTAAGGTTGAATACAAATTTATTTAAAACGAGCGGGAACGTTGCGAGCAGTGGCAAGGGCCGCGGCTCTACCTTTAAAGAATATATTTTATACGTAAATACTTCGCTCGAGAAAGAGAGTGGGAGAGAGAGAGAAGAGAAAGCCCGCGGAAGGGGCTTTTTTTAATTCTAGCTATAATAATGATCCCATCTGATCCAGATTCAGAAACGTGGTCGGAAACGCTTGCTACTGGGTGTTACTTCAACATTCACCACAAGACTAATATATCCCCAAACTCTTTGAGTTCCGGATATAAAAATAATAAATAAGCCACTCGTATTATAGAGTTCCATGAGCTTCGTATATCCTGAGGATGACATGCCTCCCAAACAATTGTTGATTCACTCGCAAGCCCAGAACAGAATTTCGAACTTCCCCTCCGCTGAAGCAAGTCCTGTGTACTGTGTACTCCCAAGTAAACCCCTCTTTCGAGTTCGACTCCGAGACACGCAGGCGTTGCTCTGTCTTGCGTTACGTTTAACGTAAGGCTCACTCTCTCTGGCGGCTCGCTCTCCCAGTTCCTAGGTCCTCTCTTGCTGCGCCACCCTCCGCTGGCGCTGCCTCTTCCGCGGCAGAGCAAAGGTAGCACGACTTTCCTTTTGGGGTGGCGGGCAGGCAGGCAGGCTGGCTGACTGTCCGTGGGGGTTGTGCTGATGGTGGTGTGAGGGTCTGTGGTTGGTGGTTCAATTGGTTGGTTGTTGGCATAAACAAAGCGCCCGGGGGGTGGGTGACATTTACCATTTGCCGTAGCGCGAGAGCACGGCGCTCTGCCGCGCTGTACTTCCTATAGGAAACAGCCCGAAACCTCAGAGAGCGAGAGGATGAGCGCGAGAGAGAGCGCGCGCTAGACAGAGGGTGGGCAGGACCGAGCCGCAGCTCAGCTATTTTATAAATGCGAGTGCCGTCAGGATGTCGACATTCAGTTCACGCTAAACCCTCGACAAGGCAACAGCCCAGCGCACCCGGAAACGAATTTCCGAGAGAAAAAGTTTCGTCGAAAAGCGTACAAGTTTTCCCGCCAAATGTGACACTTTTTTTTCAAATAAGAAATTCTTGAAAAGTGCTTGAACAAAAAAGACAAGTCTGCAAGGCTGAAAAGTGCATCAAGTGAAGCGATTAAAATTCGAAAAATATAAAACAAACATATACTGCAATGGCCATTGCATATTTCATACCCGACCAGGCCCAACTGTTGGCCAGAAGCAATCAGCAAAGTGCTCAACAGGCCGCCGCCTCAACAGGAGCCGTGCCCCAGCAGCAGCAGCAGCAGCAGCACCAACAACAGCCAGGACAGCAGCAACCGCAACCGCAGACGAGCCAGCAGCATCAGCATCAGCAGCAGCAGCAGCAGCGGCAACAACGTCCCCAGTTCCGTGCCAACATATCCGTGCCACTGGGCCGCCAGCAGGGAGCCATGAGCATGTCCGAGTTTGGATGCTGGGACCTTCTGGCCCAGATCTTCTGCTATGCCCTGAGAATCTACAGCTACAACTCCAGCCAGCGCCGGCCCACGGTCATTCAGATCTCCTTCGAGATCAGGAGCGGCGGCCAGGAGCAGCAGCAGCAGCAGCAGGATCAGGAACAGAACCAGGCGGACGCGACTGATGCCACTGGCAAGGGCAACTAAATGTTACCCGAACGCGTGGTGACGGGACGATGGAACACTAAAGTGATTTTCTTTAGTTTCGGTGGCGGCAGGCTCAATCAAAGCGCATTGTGATTTTTTTTTTTTTGGGAATTGGACAGGACACGAAAGTGGAAGGGTTTTGTAAAAAAAAAATTTGGATATTTCCACAAAATAAGAAGATTTGAAAAAAAAACATTTTTTTAACTATTTTTGAAAAGGAAAATTAATTAAGAGATAGAGAGGAAAATTCAAAATTTGTCATCGACTTGCTGAAAGTGATATTTGATTGTTGGTTACTTTTTTTTGGGTGTCAAATTTTCCGTTTTCAATTTTTGGGAATTAATTTTAAGACAACGGTTTCCGGGCTTTTGGGTAGCAAGAAGAAGACGGTTGGTTCAAACAATTCTCAAATAAATTTTTTTTTACAAGCAGTAATTATTCATAAATCATTAATCAGTGTCTACAAAAAGGAATATTGTATACTCGTATAAGGCCACAACGCAAATATCGTACTCAACTATAAAAACTATTGTCAAATTTTTGCATTTCAACTACTTACAAATACCATACTTATAGAGAAGATACTTACACCACAAAAAAAAAAAAAATAAACTATAGAGTACAGATCTACCATACAATACAGAACCAAACAGCAAATAAAGATGCAAACAACAAAAGGACAACAACTCAATTGTACAAAATAGACTTAAGCAGACTTTAACAATTTTATATGTATACAAAAACAAAACATTTAAAAATAATGAATACGAATAAATGTCAATAAACTATTTGCAAGAGAACCGCCGAACACAGCCAAAAGCTAAGGAAACCCCGAAGAAAAAAATTACACAAAGAAAAACCAGAAAACTTTTAAGCAATTTTGATACAATTAACACAAAATGAAAAACAAAACAGAAAACATATTTTAAAATTATTATTGATTTTAGCGAAATTCAAAATATTATTATTTCCATTTTTGGCATTGAAAATTAAATCATTATACGAAAAATTAATCGAATGTATAAATTAACATTTAAACACAACAACTTTTATATGAAAAAAAACTTAAATTAAATACAATTTTATAAAAAAAACATTTATTTTTCTTAAATTAAATAGGGAGAAATTGTTCTATTTCAGATACATAATCCGAAACTAGCTGGTCCATTGATATTTCCTTTGAAATTGATTAGAACCACCTTTTGAAATCTTGGATCGTGTATTTCAGTATCGATGTAACTATGAAAAACAAATGCAAAAATGCTACGTCTTCTGAAGTATGGAAATATTACACCCAATTGCGATGAAAACAGCGATTTGTCATATCTAATTATTACACAGCGAAATTTTGCGTCAACTTGAAGTATTTACGATTAACACTGGTTGAAAAAACTGATTGAACATATTAAATTGCAGCGACTATTTTTGTTGCGATTTGACAAATACGTTTCTGAATATATTCCATGCTGAAAAACCTCTCAACAGTTATTTACCCTACAGCATTCGGTCGTTGAAAACCGCATATGATTAATATACATAAATGAAGCAAGGAATCAGGCTTGAATTAAATTATTGCAAGGTGGCAGCAATGTTGACAATTTACACAGAGCTCAAAAATTGTATTTGAGGCAGCTGGAAAGTTTTTATGAAAGGTGCGGTTGAGTGTCCTGTCTCAAGAAATCCAAGAGTAGGAATTTCTGGACGAGTTCAGTTACAAATTTCCACCCATAGTTTTTATTACCTCTTTTGCTGCAATTTAAACGAGAAAAGCGCCTCAATTTGATTTTAATTGGAATGTGGACAGGCATCTGGAATCAACACAATCCATTAGCATATTTATTATTATTATTATCACAAAAAGGCATTTCTTTTGCACAGAATTCAGACATGAGCAATTTTATTTTTGTTTCAACAACCTTCTTCTTCTTCTATTATTTTCCGTATTTTACAATGAACAAATTTGAAACAAGTAGAACCAAAACTTCTAAAAGATTTGTGCAAAAAGGCGGAATAGGCTGAACTAAAATAATAAATGTTTACACTTTATTTATTTTATACATTAGTTTTGTTTTACCAAACTTTTAAAAAGGAAGACCACAGTCTTATCAACCTCCAACCCTTTGGGGCAGGCAGTGACAAAAAGGCGGAGAACAGACGATTCATTCATCCATCCAGCAAAAGCAAACATTTAGCGATCTTAATCGTGAAAACCAATATGTCACCTTTGAAAGGAAAAACACAGAGCATTTTCCCGTTGTGTCATGCCACGCCAGGCACACTCCCCAAACCAAGCAAAAGGGTTAAACGGGTTACGCTTAACCGCAGATCTGAGTCTTGGTCGCAAAATACCGCGAGTCATCGGGGTCGTGGTCGTACACCCCCCGAGAACCCATTTAACCCCAGCAACAACAACAAAAAAGTGTAACATCTGTGGAAGGAAACGATCTGCGGCGCCAGATACGTTCGCGCCAGTCAAATAATAATTATGCAAACCTTTCGGGCCGCTAATTTGCCGCCTATCTTAATTTAAATCGCACTCAAAAGCGCAGTGAAACACATACAAAAAAAAATTGTTTAATTGTCGTGACATGACAATAAGCGACCCTGGAAATTAGGGTACTTTCCACGACGCTCGCTCGGGGGAACCTCGTCCTTTTTTTGCGTGCTTGATTTTTTGGCAACGATAAGCGAGGCCCAAATTATAGGGTATGCAAATGCTCTTACTTCGGTGTCGGGTCGGTCGCGTGTCCTGGATTGCTGCTGCTCCTGCCTTTTGTTCACGAATTCCTTTTAGCGCCTGCCCAGACAGAGAGGCAGTTTATGATAACATATTTGTAGTTAATTTAGTTAAATTATTAGCGCATATGTTGGGCGGGACTGCACAGGCTGTTGCTGCACGGAATTATAGAACTTTAACCAAAAAATCATTTCAAACAGGTACACCCAGAGATTACAGCCCTGAGAATCGAGTAGTAACTAAGTTTGCTTTTCAGATTTACAATTTTAAACCAATAGATTGGCACCAAGAGGGGAATTTGTACAAATAAAATGTTTTCTTTCACATTTTAGCATTAATATGAAAATAAATACATTTCTCCTTTAAAATAAATAGATTTCAAATTTAAAATAATAAAATATATTTATAATTTAAAATTAATATATTTATAATTTGTAATAAATATATTTAATATTTAAATAGAATATTCTTAGACTCGATTAGATTAAATATATTTTCTACAAATTTAATATATTCTGTTTCAAATGAATTTGCAAAGTATTACAAAGATTTTTTAATAAAACTGAATAATTTTATTTAATTTCAATATTTTTGTATTTAAGAACCGAACATTTAATTTAAATGTACTACAATATTTTTCTCTGAGTGCAAGCCACATTTGTAGATACTGAGTATGCTCTGATATATACGTTATAATGTACTTTTATTTATTTAAAATTGGATAATGAGGTAGGACTTTATCGATACGAGAATTTTTAACATCTTAGAGCACCCTGGAAGCAGAGGCTTTCTGAGCAGCAATGGCTAGCGGTTCGGATGATAGCAGCGATGAGATCGAAGACGACTTAAATGATGAAAAGCACCAAATACTGAAGTCAATTGACAGCTTTGAAGATCAATACAAAACATACAGGCCAAAGGTTGCTGAAGAAATGAATGAAAATAGGGAAAATATCGGACCGATCCAATCTTCTTGGTATTCAAACACATCGAAAGAACGTTCGGACAAATCGAAAGGCGCCAGTAGGCATTTGTAAGTGGCATATGTGTTGATATCTGTTATATTCAGATCTGTAATATTGTAATCTCTGGACTTGTAGCTCAAATTATCGCATAGCTTCGGGACAGGGACAACAGCAGGGTGCCAACATGGATCATCAGGGCTATAGCTTCAGTGAATGTAAGACTTTCTCATCCATATCATAAGAAACAAAAACCACCAAATCGTATCGTATTCTTTCCCAAACAGATCCCATCTGTAGAAATAGCTCGTGTGCACAGATGGAAAATAACGCCTATATGGCTCAGAGCGAGAGCTGCTATTGGACCGCCGACACCGGAGGCAACAGTCAACCACTGCCCGAAAGCGGTTCGCGCTCGGAGGACACAATTGTGAATCAGCCGGGTGTGTGCGCAGCATCAGTCGGCGAGGAGCAGTCGGGCATCTCGACACAGTGTTGTCCCATGGGTTCTTGCTGCTACTGTCGAATTCCAGAGCCGAGTTATCCTGGACAGGAGCTTCCCTCGCCTGGTCCTATGACCTTCGCGCCCTTTCCATTCATGCCCATGGGCATGCCCATGTTCTCTCCAGGAAACGGTGCGCCTGCTAATGGGATGTATGCCATGCCGAACGGAGGGCCAGCGAATGGGATGTATGCTATGTCAACTTCAGCGAACGGAATGTACGCCATGCCAGCAGAAGCAGCAGCAGCAGCAGCAGCCATGGGAATGAATCAGGATGCACAAGCAGGACGTGGTGCCGCGGGCCAGGCCACAAACATGGCCCAAAGTAATGCTGATGTCAACAATAGCTATGCTGGACCCTCGGCGAGTACCTATTCGGGTATGTCCAATGCTGCTCAGCCCTCAGCCCCTATGGGCAGCTATCCGGTAATGCCCGGAGCATATCATCCATCCATGGCTGGACCCAGCGCAGATCAGAACTCCCAGGGCACTGATGCTGCTGCCGCCTACGAGCTTGTTCAAAAGTACAATCAAAGTATTCAGCAATACTTGGCCACGGCCGAGCAAAATGTTCAGCAGACCATGGCCCAGGCCCAGGCCCAAGTCCACGCCCAGCATGCCACTCCACAGGTGTTCAACAATCTCCAGCAAGGTATGCCACAAAGCCTGGCCACCGCAGGAGCTATGGGAGCTCAACCTTACTATCCAGGCAGTCAAGAAGGTTTCACCAACAGCTCAATGGGCCCGCAACAATACTTCCCCAATGCCATGTCGATGGCGATGCCATCAATGCAACCCACAGCCGTTTTTGGCATGAATGCAGCTAGCAGCAGCAGCAGCAGCAGCAGCAGTGCCTACTATGCCTCGCAAGGCCACTCTGCGGGCGGCGCCTTCAACGATACTCTGCAAACCCAAACGGTCTACTCTTCAGACTACAAGCCCTTTGCAGCACAGGGCAATAACTTCAATCACTTTCCCAATGGCATAGACATTGGCTTGTCACCCGAATCCTGTCCGGCCTATGGTGGCATTGGAACTAGAGCGGGACCTGGTGCCGGTGTCCCATCTGAGATGTGCAGCCAGCTCTATGGAATGGGAATGGATGTGGGCAACCAATCATTTCCTCTCAACCAAATGAAGTGAGACTATATATTAGATTTTTTTAAAGATTTTTTCACTATACCCAGCCTGATTTTACAGCTATGCGAGTTTTCCCTGTGAGATGCAGATGCCTGGCACACCGGCTGCCGGTGGCTATCTTCCTTCATTCAATATGTCTGGCAAGTCAATCTAGGTTGGAAGTTTCTCTTCAAATAATTTAGGGCTGATTGAAAATTATATTTTTTACTCTTTCTCTGGAAACAAACTAATCATTCTCAAGAAAAAACTCGGTAATATTTCATCGGGGTCACCAAAATCCACTCAAAGCAACATTTCAACTATTAATTTTATTAAAATCAATTTTTCGTTCAAAAATAAAATAGGCTAATAGAAAACCGTATTTTGTTTCTGTAATTAAAAAAAATGTTTATTCTCCAGGTATAAGCATCGGGGTCACCAGTCCCCACTTAAAGCCACACAGCTGTAATTTCTACTACAAAAAACTGAGCACATTTAGCCATTCAAAGCCATTAACCCCTCATGAAAACCCTCACGGAACCTGAACTTCTTGTGGCATGCACTTTAAGTCAAAGCTAATTACAGTTAGCCAGGGCCCGAGTCTATTGATTTTAGCAGTAAAGTACACTAACCCATGAAAGAACACACATCCCCCGCGCACACAACCAACATTTGCTGACCCACTTTCCACCCACCAGCCGGAAAAGGGTCGGACAAACAACGCCTACGAATGCGAAATTCTAGAAAAGTGGGGCACAAGTGAAACGCAATATGGCCACAAACGGAGCTGAAGCTCCGCTTAAGACACAGATATACATATCCATATCCCCCCACATGTGGCTTGTGTCTAGGAAGCGCCAAATCAAATATCAAAGTGACCGACAGCGAGAACGAGCTCCGCCAGCCAGTTAATTGTTTGATGTTTAAGACCGTGGCAAAGGAAAAGCCTTCTTCAGATTGTGGAATTGACATTTACTAGCCAACTATTCAACGGTCACTCAGTGCCTTTCATTAATCTTGTGATTCATAGGGCCAGAATAGAAGTAACCTAAACTAAAATAAAAAATAGGGAACGTGTGTCAACACCCACAAAACCACAGGAGGTCGGGGCAACGCAAAGGAATTTTGGAAAAAGAAAGAACATCTGAGAAATGAATGATTTATACCCACAAAAGTACTTTTTTGAGAGAGGCAACACCTTAAATTAGTGGAGAAGAAGTCATTCCGAGAGGCAACTCCTTCGATTTCTACGGACAGATTGAAGGCGAATATGATTAATGATCCATGATCCATCGGGAATTTGTTTGACCAGCGCTGCAACAATTGCGCTTCATTATCGGGGGTTTTTTTTGGCCACTGACCGACCATCGAACGGCAGTCAATTACCGGGCAGTCGACAGTCTCGTTTCTCTCTGTTTTTATCCTATCCCATTCCCATTCCCATTCCTATGGCTATCCATAGATCGGGTGTTGTTGTCAATGTCCTGCTGCGCTATTATTTGTCTTGTGTGTGCGTGAGAGACGAGACTCTGTCCGGTATAAATTGCTTTACGCCACTTTTGGGTCATTAACAAAATTGAAAATGCCTGGAACATGGGCTGGGAGAGGAGGGCAGACTCATCGACCGACCAGCGACCTCCCATTAAATCAGTGCCACCTATTTTGGTAGACACCAATCGGTGCCTGGCTCCATGGGAGGCTAACGCTCCATGGGTGATGTGGAGCAGCTCGATTTATCAGTGTAAGCGATAGATAATGGATTTGCAGAGAAAGCGAGCCTAGATTCTAAAATAAATTGAACCAATTGAAACCAATATTAATTAAAATAGATAATAATAATAATTAAAATAAATAATAATAATAATTATAATATTAATAAATATATATTTGACTTGTGTGAAGGTCCATGAATTGTACAAGTGCTCTCCAATAACCCTTTTCCAAGCGAACAACTCAATCCGGAAGAGAGACAGAGATATAAAGAGAGGAAGAGGCGGCACGAGAATGGCTCGCTTCTTGCCCAAGAACATACATCTACCATCAAATATACAGGGTTTAATCGAAGGCCTTGTGACTTCAAGTAGGTAGCAGGCAAATGTCCAGGCAAGACAATAAAGAAAGGAGACCAAAAAGGGATCACAGTTTACGCGATTGCCTTTCACTTCGGAAGGAAGGACGGACGGTCGGACGGACGGACGGACGGAAAGAAATCAAAGCGTTACAAATTTGCCGGGAACGGAGACCCGTGATACTTTCACTGAGAGAGGGATACACGGACACGGATTAGAGGGCAGGCACGTGACTTCCCAGAATAACAGAGCCAGGCAGGCAGACCATTGTTTTGTATCGAAAGCCGATTATGGCTAGGGTCGGGCCCGAAGGCGATTTACACTTCATTATTATGAGTTATGACCCCTGAGTGCCGTCAAGGACAATGGCTGGGCTGGTCAGACTGCTGTTCGACTGGTCATCGCTTAATTATGTCACTCATTTCGGGCGAAAGTTATTAATTTCTCCTTTCTCTCCGCCCGATTCCATGCAAATCGATTTGTCGCTCATCTCGATATCGATATCGTTCGACATCTGAAGGCTGTGACCAATTGTGGACACGCGCCGCAGACAGATCAAAGTGAGGAAAATGCTGAGCGGAGGGGGGTGGCTCGGTCTCATCCCACATCCCTATGCAAATCAAACAGAAAAATTCAATAAATGTGCTTGGACATAGGTCAATGGTTGCCACTTAGTCAAATGTCAATGGCTGTCCTGTCCGAGTGTCTGCTTAGCCTGGGAACATTTACCCCCGAATCGGATTAAAATTGTCTTTGCCTCGGAAAACTTCAATTGGAAATCGGACAGATGTACAGTGGGACTGTCAGTCTCTTAGCAAAAAATTTGTTCCGAACGGAACCGAATACAATAAAGTCTCCAATAATGTCAATAATGAGCTTCTCAGTCTACACTTTTGACGAAAGATCAAAAATCACCTCAAGATATATTAAGATTAATTTTCCCTGACTGAAAACATTTTTATTGCAGGTGAACAAATTCCTAGACTCCAAATTGAAGAATTTAATTATTATTAAATAGTTTTACATTTATAGTATTTTTATTTTTTTTGTTTAAGAATATTTAAAGAATTTCTTTATTTCAACGAATCTGGAGCTTAGCTTCCAAAATCCATATAGTTCTGAAGTCAGTATATGTACGTATTGAGCATCTCACACTTTGGAATCCGCTATTATATTACACACTGTGATCCTGCCATCTTTCTCACGGGGTTTAAATCAATTTCAGCGCCCTTCCACTTCATAAATTCCCTCAAATAGACGCGAACCCTTTGGCTAAGTGGCAACACAGCAAAAGGGGACCATCGTTGGGCGTTACAAATTGGACGACGGCAAATTACACACACCAACTGCTGTTCTGCTGTCTTCGGGCCGGGTATTTACAAGAAATTTGCAAACAATATTGATTTCCTAGCTATCAAAATAAAAATTAATCAATGCACTTAAAAGTGAAAAACAAAAATAAAGAAGCAAACTCAATGACGTGGAAAGGTGTGCTGCGGGGAGGAAAACGAAACCCTTTTTCTAAAATACAAAAAAAAAAAAAACCCTCCCTCTCCGTGACTTTAAAGTACTCGGAAAGAACTTCACTAATTTATAACTTATGACCTCTATGCCCATGGACAATTTTCCATGCCACTACAAAGCAGAGCAAAAAGCCAAAATTTGACATGAGTGGCGGTCGGTCGGTTGCATAAACCATAATCATGTATGTGTAACCCCTTCTTCAAATCCCCTACGAAGCTAAGTAGTACACCAAAATAAACCCTTCAGCCGGGACATGGTGTATGGTGTGTGGTATATGGTATATGGGATATGGTAGTGCTGTGTATGTGTGCGTATGTGCACCCTCCTCGCGCACATGTCAGCAAGGGAATTAATCGAAGAGAAGTGATTTATTTAGCGCTCGGACAGACGCAACGCTTCAATGACCCAAAAGAAAAAGGGTTATTCCTGCGTTTCCACCGTTTTCAATTCGCACCCAAATCAAATTTAAACTGTTTTCAAAGCTGCACCGAGAACAGTTACGGTACAGTACGGTGTGGTATGGCATACCTCTCTCTCTCATCCCATTAATGGGCTGGGCAACCGGAGGGTTGGTCCCTCTGCATTTTTGTTCTTTTTCTTTTTTTTCTTTTGGCTAATTTTGGGTTTTTTACTGTGTGAAATTTGTGCTGCCTATTGCACTTTTTTCTCCTTAAATTCACACTGCATTTTATTTATTTCCAGAGAGGGGGAAGGGGAAATTTGTGCCTGTTGTTGTGAGCGGCTCCTTTCAAAATATTTATGACTTTTTGGTCTTTATGGGTTTTCTTCGAGATTTGATTGATTCGAGTGGGGATGTTGTGATGCATTCAATTTGCAGTAAATTTGCAGCAATTAATAAAATCCAAAAGTCGGCAGAAACCGTAAAAAAAAGGTATACAAAGTTCTTTTTTTTCGTTTTTTTTTTACTGTGGGAACTTTTCCAAAGAACAGCTGCAAGCATGCAGGAAAAACGGGGCTAAGAATACATGAAAACTGCAATATAATATTTTTTTAAATTCTAAAGATATAACCTGAAATGCAAGGATTTTTTTACTATGCGATTATCACAGGGTGATCGTTTCCGCATATGCAGTTTATTTTCATAGAAAGATACAAATATAATAATATATGTAAATATAATAGGTACTAAGAAAAATATAAGATACATTCGGGGAAAAACAGTATGCAAATTAAAGCAAAACAGAAAAACCCACCAGTTCTCAGAATGCTTTAGCGTTGAATATTTTCTGTATGATCGTAGTGCTATTTATTTTTTGATATTACTTACATGGCCTTAAGACGCGCGATTTTTTGGACCGCTGTGCCCATGTTGCAACTGAATATCCTGCACGTACAAAAAACATACTCAAATAGTTGGACATTCTAACAGCAAAATGTCCTGATACTATCATGGCATATAACACACACAACTCAAGACCAACCGATTTGAATCTATAACCGATTGATTGCAACTATCACTGATTTTTGCCATTTTTTTATTTTTTAATTCATATTTTTGTATTGCATAATAAATATTTTAAATACTAAATATACTATGTTTATAGTTGATAAATATATATATAGATATATGCATTTTAATTGAATTCCATTCAATGCCAGGCGCAACTTTATGAACCTTTACTAAACGGCATAACACATTTGTAACCCTTTAGGTGTGACCCCGACCCCGACCCCGACTCCGACTCCGACCTCCAGTCCTACTGCCATATCTGCCATATCTGCCTGGCCCTACCTGAACTAATAGGCGTGCGGCGTGCAATGTGCTGCATGCCACCGAATTTCAAAAAGAGAAATTGCATTTTGCGAAACTCAATTGGGTGGAACTAATTTCTTGGATGATCGCTATCGCTATCGCTAGCGCTAGCGCTGGGCTTCTGCTGACTGCGTTGGCGTAGATTTTCCTCGATTTTGACATATTTATTTGGACTGACGACCCTTTTCCAGAGGCGCAACCAATTGTTGGCTCTTGGGATGATAGATATTTGTGGTGTTTACGTGCACTCGAAAATCTTTATCACACATCCCTAGCCCTGACCAAAGGCCACTCTTTAAATGAGTCCTAATGACATCCGTTGCGAGGCCAGGCAGGCCCGGAGGCAGTTCAAAAGTAGCAGTCCATTTATTGTTTTTCATTTCCTAATCGGGGCGGCACATTGTTGTGAACGACAGGATGTGTGTGTGTGCTTTTGTGTGTGTGTTTGAGCCTTGTGTGTGGTTAAGGGTTGGCCAAGTCAGTGTCCCTTCCGCCGCGAAGCGATCAAAATTTACGATAAATGCTTTAAAAATTCTATACACCTCACAATGGGAACAAAGAAGTTTTTCATTTTGCTGTTAAGTGAGCATGGCCAACTGGATTTGTTAGAGATCATAAATTGTCCAACATGAAAATAGATTAGATGACATCATATGTGTGGACTGCGAGTGCGAGTGCGAGTGAAAATGCTCTTTGTGCCGCCCAGATATGTACATTCACATGTGAAGGAGTTGGATGTGTGCTGGGGGGTAGATTTCTTAAGGGAATAACTGCACCTGCTTGTAATGAGGCGCTGGTGTGGGGTACAAATCTCTGCCGCAAATTTGTAAGCAATTATTTGTATAGGCAAAAAACAAAAACCATCATCAATCTCTGTCTCCGTCTGCTACTGCTACTGCTACTCATAAAAGCGCATGCATTTAAATTAGACATTTAAGCCAACACTCTCTCCCCCATGAAGGGAAGGGAGGGGGGGCGGCAAGAGAGAAGTGTCAGGAGCAGGACTCCCCAGCCGGGAAACGCTTAATAGGATTTTTACAATTTTTACTATTTTCCTTGCGGCAGTCGGCAGCCCGCAGTCGCTACTGGTTACCAGTCGTCGCTCCTTTCTCTCCACTCTCCTTTCTCTTCACTCTCTATTTTTTTTTTAATTTCCCAATATTTTTGCCTTTGGCCTGGACCAAAAAAAAAGGGGTTAGAAAAATGCCAGCAGAGCGCACCCCTGTGTCGCACTGGAAATTCTTTTACACTTTTGTCTTTCATTTTTTGTTTTCATTTCGTCGCCGTTGTTACACACACACACAGGATATGGTTATTCCTGTTCCTGTTGTTAGGGTTTCATGCACCGCATAACATTAAAATTCAGATTTTGATTGATCATCCTGCATGTGAGTGGAGGGTATGGGACTCGTACTCGTACAAAGTGTGGTGGAACGCTGCGAGGCGAAGGCATTTCAATTGACGGAACGGGAAGGAAGCGTTCTGATGCTGGATTCTGAATTTGTTTAAAGCTTGTTCCGACAATTTTGTAAATTGGTTATTGCTGAATTTCAATATCGGAATGAGAAGGAGCAAAGGAAGGCTCTGAAAAAAGGTCTAAATTGGACAAATTATTTATTTATTTAATAGTGATAATCGAAGTCTAAAACTGAGTACTGGTTTCGGAGGACTTTGGCTAAATTTGTAATATATCAGACTGATATCTGACATATCAATATCTAAAGCCATAGCTTTAATAAGCAAGCCATTTTCATTAAACTTTAATCATTATTTGTTATACAACAATATCCCAAGACTGTTCCTGTTTCTGCATCTGCATAATACTTTCCAGTAATTGTAGAAAACTCAGTCATGGGTAAACGCCAACCAATCCTTTACCAAATCAATCGAAGTCCCTTTAAAGTATTTCTATATGCAAATATTGGTTCCTTGGAAGACGCTTTGAAGGCGTCACGCTAACTAAACTTTCCCAGGAAAATTTACAAACATATCACCAAACTGTTTTTCCCGTTTTTCGGCTTTCACCGAACCCACTTAAATATGCACGCAGCGGCGGGTAGGGGAAGGGGTAGCCAGAATTCGATTAGCAACAAATGCATATTGATGGAATAATTGAGCAATTCTAATGAACCACAACAACGGCAGGGAAGGTGACGGAGTCGGAGTCGGAAACGGAAAGAAAAGGCCAAACAAATTGCATTGGATTTGGATTCGGATTCGGATTGATGGAACTGCTTTTCCTATTTTTTTTTTTTTGTACGAAGGAACCACAATATTTGCATGTGATTGACAACAGGGTTAATTGAGTGTGAGTGTCGCTGGGCACAACAGCACAAGGCATTTGCATAGAGTCAGTCGGTAGACACAAACAAACATTTATTATGGTATTCTTTAACTATGATTTCGGTAACCCTTTTTTTTGGGTGGCTTTTAGGGGTACAGTACATCCATTAATTCTACTGACAGGGTGAGATCTGAGCTGGTGAGCTGAGGTGAGGTGAGGTGACTGATGATGGGGTGTTGAGTCAAGGTGAGAGATCTCCTGTCCTCTCCTATCCCAGGCCCAAATGTCATTTCAATGAATATATAATTGGAAATTATATGATTTTTTTCATTCTATTTTGTATGTGGCGTATGGATTTTTTTTTGTTTGCTTTTCTTTTAAATTTACATATTTTTTCGCTCTCTTTGGCAGATCCTCTGCCTTAATTAATGATGTCTCCTGATATTTTGCATACATGTGCTGGCTGGAATCATTAATCAGGCCTTCTAAGTAGCTGCTTGAACTCATTAACCCTTTTGTTCGCAGTACTCCCCGACAGAAGTTTTGTATAAATAGTCTTATATAAATATTTGCATTGCCGCCCATTGCCAGTCCATGAGAACAGAGATCTGCAACGCAATAAATGAACAAAAAAGGAAAAAAATAGAAAAGAGAAAGCACAAAGAGCACAGATATCCTTATTAATGATCCTGGAGAGACCTTTTCCGCACTTTTAATTAGTGAAAACCCCGAACCTCTACCGTCTTTCGACCCGATGGGAAAAACTTTCTCCTGCTCTCTTGCTCTCCCTCTCTTTCTCTCTCTCTGGGCCATATATCAAATATTGAATTTCTTTTGGCCTCCTATCAAGATGCCCATTAAGGCCAATAAGTGGGCTCTCATATTATGCCATATTTTCTAAATTGCTAAAAAAAAAAGAAAAAGAAAATGCAAGCGAAAACAAAGTTTTGTGGAAAAGTGCCAGCCGATAAACACGAATAAAACATTTGAGGTACATTATGTCAGGGCGTAAGAATTATTGGTTTCAGATTGTTTTCCCCAGATAAGCCCCTGAGTTATGGGGGCAAACGCAGCGGGCAATAAAAAGTATACGCGAGAGATGAATGCTACACAAAAAATATCTTTATCTGGGGGGTTGCAAATCAAAGGGAAATTCTGCCACTTTGTTTTTGTAGCTCACGTAAAAAATATTAGATTCTTTTGCAAGAATTATATTTCTCTGGTTTCTCTACTTGTGAAATGGAAATGGAAATGGACCCGCTGCTTACAATTTCGGAGCGCCGAAATCGCCAAATTCGGCAATTTGATCGGGGTCACCAAAGATGCAAAAGGGCTTACATTTTATTCCGCTTATCGGGGTCACAAAATATGCAAAAAGTGCAAAAGCGATTTATAGCAAATTCCATTAAAGCATCAGTAGCTTAGTTCATTTATATATATATTTTTTACTTACTTACAATTGGATATTCTTCAGATTACCTGCAAATTAAATATATACAAACTTATTACTTACACGTAAAATATTTAAATTATATTTACTTATGTTTGATAATAAATTCAACTCAAATTTGGCTCAATAATTCATAATTAAAACATGAAAATATAATTGTTACAGTTTAGATAACAACAATAAGCTAGAAGAAAAACAACTGATGCGTAATCCTTCAGAGACTTATGCGGGCAGATAAACAGTTGGGTTAAACTTAACCCCATCGCAGGGAACAAAGGTCACGCGAAAAAAACCGAACTTGTATAATTAATTGCCTCGTAATTCGGTTGTGGGTCCAAACATCATTAATATCTATAAGATTTGACGAGAGCCAGAGACACCAGAGATCTCTTAGTCCCGTAAACCCACCACTCTGGACTTGTGGAACCCGCATCCAAGCTGCTTCGCAGCCAAATTCAATTAAGCGCGCGGATTAAAACACTGAAATTGGGACTAAGACGACTTTTGGCACTTTGTCGTCTCTCCGACAAATTGGGATATATGTATATGTACATATATATGGTATATGGTGTGTACATGAATCATTAATAAAAATCATAATAGAGGCGTGGCGAATGACGTCACGTTTTTATGATTAGCAGAGACCGAGAAGTCAAAAGGATTGTTGTGGGTTGCCGTTGCCGCTGCCGTTGCCGCTGATAAAAATGTTTCTAATTAGTTTTTTCCCCACTTCCTTGGCATCTAATGCATTTTGATGATCTGACAGTGAGGCGTCGTCTTATGCTTCAGTGCGTTTCGGTTTTCCGTTCTGGAAGTCAAGGCGAAGGAAGTGTGGCTAATTTGATTAATCGATTGGGAGCTCGCCAGCTACTGTCCTGTGTGGCTGTGCGTGTGTATCATATTAATAAATGTTTGGACAAAAAGAATTTGTCATAAGCGAAGGAAGCTCGAAAAAAAAGTAATTTAATGAGAAATTAGAAGGACTCTGGCTCAAAGAATCGGACATGGTATATAGGAATTAATTTTCTTATTTATATAATAAATTTTATTTGTAATAGGTTTTTAATTTGCTTTTTTATTAATATTACAATTAAATAAAATCGTTTACTGTTAAAAACAGTAAAAACTATTTATAATAACTACACAATTATCAGTAAGTATTGCATTATTAATCATTTATTAAAGTTACTACTACTACAAAGCGTTGAATTTTACACGACTCAAAGAAGTTCCTCTTCCTAGGAGTTTCTCCCCTGACCAAAGCTAACCCAAAACCCCTATAAGCGACAATAAAAAGCAACAAATTTACATAACTTCTCAATTTTCGAAAGAAATCCAGCACATAATTATGTCTCTGAAAACTCTCATACATAATTCAACAAATTTTCCGCCTTACGAAACAAGTTTCCGTTCCTTTCGTGTCCGCTGAAAAAAAGCAACCGAAAATTAAAGACAAATAAATAATTTTATGCAACAAGATCATAAACATTTCCGCACCATATAAATGTGACCGTTGGTCATAAATATTCAAATTTCACACACAAAAAAAGATGAAGAGCAGAGCAGAACATCGCATCGGCATCGTATCACATCCCGAGTGCTGCTGCATCCATCATGACACAAAAACAGGCTCATTAAAAACCGTAGAACGGAATTCGGTTTCGGAGTGTCTTGCAGGGTTCGCATCTCGCATCCTGTCCAGCCTGACCAGGATATATGGGGCATTTGCATATAAAAAGCATTTAAACGCAACAAATTGCATGTAAATGGAGTTTTTTTTTTTTCGTGTCCATCCCCCCGATCTGAAATCGCCGCCACTAATTATGCTCATTCAAAGAGCGTTGGGATAAATCTTCGGGGAAAAATCCTTCGCCAAACTGTGCCATGAACTGTCCCGGTGGTGGTGGTGGTGGTGGGTCATCATCATCATCAGCATCCGGCTGCTGGACCAGTACTCAGTACTCAGTACCCAGTGTACGGCTGTGTCCTGCCTATAAATTTTCAAATTTAAATTCCCGAGCCTCGTTCCCACTGTGTCCCGGAACAAACGTGTTAATGTCTAACCCTTTGGGCTGTCCTGGTCCTGGTCCTTGTCCTCGTCCTTGTCACCGCTTGACACTAATGTCCCGCATTACAAACTGTTGAGCAATTTAATTTAATGTATACTCGGACTTGCTCTTTTCCAGGATCCCCGAATATATGTATTTTCGTTTGCCGATGCGATGCGATGCGATGCTTAAGATTTATTCCAGAAAATTTACATGGCTCATTTTTTAGGGTTAAGTTTTTGCGTTTCACTTTGAATAATTTATTGCCTTTGACATTTTTTCAGTGCGGTTTTCGGTGTTATTTTTGGTTCATTAATTGTAATTTTATGGCTGAGTTTTGATTTAATTAAGTTGCACTCGAAAGTGAAGAGCGCTGTTCCGTGCTAAATGAGTTGGAATAAATGGAGTTGGAATGTTTTGCATGGGCTGGGGGGGATATCCAGTACTTAGCCACCTGGCATTGGTTTTTTGCTGAAGGATTAAGGAGTTAAAGAGCGTTTTTCCCCCTCATTCCGATTGAACTGAAACAAAGCTCAACGATAGTGGAAAAAGTTCATTATACCCGCAACCGACTGTCTAATCGCCATAGCCATGCTTACTGTGTGGCTGTGTGGCTGTGTGGCTGTCAATCAACCTTATGACTTCTAATGACAATTCACATTTTGGTTTTTATCGTGCGTCTGTCATCAATAAATTAACTCGATCCAATGCCAATGCCAGCACGCGATTGAGACGCGAACACAGAGACAGAGACAGAGACATGGAGACAGAGATGGAGATGGAGACGGAGACAAAAGCTGCACAGAAATCGGAAAAACGCTCAAATGAGCTGCGATTTTTTATTACATTTGTCGTTGACGGCGTTAGCTTCATTTCACCTTTTGTCGCAAGGGATTTCGAAAATGCCAATGCAGACGAACAGTCAGTCGAACCTAATTTCATTTTATTTATTTATTTATTTAGCCATGACAGCCAAAAACGATTCCCCCGCCAGTTCGATTCGGTTCGATTCGGTTCAATGTTTCGCATTTTACAACATTATTTAATACGAGTATTGGCTGATCCGCTGTCCGGTGTCCGCTGTCCGCTGTCAGTGTCAGGGTTCT